>OX637338.1:6920224-7520224 GCA_951799405.1 Agapetus fuscipes
GGTTAATGCCTTGAACTCTTAATCGGAAGGTAGTGGGTGTTCGATTCCCGGTAAAACACAAAAAAATATCATTTCATTTTCGCTGGATTGTACAATTTTATCGGCTATGATCAAAGATCGAGATCACCAAAAGATACATCCAGTTATAGCAACTGATCTTCCTTGATAAATTCGCGCTTTTTATAGCGACCACCTATATCCTAGAGGGATTATTAGGTGAGATAGACACAAAAACAGCGTTCACCAAATAAATCATCCTAATATTTAACTCCTGTGACCTCAAAGCTTTTATTCAGCATATTCGTAAAAGCCTCAATCTCATGCACACAACCATCCTCGTTAAAGTAACCTTACTCTTATAATTGTCATCACTTGAAATATACACTGGAATACTCACATAAGATATTATATGACACGTACATAATTATATACATATAGTCCAACTTAAACGTTGTGAAGCTGGGACTTCCTCACTTACATAAATTTTTAATTTAATCTGCGACTTTTTAAATAATGTAGAATTACTCAAACTGTAAATTAATTGGTATTTGACATTAAAAAACTTACTTGGAACACGTTTGGAGCATTTGGTTGTTTCTCCATTTGGTTACAATCTTTTGAGCATATTGTTAAAGTCTACATAAAATAGTATTGGTTTATTAATTATCGGGTATCAACCCAATCACTTGAAATTGGCGGTAGAACTTTCGCGAATTTGGGTTGAAATTTTCATTGACTTCATGGAAACTCAATTGGAATTTCCCTTACGGATGTGAATTGAGGATGCCAGCATTCTAGTTGTTTTAGCAAAAGTTTAGCGATTTAATACTGAATGAAATGGATAATCTTATGATAATCGTGCAGGTAGCTTGGCTGGCCAGTTCGAAGTCACGTAGATTAATCACAAGAAATAATACGCATCAGTTAGTTTCCTGAAACTAGATGGGTGTACCTGTAAGTCTGGTGAACTAATCAAACCCAAGTACGAGTTAATAAATATCTGATGCAGCGTCTCTCTTGATCGCTGCTTCATCTCGCTCTCTTTCTCGGAAATTACCGCTGTTGAGCGTCTGCTTTTTATGTAATTAAAAGGGTCGACATTCCTGAGCTAAACGAGAATCTCGGCACAAAATATAAAAGATACGAAAACGTACACTGGCCCAAGGTAGAAACCAGCCTAGAAAATGCCGAATGTAATTTTTAGTTCACGTGATCTATTTACTTCAATCATAACTATGTTTTGTGTATTAACACTGAAAATTCATATTTGACAGATGAATTTTGTTGTACCTGATGATGATCGTGAGTGATCGAAAACGTTTGTGTACATTTATAAATTGAGTGAAGATAGAATTGTTTTAGTACTATTAAATTTTGTAAAGATCAATCATAATTGTTATGCAGTTGATGTATCTGATGTGTAGTCATTATTGTTTGCCTGGTGAGTACATAGGAAGCACCAGTTACTTTACGTTTAAACTCAACCAAAGCATCTTACCAATAAGTGTGGAAAATGAAACGCTCCGTAGATGCACTATTTTAGTGTCCATACATATTTTGTTATATTCATGTTGTGGTTGAGTTTACAGGTAAAGTTTTATAGTCGTGGCACAGAAGCCGCAGCAGCAATGTGTCACGTCCTTGGGACGGCCGGACCGCAGAGACTCCGGCATCTCGCGCGCCCGTGAATAAACGACTTGCAAGCAATAAACACCGTCTATTATTAAGATGCTGTAAGCCTCCTGTAACTCTGCAATTATGCCGGATAAATAATAAAATTGTCATTACTTAGAAATATTGCGCCACAAATGCCAAACGAATCACCCAAGGTTTTTCTGTCTTAACTTCGCAAGAATCTTCTGTATCTCCAATCCTTTATCTTTGGCGCCAATCCTATGAAATTATAAATGATGTATTTTTTATATAAATCCCGTAAATATTTGATCTCGGCCTAAGTACACGTTTTTTATTAGAGAAACAGGATACATTAAAAAAATGTAAGCCTAAAGCAGTTGAGAAGCTTGAAAATACTATTGGACCTGCCTCTCTTCTAAGTACTCGTACTTCCGAAAATGATGCACTGTCCGCCAGAACAGAAATGCAAACATGGGTGGAAACTTTTTTGTAACTGTAACCGTATTCAGCTGCCATTCCGTAAGGGGTAGCCAGTACCCCTGCAGATGCATCTCCAACTTGTTCTATCCTTGCACAACTTCCTCTCATATTCTCGTTTAAAATGTATACTGTATTCTGCCGCCCTTCCACTAGGGGTGGCCGGTACTTCCGCAGATGCGTCTCCACTATGATTTATCCACGATTTCTCAAATCGGTGAATCAGCACTTATTCAGTTTTACCTTTAAGGTGGAGATATATCTTTCATCTCTTCAACATTCATCACTTTCCTCATACACACTCTTCTCTTTGGCAATCATTCATATCCCTGTCATTCCAGACCCCATCATTCAGAGTCTTAACAATCAATGCTTGTAAATGGTAATGTGATGTAAATGGTAAGTTGGTTGTTTTCCATTTGCAGGTCTGAGCCTGGACGGCAGCCTGATGGGGCCGCTGTCGCCCGTGGAGCTGAAGCCGGACACGGCACTGCTGGACGGGTTGCGGGAGGCGGGGGGCGGGGGGCCGCCCTCCCCCGCGCCCTCCTACCCGCCCGGCAAGCCCTACCCCCCAAACCACCCGCTCTCGGGGTCCAAGCACCTCTGCTCCATATGCGGGGACAGGGCGTCGGGAAAACACTATGGAGTTTACAGGTGAATGTCAAATGTACTCGTATTACTACTTGGATAATATGACTCTTGGCATTGGAAGTTTTTGTAGTGTTGATCTTGTATACGGGCACAAGTGTTCTAATCCAACACATATTCCATCAAAAAGGGTTGGATTGAGCCTCATGTTGCCGGGCCGATAACTGGGATTTGTAAGTATTGAAATACTCATCTTGTGAGATGTATTTTTGAATGGATATTCTACCAATATCAATAAAAGGTGTCATGAATGGGACATACAAAGCAAATGTGAAAGAGGGAAATGTGTGTGAAAAAGGCGATAGATATGAATGTATGAAATATGAATGAATTGAATGGCGACAGAGTTACCATTACGCTTTGTAAAAAAGATCAGATAAAAATTTCTTTGGAGAGGGAATTTATCAATAATTAAATATATTTTGTACATTTTATTCATTACTAAATTTGATGGTGAATAAATGCAGATCTTATCTTTTTCACCATGAATGTAGATCAGATGAGAATCCTGTATTCATCCAAGGCCGACCCATGGCTGTCGAGCTCATGATGATGTTGATGATTCCTTATAACCTCTTTTTCCTCTTCTCAACCCTACATTTTTTAATAACTTACATACACCACCTTTCTGTATTATCTATTTAGGTAGCTAACTTTGCCTTCATAACCACAATATGTTGCTGCACAGTACCTACCCCTGGTATAAAACATTTACATAAACTCCCCTCAATCGCATGGAATATATGACTGCATTCCTAGTGAGTGATGCAGTTTTAATACATTCTTTCGATTTATGCGATTGATGGGAGTTTACTTAATGTTGTATACTCAGGGTACAGATTCCAAATTATATTTCTAACCAAATGTCTATCACTATTTCTAGCTGTGAAGGCTGCAAGGGTTTCTTCAAGCGAACAGTGCGCAAGGACCTGTCGTATGCGTGCCGCGAGGAGCGCGCCTGCCTCATAGACAAGAGACAGAGGAACCGCTGCCAGTACTGCCGCTACCAGAAGTGTCTGGCCTGCGGCATGAAGCGGGAGGCCGTGCAGGAGGAGAGGCAGCGGGCGGCCAAGGGGCAGGAGGAGGCGCATCCCAGCAGCTCCGTGCAGGTGATACTATACAACACACAGCCCAGATTGTTCACAACAAATCGGTCGCGCAACACTTTGTTGACATGACTTTTCAGTCAACGACATTTCGGCTACGGACAATTTGAGTTTCAGCATTTGAGTGGTGCTGGAATATGAAACAACCCATCACAAGCTTAAATATGACTCTTAGCATCGTAAATTTTTGTAGCATTGATCTTGTAAGTGTTCTAATGCAACACATATTTCATGAAAAATGGTTGGGTTGAGCCTCATGCTGCCAGGCTGATATCTGGGATTTGTAAGAATTGAGATACTATTTGCCCCCCCCCATCTATTTCTAAGACGAGCTCAAAATTTTAAGTCCATAACTTCTTCTTAATATTTGATGATGATGATGATGGTAATTTAATATAGCGCCGTTTCGTGAAGATTGTCACTCCAAGGGTGCTTGCTGTGCTATCGTGGCGAAGTAGTGTGTCTTGAGGGTTTTTTTGAGGTTTTCCCTGGATTTCGATGCTCCCACTTCCGGTGGCAGCTGGTTCCACAAAGAGGGACCCGCAACAGCAAACGCACGATTGCCGAACACAGTGATTAGTCTCATGGTTGGCTCGCTCACCAAGGTTTTGGAGCCCCTCTCTGCCGAGCGCAGCATCAGTCCTCTCTCCTGTATATCCTTTGGGTGCACTAGTTCCTACAAGTACTCCGGCGCCATTCCTGGCAGAGCATTTCCGTAGATTTACATAATCTCAGTCTTCTTGTGGTTTCAAAGCTTACCGACTTGTTTGCTAGAAAGTCAGGAATAGGAGCCGGTTTTTGATTCAATCCAACCCAAACTTCACAGAAACCATCTCAAGAATATTTTACATGTTTCCTGAAAAAAATGTTGAAATCGAATGAGCGGTTTAGGAGTCCATAGGGATTATACACATATACATACACCCTATTTTATATATTTAGATTATATCACATAACCTTATCTTCCAGGAGTTGAGCATTGAGCGGCTGGTTGAGGTGGACGTGGGTGGGCCGGCGGACGCCAACGGTGAGCTGGCGTACCTGCGCGTGTCCCCCAACTCGCTGGTGCCAGCGCGTTACCGCGGCCCCGTCAGCTCGCTGTGCCAGATCGGCAACAAGCAGCTGCTGGAGCTGGTGCACTGGGCTAGGAGCCTGCCGCACTTCCCCCGTCTGCAGCTTGCTGATCAGGTCATGCTACTTAAGGCCGCGTGGAACGAGCTGCTCATCATCGCCATCGGCTGGCGCTCCATAGAAGTAATTCACTAAACTCGTTATTTTAACCCCCCTAATTTAATAAGAAATAGGCAAAAGTAATCACTTGGAAACCACAATGTACGTACCCCTGACCTACCTTTGAGGACTTACCTTGTCTAGACTTGTAATGACGTGACTTTGGAACTCAGGCAGGCACCAGGTAGTTTGTAGTTTTGAAATATGTTATTGCACTCAAAGTTTGCATATCGCATACGTTATGCATAGGGTGGTTAAAAAGAAACAAAATTCACCAACTGATTCCTTGACTTATAGCTTGGTATGAGGCTGACCAGCTATACTGTAAAAAATGGTTCACTTTGTCAATGTCACCTCTGTTTCAGGGAATTTCGGCAGGAGTTGCAGGGCTTATGTTCATTTGAGATTTGGATTTTTATGTTCTAAGTTCACATGCGGCATGTGTAAGCGCGAACTATACGTGTCTGCTTGTGGTAATACATTTAATATTAATCTTAAATGTTAACATATTTTTGCAACTTAGATGACGAATTTCAACCTAGTCCAGAAACAGATTTGAACATTATCAATTAAGAATGAAATCATTTTTGGACTGCTGATTAAAATATGGATAAAAAATAGCCAAATGAATTCTGTTAACTTAGGATCAAAACTTGTCCAGCGATTCAAGCAAGGATTGAACCGGCGTTATTTTATTTCAAATATACCCTAGGATTATCATGTTTAACTGCTTGACAAAATGTTGACAATATTTTTGACAAAATATTTATTTGTGATAAATTTACAAATACTTTCTCTCAGATTTTGTTCGTAAATATGTATTACTTTAGTATGAAATGAGTCCTATATAAACGCCATCTATAATCTAAGTTGCAAGGATATGTTCATTTAAAGCTCTCAGATGTAAGCCCACAAACCAACAAGTGTAGTTCGCGCTTACAAATGCTGAATGTGTACTTACAAATAAAATCCAAACCTCAAATGAACATAAGCCCCACAACTTTTGCCGACCTTCCCTGAAACAGGGGTAACATTGGCAAAGTGAACCATTTTTTGATTTTTGAGATAATGATTGAATTTGATTCTGCGCATTGTAACAAATCATTTGCTGTGTGCGATATAATGTAAACCTCACTTAATCCTTCGTAATTTTAATTGAAAAAGTATGATTTTGTGCAAACTCCGTCATCTCCAACTGGTGCTGTCATTTTACAAGTTTATTTTTCTCAAAATCATTGCGTAAGAAGTTGACGGCGTTTGCATTTATACGACTCAAATCTGAGTGTTGTTTTCTTTGCTTGCAGTATTTAGAGGGAGAAAGGGACAATGGGAATGACAAAGGGAACAACAAAACACCATCATCTCCATCACAGCTCATGTGCCTCATGCCTGGTGAGTGCAATTCCTCCTCTGTATCTTCTTGTATGTGTCATAATAATAATCCATTAGGTTTCATAAGTTGCAGCACATTATATGGTGTATGTTGTTGTTGCTTATAGTACTTATTAAATTCAGTACATCGAGGATAAAAGTTTCCATTTAAACTCAAACAGAGCAGTTTTACTTAAAACTATATGGAAACTCAAATAGCTTTTATAGTGAGCGCTTTTGGTCATACCCCAGAGTTGAGCTTAATTTTTTAATAAACATTTAAAAAAAAATTAAAATAAACTTTTGATTTTTATTGCAAGAGTCACTGCTCCTGATGATGCCTTTTAAGGTAAAAGTATTTGAGCATAAAATAAAAAAAGTGAATTAAATCTGTGTGTTTTTTTTAAATAAATAAACTCATATACAGTGTTATTCATTAGATTCCGCCCATACCTGTTTAGTGGGAGATTTTGAGAAACCAATTTAAATCTGTACCAGCCCGCTAAACCAAAATAAATAAAAAGGTGATTCATTAGCTAAATACGTACATTTTTTTTTTGGTTTACCGAATCCTGCTTAAACAGACTTCCAGTAGCTTTTTCTGTATGAAAAAATACAAAATGCTCGACATTTATGTAGGTATTTTAGTGTCTATGAAATTTTTGGAGGTTTTTGCATGGTTTTTGACAACTTTCAGAGACGCTCGGAAGAATTCGGGTAAACGCCCCCTCCCGAACGTTTCTCGACACTCCAGCTGTCAAACTCATGTCGGCTGCAACTTCGAATGAACTAAAAATGGAAACAAGTATTTTTCAAAGCATGACTTCATTGTGGCTTCAGGTTTTGGCTGTAGGCATCACGAAGAAAATCTCAAAGATGGGCCTGCATACTTCATTTACAAGAAAAGTGACAGTTTTACAAAATTGGCGACTTGAAAAATAACACGACGCGGCATCTGTTTTTTCTTGTCACAGTTTTCATATTTGTTTCGTTGCTGCATGCCCTCAATTTGTTGTTATAGTGTAAAATTCTAATGTTTTAAAGTTACTGTAATTGCTGAAACTCTTATTTGATTCATAAATCTTTTATTCTGAAAGTTATCTCGTACATTACGATCAGCTGGGGAATGAGGAAGATCGCCATTTTGCGTATGCCGATCTAGTTTAGAACGAAATAAACCTACTCCGAGGTGGTTTACAAATGTGATCATGTTTTGAAACACGTTTAGTGTTAAACTGAATTATAAAGTTGTTATGAATCACCTTTTTTGTAAATTGTGATTAAATCGAGAAATTAAACCAGATCTCTAAAGAAATCTGGTTTAAAAATTCTAATGCATAACACTGTTAGCGTTGGTGTACAACTTAAACATTCAAAATAATACATTTAACCTTTTTGTTCCTATTTTTAGTTTGAGTAGAACACCTCTGACAAATTTTCATCACTTTTGCTGTAAATTATTTCCTCATTTACAGATTATTATACAAGTATATAATGTTGTGATTGCTAGGCATGACCCTCCACCGCAACTCGGCCCTGCAGGCGGGTGTGGGCGCCATGTTTGACCGGGTGCTGTCCGAGCTGTCAGTGAAGATGAGGCACATGCGCATGGACCACTCCGAGCTGGCCTGCCTTAAGGCCATCATCCTCTTCAACCCAGGTGAGCATTGTGCCTGTCACCATGTTGCCATTTAAAAAAAAACAGAATATTTTTTTAGGAACTTAGAAAAGGAACTTTAGAAAAGTAATTAATCTAAGATATTTTTAGTTAGTAAACATCATCATGTTTTATTTTAGCTTAAAGGTATGAAACCAAGCATGATACAATTTCTATTGGCTGAAATCTCTTCTCGAGATATGTTTAGTAATGATGAACCCCGGGGCATTTGAAAATTTGCAATGATATTAATATTTTTTTTACTGGCAAAAATATGCATAACATATAATATTGTAAAAACTCGGCTGTTTGGGAATCAAACCATAAATACTAGTGTAGATGCAGATTCCTCATCCTTAACAATAAATACACTATTATAAATTATATATTTTTCATTTACTTATCAGAATATATATTGTTTTTCAGATGTGAGAGGATTAAAAGGACGTCAAGACGTTGAATCAGTCAGAGAAAAGGTATGCCCTTCACCCACTCATTACATTTTAGTTTATTTTTATTTCAACATCTTATTGTATTTTATGTCATCCAGGTGTACACCATCCTGGAGGAGCACTGCCGCACGCGGCGCTCGGGGGAGGAGGGCAGGTTTGCTGCGCTGCTGCTGCGGCTGCCGGCCCTGCGCTCCATCTCCCTCAAGTGTTTCGAGCACCTGTTCTTCTTCCGCCTGGTGGGAGACGTCCCGCTGGAGGCCTGCTTGCTCGAGGCCCTCCAGGAGCCCATCCTGTAATCGTTATGTGCCCGGCGTTTGTGCTCAACACCCTTGTATTGTTTTCACGTTTCTGTGACACTTCTGTTCTCCCCGAGAAGTCAGTGCGGAGTGCTGTGTGTGTAAACATGTTTTTTATATTTATCAGGAACTTTTTTCTGTTTTTAAAAATCGTCTATTGACTGAGAACAATGTTTTATTTAGTGCTTGAGTGAACTGGAATCCTCTCCGATGAAAAGACGTAAGTCATAATTCTGTTAGATATTAATCAATGTTGAGCATCAGCAATATGGATGTTGTAATAATATTATGGTAAGATGATGTTGCCTAGCATTTACTCCTGTATAATATACCCGGAAAGTTGGGAAAATAAAGAAATTATGCAATCCTTTTATCAATATAGTAAATGCATGTAAATAAGTATACATTCTTCAATTTTTAACATTTTATTGGTTTTTATATGATGCATACACACATATTATACTTGTATCATAAGAATATGGTCTGTGGATACTTATTTAATTTGTCATTTTTGTATATATTAGGGATTATGTTTTTAACTTTTAAGACGGTATAACAAGGCAGGAACACACTTTCAATTAATCTCATTTTAATAAATAACTAAAATCATGATTGCATTGCTTACAAACATGCAATTTTTTTAAGGGAAATTTCAATGCAAAAAAGTGCTTATAAGAATGACAGCTAATCAGGGAATGATTTGTTTTTTACAAATTTGAATAGGTAAATATTTAATTTTTAACTGTTTTTTTTTTCAAAGTACTTAGGTATCAATTTTAAAAAAAATAAAACACGCACATGCATTTTCTTGTGCATTATTTTGTGTTCTAAATACATACATACTGCTTTCTCCAACTGTAAAATGTAACAATTCCAATAAAATAGTTAAACCAAGAGACATGTATTATGCTGTTCTGACCCAAATACATCACAATGTATAAGAAATACTTATGTAAGCTTGACATGTCTGCATTATACTCAAGGACTTGTACATTTAAATAAAATCCTTACCTATGGACAGTAAGAATATAATAATGTTCCTAATATTATTATGAAGAAAAAAAACTAAGGATTCATTTTAGAATTATTCATAATGTATTCAAATTTTTACATTACCTAAAATTCATTATCTAAATGGATGTTTTTTCTATTTAATATTAATAATCACCTTGTTTT
Organism: Agapetus fuscipes; assembly: GCA_951799405.1. Classification (NCBI taxonomy): domain Eukaryota; kingdom Metazoa; phylum Arthropoda; class Insecta; order Trichoptera; family Glossosomatidae; genus Agapetus; species Agapetus fuscipes. The sequence continues at coordinate 6,930,273 of OX637338.1, forward strand.
TGTTTTGGGTCAAATCAATTTACATAGTACAAGTGATTTTACCACACCAGCAGATATTTTCCTTTCAAAATTAAATCATCACATTTAAATAATTATTTTTGAACCAATTCTTACAATTGGAAATAAAATTAAAAAGGAGCAGCAGGCTGCATATTTTACAAAAATTCTCAAACTATAAATATTATGGTGCGTAAAATTGTTTATACATAGCGATTAATGACGATTGTAAATATCAGAATAATTAAGTTTACCTACTTGTAAATATCAGAGTAATGAATAATCCATCATAACTAGAGCTGATGTAATATTGTAACACATGGATAGATATTCATTTTAAACTACTTTTATTATTTCATCAGTTTGTGCAATGCAAATAATGTGTAACTTCAAGCGCTCCTTGAGACTGGGTTACACGCCACTTCTCAAAAGCTTTGTCTAGCTTCTGTTGGTGTGCAGAGATCTTACAGTTTGTTATGAGTTCTCCATTATATGCCAATTCTTTGATATTCATGTATTTTTTCTAAATTCCTCAGATATGGTGCGTACAGATACACTTGGATATTTGATTAAAGTATTGCATGCTTTTGTTTAAAATTTTATTAAAGCAGAGGGGGAAAGACATGTTATTTTATAAATAAAATATTTTAATTTATTTTAAACTTGCAAAAGAGGAGAGAAAATGAGTAGGTTGAGTCTGCTTTTCTGAAAATGTCCTCTCTTATTTTTTATTGCGTCTATAATCTGTAATCTTGGCTTCCCTTATGTATATTGCTTTTGCTCTATGTATGATGGACGTATTTTTTTTTAATCAAGGGATGAAATAATACTTATTCAAACTGTGTTAAAAATTGCAACTTTGGGGTTCCTGAAGCTAATGCTAGGACAGAAAAATTAAATTATACATATCTATGCACAGCTAAAAATAACACTCATGTCAGATATTTAGTTTCCACTTTAAATGTTGGATTAATATTTTAATTGCAATCTAAACTCCAAATGGAACATTGTTAAAAATAAAGTGTTTTAATATATTTTAATGGGATAAAAATGACTTAGGCGCTTTTAGCTAAATGAGAATGTTTTATTATGTGCCTACTCACACAACTTTTTTTTATTTTGTACCATTTTATTTGTAAATTAAATGCAATTTTGAAGATGGCTTATGTATGCCCACGCAAACGATATCCAGTGTATAATTTTAGTATTTTTATAAAATACTTTATTGATATAGTAAATACAAAGTAACACGTCAGAAAGAGATGGAATCGTTGACAAGTATAAACCGTCTTTCCTGAGTTCGTCCCTGTCAGAATTAACTACTTCATTATTCACCATTTATTGGTTAAGCTGAAACTCGACAGAAAAAGATATGTTTGATTGCATGCGGAGGGGCGGTTTTACTTTTTCATGTGATAATAATATTTTTAAATAATTGTAATGCTTTTAATATCTGATTACCAAATGTGTATTTTATCTGTATTTTTTTATTGTAATTAATTTAGAAGTCCCTTGATAAGTTAATGGTTACGTTTCTTAGTTGTATATTGTTGAATGAGTCGGCAGCTTCATTTCCTCTTCACGTGTACATAGTCCATCTCACATTCCAAGTTTGAATGGAATTCTCATCAATCAGTATGAATAGATCAGGGTGTTGAAACGTCTGTTGAGCTGTCCAAAACATCACGTTGAATTGCAAAATATTAATATTTAATGTCCATTGCCAAAATGGCTGGTTGGAGGTATTTAGATAAGATGAAATGGTGTAAATCTTCTCAGGTTACCTTTATTTATTTTTTGTACTGTTGCTATGGTGACCAACTGAGAAAGGGCTTGAGATTTTAAAGAGTTGTTAGAAATGCGGGAAGTTCCAAAGTCTAAAGAAGGACACGAGTGTTTGTTTGGATATTGTCTGTTTGAAATGTTGAAATTGCGGTGGTTGTGAAGTATATAAATGTTATATACCCATGTTACATAAATAATATTATAGTCTTATAAATCATCAGAAATAAAACTATTGTATGAAAGTCAACATCAAGCACCTGATGTGAAATTATTATAATGAAATATAATATTACGCAATCTACTGGACTGTTTCATTGCTACGGTAGGAACATCTTCAGTGGGAGAAATCACTGCACACATAAATGCAATTAAGACACAATGTTTTTTTTGTATTATAATTATAGTGATATAATGAAAAAAAACATTTATAAAAAGCATTTATAAAAAGCTACATTAGTAGGTTTCTTATCAGAAGTCGCAGATAATCGATTACACATTCAAGTGACTTTCTTCTATAGATTTAAACAACGAAAGATCGTCATGGCCCAGGCTGAAAGTGAATAAAAATAAATGAATATTCATACTGTGGGAGAACAAGTCATTAATCACTTAAATATTCACTAAATGGGAGCCTTACTCTGAAAATGCTTTCCCGAGCTCCTCAGTCTTCAGTGGATTACAAACAATCACAAGTTTGGACTTTTTAGGATCAAACAAGTTGGGCAGCCAACGCCTCGCCACCTCCAGAGCTGACTCCATTGTTACTTGGCACACAGACTTAATCAACTGCCTGGAAAACACAAAAATATGTCAGGCAAATTATGCACAAAGAATGTGAGTATAAGTATACGCAATTGTGGTGAACTAAGTGGCTGTTTTTAGCCCCACCAATCTTCTCTTCTTCGAGTCAACTTCACACAGTATTGGGCCCAGTCCCGGGCGACATGTATGGTTCTCTAGTTGCCCACATAGAGATCATCCCTAGGGCAGACAGGCGACAGACCGTTGGGCTGACACAGCGCAGGTATTAGCCTATTCAACAATTTATTGGAAATGGGAATTTAATGAAACAATACGTCAAATGATAATAAAACTAGTACTGCTATTAAATGGTTTCATACTTATTATAGTCTTCACTGATCTGGGCCATGTGATATTCAACAGATTGGTGAATAAGATGAGCGGGAGTTGATTCTTTTTCCACTATCTCAAATATCAGCGAGCTCTTGGCTGATTCAAATAGATTCTGTTCCCAGTTTCCAGACTCTAGATGCGCTTCCTAAAACGAAAAAAATAAAAAATTATCAATACAAATACATTCTAAGAAAGAATGTGAGTAGAACGAAATTAGTGTAGTTATATTACTATGATCTTTTTGGTTTCTATATGAGCCTCAACAGGTTTTGTGGATTTGAAGAGAGTAAAGCACATCAGTCCTAGATGAGGCAGAACATACATGTTGCAGCCGTAAGTGAGGCCAGGTCCTCTCACCAAGCGCCACATGGGACCCTGCAACAAACATAGGAATAGGAACAATTCAAAATCATTTCAAAGTTCTTTAAAACAATTATAGTGATACTTTTATACCTGGAGTTTTTACAATAGCTCCCTGATAAAATACAACTTAAAAAACTGTCTTTTTTATTGTAAAAATCCAAAACATAATAAAGGGATTGGTGCAAGTAACATTAGTACAATAAATCGGGATTATAATGAAATGTCTAATATATAATATCGAGGGTATACAACCAAAACGCACTAAGTCATTATTCATTGTTTTGAGATAATGACAATTTAGTGAAAAAAATTAATGCTTTTTGGCTGAAATAATAAATTTAAATATGACTTAGTTTTTTTATTATTTCCTCTATTTTTTTTTATTGCACTTAGTGTCTTTTGGCAGTCGAAAATCAGAAAAAATAAGTATAATAGGGTAAATAAGTCAAAATTGGCAAAATTGGACTTAAAGCGTTTTGGTTGTATACCCGCGATATGTACTTAGGTAACTCATCCATACCTCAAGTTGAGTGAAGTACTGCAAGGCCACCATAAGAGGGGCAACGTCAGGATGTGTCCGCGGCACTGGGCCCCCAGAGAACTGCTTCAAGTAAGTGGACTCCACTCCGCCCACACCGGTGATGCAGCCTCCTCCTTCCCGCAGTTCAGTCGTCACCATCAGCTTACTATCATCTACTATAGCCAGCCTGAAACAAAACTCTTCCTCAACTCTCCTTCTTGATTCACATCTTTCAGTCTGGATAAAAAAAAAGGTACTGGCACGTCATGGATCTAGATATAAAAATGTTCAGCTATTTCTCCACTGGAGGTTTTCCAGCTGAGGGTTAATAATTGTGTTTTACTTTTTTGCCACAGAATTGGCAAGATAATTTGAAAAATGTCGCATATAAAAGAAAACAAAAAATATACTACTGTTAATATGATAAGTGCTCTACTCCTTGCCAAATTTTATTTGGAAAATATTAACAAGAAGACACCTCATTCAATTGTGCAAATATTGCAATAAAGAACCAATAAAAAGGAAGACATGAGGTAAAGCTGGATTATGTAAGTAAAAAAGGATTACGGTTTTTCATTTCCTGTTGCGTTGGACTCAAACATATTCCACACATTGGGAGAGAAGGTGTGATCCTGGAAGTTGGCGGCGAGCTGCAGCCACATGCTGCTGGTGTTGGTGAGGCTGACTCTCACCGCCTCCACCTCGGCTATCACAGCTTCCTCAGCTGCCGAGTTTCCTTCCAGGCGAGACACAATGCCTGTTAGGAAGCGGAGCTGACGAAGAACACTCGCTCTGCATCCGTTAGTATCTGAAATAAATAATATGGGACTTTATGAGAATTCTAGATAAGTTCATCATCATGTCAGCCCTTGCTTGTCCAATACTGCACTTAGGTCGCACACACCACTTCCCCTCCACAATGCACAGCTTTGTGACATTCTAACCTATGGCTCCCTGCGACTTGACCAGGGCTGGAAGTCTCATCACCATGGCAATTCTTACTTACCGAATATCAGTAATACTTGTATGAAGACTAATCAGCTGTTCACTTGCGGCCATCTTGGATCGACAGGTCTTCATACAAGTATTACCGATATTCGGTAGGTAAGAATTACGGTGGAGATGAGACTTCCACCCCTGGTCAAGTCGTCCTATACTGAGTCTGCCCGTGGGCGGTGGCAACTCGTTCCTTCATTTCATAATTTATAAATATGATTTTTTACGGGTGTTAGGTTGAAATTACTTTAAATAACTTGTTCAAATACTTTTAGAGAAGAATGCATCGGCTGCCAGTTCTTTGCTCAGGTAGTCGCCACTTCTTCGAATTGTTGCAACTTCATTGATTGTTTTTTGTGCAACAACTAAAATTCTCTCCTTGGTGATTTTTGTTGCGTACAAAACTTCCCACAACAACTTCACTGCGTTTACATAAAATTCTGGTTCACACTGAAAAATAAACAAAAATTTCAGAGAAAAAAATAAACAAAATTGAAGAAGTAATCATTGTTCATTGCTTGTAATTTACCTTGGTTCTGAGAGAGAGCACGTGATCGAAAGGTCTTATACGGTCACCAGAGCGCGCTAGGTGGATGCCGTTTGTGAACGTCTCTATATCACTAATGAAGGCTTCATGGCTTATTTCTTCTCCATCACGCACTACAGGACTCTGCACTAGAACGTCCATCAACAGAGGAAGCCAATCCCGCTGTTCGACAGTCAAGTCTTTAGTGTCAATGGAAATGTTCATCTGAAATGTATTAACCATAATTAAGGCATCACTTTATTGGGAGTTCAAATATGAAATACCTTTTGTACATTGGTAGTTGAATACAAAATTGAGAAAATTTGAGGTTGACGGAGATTTTTGAGATTGACTCTGGATAAAGCGATGCATAAGCATTATGGAACCTTTTAGCCCTTACAATACTGAATATGTAGAAATATATATTAAACATAAAATTGAGGATCATATCAACATCAAAATTTGATAAAAAAGCTATGTAAGTATGATAGAAGATCAACCTGAATTCATATTTAAGTATTTACTTTAGTTGTGGATAAAAAACGAATGTTTAATAATATTGACAACGCATTGAAATAGTGTAAGTTACAATAGTAATACATAACCCACATAGATGAAGTGTGTTCTCAGGCTGTGGATTCTGGTGTAGAAGGGCATGTTGTCAAGAGAGAAGTGCGGGCAAGGCTCTCCTCCGTTATACCAAGTCTTCATGGTCAAGTGTTGCATCTTACAGATGTCTGCAATGGGGACGGACAGCAACACTTCTTTTGGGACTTCACGCTAAACAAAAGATAAAACCATTTTATTGCTGGTTCATGAAATCCTGAAATTGTAACACAAAAATGAAGAATTTATTAAAACTCACTCCATTGTATTCTAAGGCATCTGAGAGATTCTTTCCCTTCTTTTCCAATCCTTCATTGCCAAGGTCCTCAATTTGCTTCTCGATTCTTGCCTTTTCATCAGTTTCCATTCTGAAAAAAAAACAATTCATAAAATTCCATTATTTGTATCCTTTATCATATTTTGATCATTTTATTATTTTTTTTTAAGATTAAATATACACCAATAATATACAAATGCATAGAATGAAAAAAAAAAAGATCGGCAATTAGGTAAGAAATTGTTCAACGGGTTGCATACTTCTCCATCAGATCAGCGCTGGGTACAGCCTTAATTGCAACATATTTTTCTCCAAAATACTTCAGTAAAATATTTTTCCAAAATAGCACATCTTCCTTCTCCAATTTTTTTAGATTTCTCTGTTCATTCAACTTGACTTCAAACTAAAACAATTAACATGCTGACTCATTACGGAAATGAAAGGTAAAGTAAAAGATAATAATGTTTTTCAGAACTGTAGTCTTACAGATTCATTTCCCTGTAAAAACAGCATGTCGGCAATGCACAAGTAAGTGATGGCTTCGTGTGCTTTCCCTTCCATGTGGGAGAGGGATTCTCGTGACTGCACGCGCAGCAGGCGCAGCATCCTCTGCATGTCCAGAGGGATCTCCCCGCTGCGGAGGTCAGACATGCACTTGAGGAGGATGGCCAGGGCAGCGTCCTGCTTCTCAATGGGCACATCATTCAAAGTGACTCCGGTCATCGACACAGTGTTTTCTCTGATTTCCATGGAAACCTGAAAATATGAATTACAATGATAATATACATACCTACTATGCAACTTTAATAACTTCAATAATCAGTAATCATAGTGGCACATTATAATTAAATAGGGACACTACAGATACTAAACATAAAGCCTTTGAGAATATTATAAAGAGTCACAAAAAGGCATTTTAAAATTCATAGACTAGTAGTACTCAGAGAGTGAAAATATTCCTATAAACAAACAAATAACTTTGAAAGGAGAAATGACAAAATTATGTAAAACAAACAATAAGTTTTTTTTAACGTTTACAAGTTTGGTGAGTAAATTGTATCCCGGATTTGGATCAGACAAAAGATGCTTTTTGATGAAGTTTAATTAGACCCCAAGAAATTCTACACATCCAAAATACAATTCCATTAAAAAAATCTGATGATGCATGGGCTTACATCACTGGCATAAGGATCCTCCACCTCCACGAGGGCTTTCTGCAGCGGGGCGATGGGAGATTCAGTCAGATATCTCATCATGATGGAGCAGGCCGTGAGCTCATACATTCCCTCCAGAGTGGTGACGTTGGGTCCCCGCCAGCCCAGGGTGATCATCCCCTGGTCCTCCTGGTCGGTGGGATATGGAACCGTCACCACTTGTGTCTCATCCAGTGGAGGAATGGGCGACTGCCACGGTCTCTCATATGGCGGCAACTGACTCTAAAATTAAAAATGCTAACGTTTCGCAATAAATTCTGTTGTTGGCTTCAGACTTTTCCATGTGAGGTTTGGTTTATTTTGTAAATACACAAGCAGCTTGTGTAAGCGCAAACTTACATGTGTCTGCTTCATATGGACGCCCAATAAAATATAAGCCTTAATGTCAATATACCCTTGCAACTTAGATTAGAGATTACATAGGTGAATTTGCAAAAAAAAAAGGTGAAATAGAGAAGATCAACGATGCCTCCATTCAACGCAACCAAGCTACACATATAGTGCAACTTCTTGCCACGTTATCTCCAAAGGGTTTACATGTGGCGAGTGAAACCTATTTATTTTACAGGTAAGGGGGGCGACCTTACGCCAATTACTTCAGCTGAATTGGGGGTTTCCCAGCTCCCGAGGGGGCTGGCCCGCATTTCTTGTAAAGGCTTAGTAAGCCTATTTTATTTAGGGTTTTGGAATAAACACTGAAACGGGAAATAATTTCTGATATCCTCAGTGCTCTCGGCATGGAATGCAAGCACTCTACCAACTGAGCTACCGACCGGACCAAGACTATGTCTGAGTGCCATGGATAAACTTCAACTATAATAAACAATGTGATTCAGAAGCAAAAGAATGTACTTAATTATCTTTTTTTGTTTGACAAACCTTTTTGGAGATCTTGTCCTCCATTGGACTGAGAGCTTGAAAGACATCTTCAGGTTTAATTTGCCCCATGATGATGATGGTGATGTTTTCAGGTCTGTAGAACTTGGTATGGAAAGCTTTTACCTGCAAAACAATAAAATTGTGACGTCACGCGGCCGAGTTGCTAGAGAAAAGGCATACAAACATTTTTTTATTGGTCGTTGCGGACAGTATTCTCATACAAGTGTAACGTTTGTAACGTAACCCAGAAAAAGGTCCGAGCTCCAATTTGTGCTGCATCCATTAAAATTGAATTATTTTAGTACAGGAGATGTACATTATGTCTGTGGAAAGATGGCTATATATCAGTGGTTCCCAAACTTTTAATTTCGCGTACCACTAATGAAATTATAAATCAATGGCGTACCACTGAAGTGCAACAGTTAAAAAAACATTCAAATGGTAAAGTAATAAAAACTACAACAGCTGTTAATGAAAATATTATGCTTATTTATTTATTATAGAAAAAAAATACAATACTCTTAGTGCAGGGGTGTCCAACATTAGTATTTTTGTAATCGTGGCGGGACAGGCCTGTCTTAGTCTGAAAAATGGTGCTGCATGTTCGAAACAAAAGAGGAAATATTTGGCTCAGTTGTACTTAACTTTAAGCGCGAAATTGAAAAACGTTTAATCTTATTATTTACTATGTATTTCCTATGGCCATGGCTGCTTGCGTACCACCTTAAGAAGCGTCGCGTACCACTGGTGGTACGCGTACCATAGTTTGGGAACCACTGCTATATATGATATGTGACATTTTGCAAATTTTACAGGAGAGCAATTTTAAAGTTTGGTTTGCTGTAAAAAATCCAAACCTCAATGTATTAAATTTTTTTTTTCTCAAATCCTATAAATTCTACACATATATCAATTTGCCATCTTATAGATCACGGGGAGACGAATCCAACGGTATCCATAACTCAATATTGCAAAAAATGTCACATGTCACATATAGCCATCTTACCACAGATGTAGGTATGTATGTATATAAAAACATTTTTAGTATAAATTATTATTATATGAAAGTTAAAAATGATGGAGTTAGCACCAATAATATGGAGTAAAAATTTCAAAAGATAAAAAATAAAACCAACTTTGTTTTAGATTCCGGCGAGTATATTCAGTTCCACCACCCGTTTTGCAAACAATCTGTTTTCATTCTCAGGTGGCTAAATAATTAAAGAAACCGGTCGTTCAACTGACTATACTCGCCGTAATAAAAAAAAAAGTTGTTTAATTTTTTGTCTTTAAAGATGAATGATTACGAAGTGAATACCTCTACAATTAATAAAAAAAAAATGTTGCCATAAATGATATTTTAGTAATGCCTAGAATTTAGAAAAAAATTCTAACATCTCTCACAATTTCCTGTTACCAATGAAGTCTAAATCGGAGCATCTTTTCTCTCGTTCTAACTAAGGACGACTTGTGTTAAGGTAGATCGAAACGGATGTATACTCCACTATATTATTAGTCAATAGTTTTTACCTTTTCCATTTTGGCATTTAATCGACTACCTTACTCGAAGAAAATGAAACATTTTCAAATCAAACAAAGTGTTTTTCTCTGAGAAAAGTATTTAGGACTCAATAAAAAAACTATACCTTTTCATGAGATGTTGATTCCCTTAGGTTTTTCAAGACTCCTCCAGTATTGGAGGCAAAGCCGGTATTCTTGTACATGATTTTAGCCAATTTATTAGAACTCCTAAAAAACACAAAAAACATTAAATGATTTAAATTTCTGTATTTTTTTTTTACATAGGCCTCCTTTAGTATTTTCCATTTCCAATAATATCAGCTCCCAATCAATACATCTAAGTAATTAATTTACTAATTAAATTTATTTTTAATTCATTTCCCTTCAATTGAATTTAATGTAATTTTATTCTGTTAGTTCCTAGTCCACTTTTTAATACTTTTTGTTCCTTGACTAATAGACTGGGATGAGGCTGACCCCCATGCTGTAAAAACTCAATGAAAGGTGGCAAGAGTTGCAAGAATCATGTACATCAGCAGCATGTATAAGGTCGAACATTGAATATAAGCCTTAAATGTCTAGATTTCGTTGCAACTCAGATTATAGATTAAAGACATAGATCCTCAATGCAAAAACGTATCAAAAACCTGAATGAATACAGATAATGTTGACCTATTTTATTATCATGTGGTTTTCTGTTTACTATGACAAAAAGACTTATTGACCACAACCAAGGTAATCAATTTCATTCTATTAAAAATGATGGGATAGCAATTTAAAAATTGCAGGTTTCCTGTTGACACATCAGGAATCTAATCTATTCTAATCTAAGTTGCAAAGATATGTAACGATGAGGAATCAAATATATGCATTCTCACAGGCAGACACATATAAGTTTGCGCTTGCGCATGCCGTATGTGAACCTACAACATAAAAACCCAAATCTCAAATGAACATATACCCTGCAACTCTTGCCGACTTTCCCTGAAACAGGGGTGACATTGGCAAAGTGACCCATTTTCTACAGCATGGGTGGTCAGCCGCAAACCAACCTATAAGTTAAAGAACATAGACAAGAGGAAACAGAATAAAATAAGACGTGAAGGGTTGTGTTCAGTGTGTTGATCGCTTGGGTCATTTTAGAAGAAGAAGAGAAAATCTTATGGCACAGGTTTACATTAACCGATTAACACCAATTAAATCAAAGTGATTTCCACTAGCATCGAGGTTTGAAGATACGTCTGCTTTCTGCCATTGTGGAAAATCCATTGCTGTAGGTACACATAAAAGAAGTCAAAGGATATTCTGCAGAATTACTTAAGGCATATTTTATATAGAAATGAAATCGTTAATGCTACAAGGTTTTTGGTTCAATAATCAAACAGAACTGAAAGCAGTTAAGAGCTGAAAATACCTATAACAGGTTTCAGTCAATTTGATTACCAATAGTCTTTGCTTGGACACTTTTGGCTTTATTAAATATATTTGCTTAACCAAAAATCAGGTATAAAGTTACTTTTTTTATGAAAACTGACATTAAGCCAGATTAAAAATTATATGATAAGCTTTTATGAATAAGGGAATTTAGGCCACTCACTCACTTTAAAATCACGCGCTACTAAAGAGTGTGGGAACCTGGCAACAGAGATGTAAATTATAAATAACCATTGTACTTACAAAGAGTTGCAATCATTCTCCGAGCCCTGCATCTCACAGTACACAACGCCAGCATCCGTGCCGTCAGGGGTGATGTGATGCACCTCCGTGATGTAGCCATGCTCGGTGAGGACGGGATACAGAATGTGGTCCAGGTAGATGGGCAGCATGGCCAGCGCACCTTGAGCCCCAGCTGTGTCCAGGGTGTAGGCCGTGTGGTCGATGTCAGTCCAGGCATTGGTGCCCGAGGCCAGGCAGCGGTTAGCCAGCAGATCCAGCAGGCCCTTGTAAGGGTAGTCCTCGGAGCCCAGGAAAACCAGGTGCTCCAGCGTGTGTGGCAAGCCGTCATCATCGTGAGCCTCTGTGCCTGTTGGTAAATAACACAAAAAATAATGTGAGTCTAGGCGTTGGTGCTCGGAGCCAGGCCGTTTGTTAGCTAATAGATCCAGTAGGGGTAGACCTCCAAACCCATGAACACAATCTTACACCCTGGGAGCTACAGGGAGTAAGGTAGGCCGACATCATTGTAAACCTCTGCGCCTATCACAATAAAGTTAAATATTAATACAAGAGAGAAACACACAAATATCCATGATCGCAGCTACAAGTTTATATTATTGAGACTCATACCTCAAGTAGGTACACAACTCGCTCCCTCAGTTCTTGTTTATCGTAAACGCCAATCTTGTCAAATATGACTTTTTCATGCAGTTGTCTTATGAATCAAATTCTACACAATCTGAGCTAAGAAAAACCGTAAAACTCGATAATGGGAGAGTTCTTTTAAATATTTTTTAAATATTTTTTTTGTTTTCATAAGACACATTGGTCCAGTACACATGCAAACATTGCTCATGTAAAATTTTCTCAATGGCGTATACGATAAACAAGAACTGAGGCAGCGAACTGTTGAAAATAACCACAGCATTTGAACAATAATGTAGGGAAACCAAATCTTTCGAAAGCTTGCAAGAAGAGATGCCTTTTGATCAATATTATAGTTCAGCTGAAATGTTAAGTTGTGCACTTGGGGTGATGTATCAATCTGATATCAAAAATATTTCTTCAAGTCAGATTAAGTAAAACTCCATAAAAAAAACACTTTTTCAATATTAACATACAAAATATATCACCATCATAGTACCTACTGCTCTTTTCAATACATAGTACGTAAAGACATTTTTTATGTTTACGAGCAAAATAGGATTTCATTATTATAATAGGGAATTTGTTAAAAAGTGTTAAATTTTGATTGATTTATATGAGGGCATCGTCCTTATTTCATTAAAAAACAAAATCCTACAATTTTACATTTCAGATAGAATCTCTGAAAAATTTTACCAGTTTAAAAATGGATGTGCGATCTTTCAAATTAATTTGTAGCCAACGTGACGTCACGTTCTTGCATCAACATTGCCAAGTAACGTAAAATAAAAGTTTAATATCTGTTTCTGAAAATAATTTCAATGCAAATACATATAAGCTTTATTTCATTGAACTTCTCGCTATTCGCTATGAAACTTGCCTATAAAAGCCCTTATCTAAGTAGGTACTATATAGTTAATTATAATTATTTGTTTCATAGCAGTAGTCGACATAGGAATCTCTTATCATTATAGCTATAATGTTTTTCTTAATCATTTTATGAACAATTACAAGAATATAAACTGAATTAAATGTGATTTAAGAGGATTAAAAATGATAGCTGAAGACGTAAACAAGTAAAATGACGTCACATCTGAAACTTCAATACAAAGGGTGTTAAGGCGTTTTTTTTTTAGAAATCCTGTGCGGGAGACTCCCTAGATTCTAGAGACTCTAGGGGTCTATGACACTTGTTGTTACCACTGAGCTACGGACGGTCATTTTCAAATATCAATAACTTTGTTAAAAAAGCAAACAAAAAAATTCAAGGAGTTTTGTGATAGATAAGCATTATAAGAAGGAATCAAAATCGGCAAGAAAAACAAATTTTGAAACTTTACAATAATAGAGTTATTCTGTTACTCAGTTTAGTTTTTATGAAACCATAATTGTAACAAAATAAAAACTACCTTATAAATGAATAGAGCATAAAAGGAATGAGTAATTCAAGAAAAATATTTTAGGTTATGTACTCTTTTGGTCTTTGTAATGGATGTGGAAAACTAATAATTAAAGAAGCATTGCCAAATCTTACCGAGACAAATAAAGGTCTTGACAAGAGGTCCATCAACTTCGCCAATAATCACAGTGATACCCGTCACTTCAGATTTGTATTTATGGACCGGCGTCAGGTCCCTCGCCTTGGTAGAACAAATCTTTACGAAATTATTCATGGTTGAAAAACTCAATTTGAGGTTTGAATAATTAACAAAAAATACTCCTTATTGTTCAACGATGATTCAAAGTAGAATTTCTAATCGATTCACGACAAGCGCAAGAAAATGAAATTTTGCAAACGTCAAGTGACAGTGACATTTGAATTTGATTTGTGATCCGGAATTATGATACGGCTCACCCGCGACAGATGGTATAAAAAATTATACCTACCACAAACCACAATAACAATACCTACTGATCATTATACTGATTTTTCTTGAATATTTTTTTTATAACAGGTTTTTGTGAACGTTGTTCTAAGTTATTTTAAATCAATTATATAAATAACAAGCTTATTCATCTTTTCATTTATGAAAAAAAAAATAGCAAAACCAATGAGTAAAACTGTTGCTATTAAATGTATAATTACTAACAATTTTTTTTTTAATTTGGAACTTTTTTTCTCGGCGAGCAAACATTGTATGGGACTGCTATTCTAAGCATCCAATAGAAAAATATTTGCTTGCGTTTTTCTTAGCAACCCAACTGGGTCAGCATGTGTACTTTGCGCCTGATCTTATGATTTAATAAATAAATTTTATTAAATACAATCATTTAACATTAATTTATTGTAGCACATACCTACAATTTACTTTATTATTTAAAAAAATATTTTGTTTTTGTTGCACATTTTTGGCTTATTTTGAAAATACTCAGTGCACTGTTTTTAAATAGATCACACCCATAAAATCACACCCCAAAAGTTCCTGAAAGTTTGGTTGTCGCAATAAGGCTTTGTTGAATGATGACCAGTCTTTAGTAAGGGAAATGATTTTTCAGCACAGCTAAATATAATGATGATTTTGCAGTAGCCCTTCATCATTGCACTTTCACGTTGAAAAAGCCCATCGCAGACATGGGCGAAACATCCGGAAGCACCAGCTCCCGTAGACCACGGCAACAGACCCCGGAGCCGGAAGACATATTGTTCCGCCGGGATTCGAATACTCGTACAATCGTACACAACATTTCGATTACGAATCCACAACGTTAACCATTATACCATGGACCAGGCTTACATAATAATATTTTAAATTTGTCCGGTCGGTAGCTCAGTTGGTACACCGCTTGCATTTTATGCCGACAGCTCGGGTTCGAATCCTATCGAGGATGCATTTCGGTCTTTATTTCAAACCCAAAATAAAATACCGTCAAGGTTTACCCAGCCTTCACAACAAATAAGAATCAGCCCCCTCGTGAGCTGTGAAACCCACACTTCAATTGTTGTGTTTGGTGTAAGGCCAGCCCCCTTGCCTATGAAAATAATTAGGTTCCATTCGCCACAGACGACTCCTTTAGGGAGAACGCGGCAAGAAGTTACACCATTTGTGTAGCCTAGCTGCGTTGCGTTTTGCGAAATTAAAAATCCTTATTGGTTGTTTATGCTTTATTTTTAAGGTATCCTACAAAAAGCAAACTGATTTTAAAAAATCATTAGGTACTGTTGTAAACAGGAGCGACTTTGGGAGCAAACTACATACAAAGGCACCTGCAGTTGCCTGAAGCGTTGATTTTGTCCCTGGAAGGGAAGTTCAATTTCAAGACACATAACTACTTAAGGACCTATATGGGTTTCCTACGATCCACAATGACCACCGTTTATTTTTATTAGATCGGTTCCAATACCTTCTTACATGAGAATCAAAAGGCTGTAACTTGTATGCTGTAGGTACTTGTGTAGGTATGTAAATCAGAGGTTCCTAATCAGTGGTACGAGAGAGCATCAGAAGGGGTGACAAAGCATGCCTACATAAAAGTGTTCTCCAGGAATATTTAATCTATAATCTAAGTTGCAAAGGTGTTGCAAAAAAGTTGCATTTGAGATTCATATGAAATGCATTCACACAAACAGACACGTATAAGTTCTTTACAATATAAAAACCCAATCTCAAATGAACCTAAACTCTGAAACTCTTGCCGACCTTCCCTGAAACAGGGGTGACAATTGGCAAAGTGAACCATTTTTTACAGTATGGGTGTTCAGCCTCATAACAGCCTGTAAGTCAAGGAATAAAATGGTAAATTTTGAAAGCAATGCGTTATCAATGACACGGAGTGTAAGCATACTTACATACATGTACTGAAGATGCAAGCTGAAAAATGTGCTAGAAGATTTCGTTTGGATGGATTAAAAATCTTAAACTTTGTGGTTCCTGATGATAACAAAATTTTTAAAGTGATCCCAGGTAGAATAAATATATTTTAAAAAGTTTGTGCAACAAATTAATCAATGTGGTCCCTCGTCTAAAAAAGTTAAGAAGCATTTACATAGGTACCTAGGTCTTATTTATTAGTTTTTTTAAACCTAAAATCCGAGGAAAATGTTTTACTTCAAATCTGGATAAGAGGCATTTAATTGAAGTCATACTTGAAAACCAAAAATACACCTGCAGTGATACACACAAATGTATAATGTAACTTCTTGCTTGCGTATCTCCGAAGAAGTCGCATTTGGTAATTCGGGACCTATTTATTTTTACGGGTAAGGGGGCCGGCCTCACGTTTCCCAGGTCTTGAGGGGGCTGGTACTTATTTATTGTGAAGGCTGAGTAAACGTTGGCGGTATTTTATTTACACTTCAACTGAAGTGGGATGTTAATGAATTATTTTCGCCAACGAAATTAAAATATCAACAGAAATTATATCTTGAAATAGTGAATGCAATAATGAACAATGAAGTTCCATATTTGGTGGTCTGTCAGCGCAGTACAATGGTAATGTTGGAGGCAGCTTGGGAGGGGGGAGGCCTCACGAGCACCTGTCTTACCGCCATGGCCCGCCAGCAACAGAGGGCTCTCCACTCTTCAGTCTTCGGCAACACAGAACTGCTTGCGGTCGCTCATACAGAAGAGACTGCATTCTCTTCTCCAGTCAAACTCGCGTGTTTTGTGTCCCCAGTGTTTTAGTGCAATGAACCGGTACATTGGACAATGATAATATAAGTTATGCATTAGTATGCAACAGTGTCAACTCCCTAATAATGTGACTTCCTATTGTACCTACACACCCTCGCATCTATACACTTCCTACTCTTATATGGGCTGAACCTTTCCCCGTTATTTCACTGAAAATTCATAGAAGAACTTAATCCTTTAGATATTTTCTTTATTTTACTCGGCGCAGCTCACGTCAAATATCACTGAAGATATTTTAACACTGCTTTAAAATCATTTTAGAATTAATTACAGACGTATAGAGCTACAGTAAAAAAATGTAAGGAGTTTTTTTCAGTAGAATAAATTTTAGTTTGTCGGTTATTTGAGTAAGGTCATAATTTTCAGTAGCAAAGCAAAAAATAATTTATGTAATTAAAGATTTACCTGTTACAAAATGTGCCTCAATCATTTTATTGCTCTCCATGAGATTTAGAGTTCAATATAAGGAAGTAAAATACTTTACAGCCTTAGAATGACTGAATCTAGTTGTTACTAATACATAGGTACTAAGCACTTAAGTAGGTACTGAAGAAGATTACTAAGTGCTAACTTAAGTACCAACAAAAATTAGTACTTTTCATTTGGACATGCAATAAAATAAATTAATGTCATATTTCAATTTCGTATTTTATACATCAACATTTACTTTGCATCTTATTTAAATTTATTTTTTGCATTGTGATTTTTATGGATCCAATGGCCACAATCTAAAAACATGAAAAGTAGAAAAATACATTCTTTGTGTTTCCATGTATTTATCTCTCTTCGAACAAAATAATCATGATTGTCGGCATTGGTTCTATTTCTGTGCCTCCTGTGAAAAGTGATACAACTCGAGTTATACCCTTTTTGAGATTTTTACATAGAAATAATCAGAAAAAAATTAGAGATTTTTTGGTCTTACTCACATTCTTCTATCTGCTATAGTTTAGGAAATATAACTGGCAGGATTTAGGCAAAAAAACGTGAAAAGTGATATAAGTCAAGTTGTATCCCTTTTAGTAATTGATCCACACATTGTTTTTTACAAATCTATCGTGAATATTGATACATCTCGACTTATATCACTTTACACCAATTTTTGACTGGAATTTTAGCCAAGTTATACGATTCAGGTAAATTATGAAAATACTACTATTTTAAGTACAACAATTGTGTCTTTGGGGTAGTATTTTTATAATTAGTTTGAGCAACATTCTGCCTGGACCATTATCTTATGAGTTATTAAATTTAAAAAATATTAAGCTTTTTGTGTATCACTTTACTCAAAGACAACTTATAGGTGCAATATAATATAACTCGACTTGTATCATTTATCACGTAATAAATGATACAAGTACAGGCAAAAAAAAGGTACAACTGACAGAATTTAATAAATTATTTGTAAACTATAATAGTAACCATAAAAATTAGTATGCACAGTGAAAGTGAATGTTTTTATCTACAAAATAAGGTACTTATGTGTAACCTAGCCCACTTAGTTCATGAATTAGAATTTTTTAAATCTTGTTTTTGCTCTCCTGTAAAATGATGATTTTTGAGTTGTATCACTTTTCACAGGAGGCACAGATTTGTAAACGGCTCAAAAAATAAGCAATTGGTTGGACTGTTTTTAGAGAACAGTATATAATACAGTTAGCTACAAAAGAAAGCCCATTTTCGATACATGGCAGAAATTTCAGAGTTGAGGTTTCCCTTCTCCAAAAAAATTAAAAAAGAGGGATTGAAATCAAAATATGATTGAGCGTGGTCCACATAAAAGGCAGCCACAAGTATTTAGTATTACGAACAGTGTGATACTTCCTGCTAAAAATGTACTTGCTTGCTTAGGTGTGCCTTAAGAATATTTAACTGTAAACCTAGGTACAGTAAGTACTTAAGTAGAAAAGTACTTACTTTCCTTCTGCCACACATTTCTTTGAGTTAGTAATAAAGTTAAGGAGGGATTTTCAAAATGTTTATAATATTTCAATCATTTGGTTCGCAGTTAATTTTTAAAATTAGTGCATGAAGTGACCAAGTGAGTGAGACAGATTGTTGTAAAATATTGTTATTTGTTTGAATTTTTATGGATAATAAAAGTGAAGATTTGAAAAATTATCATCATGATGACTGAAGAGCTCGAAAACAACAATAAGATTGTCGTTGTGGAAACAAAGGTGAGAAACTATAATGACTTGGTGATTAATATTCTTTACAAGTGATCAAATAATAACAAATTATGTTGGACCAGGAACTAGATAGGTATCAATGTCGTGACGTATTTATTTATGTACAACGAGTCTATTAAAAAATAACGTTTTTAAAATCAATTTATTCACACTATCAAGACTCAATTTCAACGCTCGATATTTGAATTTTTCTTGTCAAGCGGGTTGGTCAGCAAACCAATAAAATGACCAATTGAAAATATGAGTTGGGTTTTCCCTTGTTACCCGGCCGGGCGTGGTGACATTTTTTTTCGATGGCATTTACGCGTCATTGTACTTATGTATTCAAAGTGAAAGAAACAATGTTTTTTTTTAAATAACTATTTGTTGATGGTCTCAGTGGAATGTGATTACAAGATTGACCATTTTAAATTACGTATATTACCGACTCGATTACACTTGCAAATAAACTTTCGGAATCTCAATTTGGATAGTGTTTGTGGACCCTCAACCGTTAGTTACTTTATCAGGTTTTTAATAGGAAATTTTCTACTTACTTAAATTCAATTACATTTCGAAAAAAAAAATGCTTGGTTAAAATTGCTAAAAGTGTTTGAGATTTCATTTCACCTAATAATTTATTTAAAAAAAAAAAAAAACTATTGAAAATGCTTTATTCAAGAACTAAATTATTTAAAAAAAAACGTTGTCTTCAAAGCAGTTAGTTATTGCCGCAAGGGCGTACCCAGGATCAAAACTAAGGGAGAGGGGGAAGTTTTGAAAATTGAATCCTATAACCTGAACACAACCTTATTTTATGCTATAAGGTCATGTGCTTTAGTCCACTGTACAATTTATTTTGATTATTAAAATGGTAATTTCAAAAGTTGTAATAAATTTCAGCAGCAATTTTACCTCCATGGAGGGGGCAGTTGCCCCCCCTGCCCCATCCTGGAAAACGCCCATGCATTGCTGATTCCCAATTAATAAATTCGCGGTCCGGAGCGAAACCTCCAGGGTAAGAATGTCGAGTTGTTTGCAATAAATGTATAGGAAATTATAAGAATCATTCAATCTGTCTTCATTTTACCCCTATGTGTTTCAGTTTCAAACAAGTACCTTAATACCTGCTAAAGACAAGTAAATATTTTTTATAAGTACCTGAGAGCTTTAATTAAGTAAGTACCTACTTATATTCAAATCGAAAATAAATTTGATGCTCTAATAGCAACGCTAGAGGTAACTACCCATTTAGTTCACCCCTTGAGATTGTATTTTTAGGTGCGCACCTTTATAACGCAAGGGCCAAGTTTTACACATGCACCATATTACAAAAAGTACTTTCAGGAAGATATAAAGAAGAAGAAGAATCCTTCAGGCGTGATATTTTTGTAAAAAAAAATAAAGCAGGTACTTAATTTACGCTCATAGAGTCGATTCGATCGCTAAGTGGTGGAGAACTTGCATTCCATGCCGTGAGCTCGGGTTCGAATCCCACCGAGGGTGTTAAAAATGATATCCCGTTTTGGTGTTTATTTCGAATCCCAAAATAAAATATCGGCAAGGTTTACTCAGCCTTCACAAAAAATGAGTACCAGCCCCCTCGAGACTTGGAAAACCCCCACTTCAACTGTAAAAAAAAATAGGTTCACTTGCCACATGCGAAACACAGGCAAGAAGTTACACTATATGTGTAGCTTAGTTACTGCGTTTACCACTTTACCACTCTAGCTACCGGTTAGGCTCCCAGCCTGGAGATAGGTATGAAATGGTATTTCCTATTTTTTTGAACTGGGAACACACCGTTGCTGTCAAAAAACACGCTAGCCAACGTAAATAAATAAATAAATTAACGTCACTCGCGAAGTGTCAGCGGGCTTTGTTGACCAACAATATTTTTGATTAGTCGATATCACGAATGATTTAGCTATTTTTATATGTTTGTGTAGAAAGTGTTGATTGGCGTTTGCAGGGCAACGATCAGCCGCTCGGAGTTGACGTCGAAGGCGGCGGGAAACCGGCCGAGCTGGCCCGGCCGTGCTGCCCGTCAGTACGCCGTGTGTCGTGCAAGATCGCGGTCATGATTGGTGCTACTGGGGCCGTCGCTTGCCTGATCGCCGCGGTGTGGTACTACTTGGGATGGATCAGCGTCCTGCAGTCGATCCTGGTGGCCTTGGTGGTCTACCTGGCGGCTTCCGGGGGATGGAGGTGGTTCTATGTCGCAGCCAAGACCTTACCCAGGGATGCCAAGTAAGCCCCACAACCATAACCTTAATATTTGCATTCCGTTCACAATAATAATGTAAGTGGTTTCGATACCAGGTGCCTCCTATAGGAAGTCATTGTTGTTTCTCATTATATCCCTTGCAATTTGCATTTTAAATAATATGGACTCTATTCATTATTGGCTTTGAGGTCAAAGTATTCATGTGTTTAGTGTTTGATCCATGACACGTACTTTTTCTTGATTATTATGCTGGTACTTACAATAAATATATATGATAGCCCAACAAGAATGACAAGCAGGTAAGAAACTAAAATAAAATAATATTTTCAATTACATACAGCATTATTAATCTGAATTTAAATTGTATAAATACATACGTAACCTACAACAATGTTTTCAAATTTTGGTTTTATTTGTTGTTTGCCTAATCATTCAAATTTTAAAGGGATTTAAATTGAATTGTGTCACAGTCAGTCAGTTTATGGAGAAGTATGTACTATCTTGTAAGCTTCTTAGTCCATATTACACATTTCTTACTAAACCTCACTTTTTTATAATGCTGAATTGAAATTCAATCAAAGCATTTGCAAAAGTCTAGCTCCAAAATAGAATGTACATTTAATAATATAATAATTTCACCATTCCATACTTTCTCTTGCACGAGATGCTGTCTCAAATTTGGCCAAAGAAAGTAGTAGGAGGCTGCAGGCAGGTTGTACAGTGTATACACCATACCGCTATTGCTATGTAGAGTTTGTATTGAATTGCACTCCTTACATGCTTCATTTCTTAAGTCTTTAATCTAAGTAAGTTGCAAAGATATACTAACATTTTAAATTCAAACACAAGCAGACACGGGTCAATTCACGCTTATACATGCTGCATGTGTACATAAAAATTAAAAACCCATATCTCAAATGAACATAAACACTTGCTCGGTTCTTGGACCGGTCCGTAGTTCAGTGGCAACACCTCGGACTCGTAAATGGAAGGTTGTGGATTCGAATCCCAGCGGAGCACAAAAATATACCATTTATATTTCCAAATGTGTTCTTTGCTGGGTTGAAAAATTCATAAATCAGTACCAAAGGACCAGTCACTGAAAATTCCATCCAAGCTTACAACAACTGGATCTTGATCAAGAATTGGTGCTTTCTATAACGACGACCAAGCTCGCAGAGGGCTCTTGAGGTGTGATACACACAAAAACAGCGCTCACCAAATAATCATCCTAATATTATTATTATCGCCACCCTGAAACAAGATTGACATTAGCAAAGTGAACCAATTTTGTCAGCATGGGTCGGCTCCATACTAACTTTTTAATGAAGGAATATTTTGTTAACATATAAAAATCAGAAAAAAAAGGAATTAAAAATAATAAAAACCATATTATTTGAATGACAAAATCATTTTGGAAATGCATAAAGTCTATATCAAGCTTGTCCAACATACGGCCCGCGACGACATCTAGTTATTGCGCAATATGTTCTTCATCTATTTAAGGCGGCGTTTTTTTCCGCGAAGATTGAAATTACGTGCTTACCCCCCCCCCCCCCCCCGTCAACAGAATTATGAAGGAAAAAAAATCTCAAAATTGCGTGCTTACCCCCCTCCCCCCCAACAGAATTATTATGGACAGAATTAATTTAAAAAATTGCGTGCCTACCCCAATAAAAATTCTAGCCCGCCACGATTACAAAAGTACTAAATCCGGCCCGCCACGATTTTGAGTTGGACACCCCTGGTCTAGATGTATACCATCGGTCATAGCATGCATAAATATGAATCTGAAATGTTAATAATTGCAACTTATATTAAGTATGTACTATGTACCTAGACATAGGAAACACAGAAAATATCATTCTTTTCATAGTATTCTCATTTTGGTTGCCAATTCCCGTAAACCTAGACTGATATATTTGATTCTATACAATGTGCTGGAAAAGTAAGTACCTGAGTACAGGCTGGATTTATATGTTTTTAAAATAAACTTGCATAATTATACGTGACGCATTGAATCAGGTACACTTTCTGTCATTGATTGCTTGCGTGCTATCTGTATTTTTTAGATTGATCTTAGAGTTTATTTTATTATTTTCCTTAAATGTTAGACTTTAATCATTATGCATTGGACTCAAAGATTAAAGTCAATCAAAGAAATCGTGTGATTTCATAAAAAAATGACAAAAAACCTGATCAGATCACATTTTTCCTAATTTCATATTATGGCTCCCTTGAGATGGTTCTGGACCATCAAATGGCGCCATCATTATCTGTAATGTATTTAAACAGGAAGACCAGGCGTTATTAATTTTCCACTTTTATTTTTTCTACAAACCAACTCGACACTGGCGCCTCATCTCGTGTCAAGAAATTACAAACCTAATAATTATTATTTTGCAAAAACCAAAGTTGGACCCAGTAATTGGTAAAACTTTTGGTTTATTCCACACTTTCTTCTCCAAGTGTACCTTTAAATGAAATTTAGTACCAATTATGATAAGTTCAACGTCCAACTTCTAAAATGTGTCACCTTAGTGGTTTATGGCCCCCGCACGATAAATGCTTTTATATATTTTTAAAGTTTTTGGTCATCACGTCCTCTGAGATACCATGCTCTTTATTTCAAGAGACATTTCATTTTCTAATACCCTTTAAAATACCTGATAAACACAAACTACCAACAAATATTATTATCATTGATTAAGCTTTTTAGAGTTTGTTTATTTACACAATGAAAATTCATTTTTATTTGAAGGTATAAAGGGGTGCGGAAGCAGAAAATTAATTGCCATTTAGAGTTTAGAAATTCATAAACATAAAAATTGTAATGCTTATAGTTTGGCCAATGTTCAGATTCCTGCTGCGTCTTCTTAGGGTAACTTATCTTACCTTCTCATTTCTCTATGGTCTTGTCTTGTCAATTTTGTAACAGTGTCCTCTTGAAAATGGCGTAAGCAAGTCGAAATTATTTGAGGTGAAATAAATGCTCAATTTGTGAAAATGGAACTCTGTGTATAAACCATCTCATTATCATCATTTCCTCCATTGTTCATTTATATTAGGTATATGAACATTAGGTTTGTTTAAAGTTTAAACATAAGCACATACTTAAAACATCCTGGATTATTGTAAAAGTTCTTTGGATATCTTGCAGTATTTACTCAATACTCATGTTTGTAATTGCTTAGTACAGTGGTTCCCAACCTAGGGGTGATCGCTCTCTTAAGGGAATTTACGTGGGGGGCGATAGGGGGGCGGTAAGATTGCGATAGTCTCCTGAAACCTGTGCCTATCCCCCCTCCAGTCGATGTTGTTTTTGAAATGAAATCGGACGTAGGTTTTTTTGGAAATTGCTTGCGTACCCTCCCCCTCTTCCCCCGTCAACGTTTTATTTTTTGGGACATGTTTTTTGGAAAGACAATTCTACCCCCCCCCCCTTCCAACCTCTCCCCACTGACTATTTACGTTTAGGCATTCCTTGACTTATAGGTTGGTATGAGGCTGACCACCCATACTGTAAAAATGGTTCACTTTGCCAATGTTGTTGCAGTTTTGCAAAGTTGCAGGGTTTATGCTCATTTGAGGTTTGGATTGAATTTGTCAGTACACATTCAGCATTTGTAAGCGCGAACTATACGTGTGTGTGTGTGGGCATGCATTTGATATGAGCTTTAATAGTTAATATATCTTAGCAAATAAGATTATATATAGCAAAAAAGGGCGGTGGGCTAATTACTATTACACATAAAGGTTGTAGAACACTGGATTAGTAGAAAAGCAGAAGTGGTCATGCACCATTGTGCACCCAGTAGGCATTGAGTACCCTTAGTACGAAACAAGTTTCGAAACTTTTTTTGCCAGAGGTGCTTTTCAAGTTCACATAATTTTTTCTCGAATACTCAATACTTCAAGTATTGTGAAAAATACTCGTAGTACGGGTACAGTATGCAACTGGTGTGTCCGCGCATACGCAATAGTCCGCGATGTGGACCCGTGTAGCTTGTTCCTGCATCTACCTGCTAATCTAATAACCATCATTTCATTACTTTAGCTGCTGTCTCATTGCAAATGCATGCATATTTATTTTATAGGACGGTTGCTCACGTTGAAATCAGCTAAAAGTACTATAGGTTAGGCGGCCTCAATCCAAACTTTCGAGGCGAAGACCCACGTTCTAATGTTATTCTAGAAAAAGCCATATACTTAGGCCCGGTATTTCCAACGATAGCTTATGTGACTTTAAACTGATAAATAAAAATACGCACAGGATTTGTCATAAGTGCGTCCTTTTCTTTCAGTATAAAGCCGCTATGCTAACGTTGAAAATACCGGGTCTTAGTAGCATAAATACAATTATAAGCTATTCGTGTAGATTCCACAAAATAGATAAATAAATCAGAGACGATATCAAAACGCATTTCATTTAATTTTTAACGTACCTACCTAAATCATTTTTTTTTTATAGAATGACGTTAACCTGTGGTGACTTGGTCTCAAAGTTCTAAGATTTTTTATATGACAACCTTGTATAGGTTTTTTTATCAGTCTTTTGATACGCATCTGTTTATTTCGTAGACCATTTTGAATAATACATACGATTATGTTTTGTTTTAATTTTTTTAATTAAAAATAATTATCAATTTATTAAATCGCTTGATGTTGTTCTTATAATTGATCTAAGTAAAAGATCTTTCAGTAAGATCGATGGTTTTTATGCACTATGCCCCCTCTAATATGCACGTGTGATTTGAATGTAATAGTTTGCATTCGTAATCTTTTTCTTGACTCATTATGTTGAAATATGTGTGTGCATACCGTGTAAAACAATAGATCATATCGACACCTTAAAGGTAAAGTTCCTTGACTTATAGGTTGGTATGCAGCTGACCACCCATGCTGTAAAAATGGTTCACTTTGCCAATGTCACCCCTGTTTCAGGGAAGGACGGCAACAGCTGCAGGGTGTATGTCGATTTGAGATTTGGGTTTTTATGTTGTAGACATGCGGCATGTGCAAGCGCGAACTTGTACGTGTCTGGTTGTGAGAATGCATATAATGTGAATCCCCAATGTAACTTATGCTACTTAGATTAGATTAGAAAGGTAAAACTGAATATGTGACGACATGGGTTTCTCAGATAAATGCTCCTTTTTTTCTATTTTCTACGAGAGAAAACACTAAAAAAGTGTGAGAATCCTGTAGTTTAGAAGTTCTTCATAAGCACTGCTTTATTATGAGAAGTTACACCCAATAAAATGTTTTATCCACGATTTATCTAATCAGTGAATCGGCACTCATTCAGTTTTAGCATTAAGGGGTCGATATCTCATTCTGTTGATTTAATTTTGTCTCCAGTTTTCCAAAGAAAATGTTCATGATAAAAATTTGTAATATTAATAATGATTTCCCAATTTTATATAGCGCCGTTTAGTGGCACTAGCCACCCAAGGACGCTTATGTACCTAATGGCTAATGTTGTATATATAGGTGCGCCCAAAATTATCTCTCCGATGTAAATAGCGATAAATTGATATGCATATAAAATGATAAAAACGTCGGTGTTTGGTTATCCTTAACCGAAGTTATGTAATTCTGTTTCCACATTGATCGTCATCATTAGCAAAAAATATAACATGATGGTTGTTGATGATTATGTGAGTAAGTTGATTGATCATGTGAGTAAGTCCGTTTTATGTACTTTTAAGCGATGAGTAAGCATGTGACCTCAAGGTTTCATTTACCTTGTTCCTTTGAAATACGTGTGATTACATGGGAGGACCCATGAAAAGTAACGTGCAGTTTTCATAACGACATGCGAGGTTTATAATATCGATAGCCGGTCGATATCTCAGTTGGCAGAATGCTTGCATTCCATGCTGAGAGCTCGGCTTCGAATCCCACCGAGACTGACATAAATGATTTCCCGTTGCGGTGTTTATTTAAAAAATGAGCATTAGTCCCCTCTGGAGGTGGGATTTCTCCACTTCAATTGAAGCGACCCCCTTACCTGTAAAAATAAATAGTTCCACTAGCCACAAGCGCCCCTTTGGGAAAAAACGTGGCAAGAAGGTGCACTACATGCGTAGTAATTGTAAACTATTAAGTTAAATTCTTAAGTGTAAACATTTCATAGCTTTTACGACGTAAGATAGTAAGCGAATATTTTTATGAAATGTTGTGTGTAAAATTCACAGATAAAATTATAGAGGCGCTTTCTCTTTTTCATTCAAAATTTGAA
This sequence comes from Agapetus fuscipes, assembly GCA_951799405.1. NCBI lineage: Eukaryota > Metazoa > Arthropoda > Insecta > Trichoptera > Glossosomatidae > Agapetus > Agapetus fuscipes. Next base: position 6,957,665 of record OX637338.1, read on the forward strand.
AACTCATTTACTACTAAAAGTTTATTCTCAGGGTACACGTAGGTATAATATATCTGTAGGTAGGTGGTATCTTTCTAGTTATTTTAGTTATTTTCAACGCTATCGTCCAAGCTTATCTTCTCGTGCCATAGCCAATGCCTCTGTGATTACATATCTGTGCATGCAATGCCTTGTGATTTTTATTATTGTCTCCAAGTCATTAAAAAGATAAACAAAGTACAGTTAGTGCGTCTCATTGTAAAATTAATCTGCAAAGATCGGACTGTAGGCGTAGATAGATACTACATACTCCGAAATAACTATACTAGGTACATTTCGTACCTTTCATGTGTATCGTATGTATGTATGCATTTTAAGGTAGTTCAAGAAATTTGCAAGTATCCAAAATATAAACTTTTATTTGTATCCATATTTGAACGATTGATTTTACTAATTCACCAAAGTATTGAATTTTAAACGAAGTATTCCGTTTGGTCATACATGGAAATTGTTCCTTGAACTTGAATACGTCCTCAAGTCCACTTTGCATGGTAAACGAAATTTTGTACCAAAATGCATGGTGGAGATGACGGTCGTGTGGGTTACAAAAAAATATAACTCTGTTGATACTTTGAAATATTTCTAACGTTTTCCTCTTTTTCTCAGTTTGGCCACTGTGATTCTTAGTGCCTTTTTAAACCAACCATTCATGTTATGATGGACGTTGTGAGCGCTGTAAAGCAGAAATGGTGTGAGGTTTGGTCAATGGTGCTCGAGGTGGCTGGACCAGGAGAAAGTAGGAAATACGAGTGTGTGTCCGGATATTCACACTACTCGCGAGTTGTGCTTTGGTTCGTGCAGCATGTAGCTGTAATACACGGTTTCTTCACAAAGCTTAGAGACGGATCTGATAATTAAAAATAAATATGAATTATTTTCAAACAGCGAACTGAAATTCTCTGAGAAAAATTACCCTTGGCTTTATAATCAAACCAATGCCAGTGTTTTTTACATTGCTTGAAAATTTCAGCTGGTAAATGTTACATCTCTGCAGTGACTAGGGTTTGTAGTAAGTCTATAATCTAAGTTGCAAGGATATATTAACAAGCAGACACATTTACACAGATGCGCTTACACATCAGTAGATATGTTTACTTACAAAATAAAAACCCAAATCTCAAATGAATACAACTCTTTCTGACTTTCTCTAAAAAAAGGGTTGACATACGTAAAGCGTACCATTATTTACAGTATGGGTTTTTCTTGAATCGTAAAAAATATGATTAAAACGAGGTCAGGTTTATGGCGCCCTTGAGATGGTCCTAGACCATTAAATGGAACACTTTTAATGGTCTAGTCTTAATTCACAGGAAAGAAATCATCATCATCATCATCAGGGTTGTAGAAGAGAAGCAATGATAAGTATCAGATATTTTTACACGCTCGACAACACTAAAGTTGTGTATATTGTAACCACGGAGATACGTTGCTATAGTAACCAAATAATAACTTCAATAACTGGTGCTTTATATCATTAGGAACTTAATCAAATTCTTCGTCGCTTCATATAATGATCACCTCCACGATTGTAACACTGCCGCATCTCTTTTACTACTACATAAAATAATTATTATATTTGTAATTATAGCATCAGTCGTGAAACTTTGTGAACCCACCTCGTATATTAGTGACTATTACAGCCTTTATACTTTGCTATCAGAGGTTGTTGTCCGGTCTCTCGTTTCTCGTTCATAACTCGTTTCATCTCCTCCTAAACTAGACACCGCATTCTAGCCAGCCACTGACTGATGTTGTTCTGACTTCAATGTCAGGGTACCGTTCGTCTTGATTTGGTGTCTGGTGTCGGAAGCGGAATAGATGCCGGAAAATTTAACCTTGGAACTTAAATATGTGTTTTTATAGAAATGATAACGATGCCTTAATGTTACTTAAATATAGAGGTATATCTCCACTTCACGCATAATATGTATATTTATGAATACACGTATACAATGAATGACTATGAATTAAGGGTGTTAGAGGACAGGATTTTGTAAAATTAATTGTCAGTTTCTTAAAAAAAAAAAACTGAAAAACCAATTTTTCTTCATAAGGAATAAAGATACATATTTTTAAAAGTTTAAGGGTATGTGTATGAACATTGTGAAGATTTATTTTAAATTAATAATGTAAAAATAAAACACAAAGTTTAAAAAAAATTAAAATAAAAAATAAAAAACAAAAATAAAATAAAAAACAAATTGTATAAGGCTACGGGGCGAGTAAAATTTAATAATGTACGACCGGTTTCGGAAACAATGTTTCCATCATCAGGTACAAAATATTTCCTCGAGCTCTTTCGGTGTTATCACACCATTTGTTCTCTTAATAATGGTGGGATAACATCGTGCAAAGTGCATTATGCAGAACTCCACTGGCTCCAACAGTATGTAAAATTCGAACTGGGTTTCTCAATACACAAATCACTGCAAGTAGTTGCGCCAGAGTACCTGCAGGAACTGGTGATCCCACGAAGTCTGAGCGAGAGGCAGTGTTCTTTGCGACCCTGGAAGACAGTTATAACTGTCGCCCTCCTGTCTAGAATATTGACCACATTGTTTGGTGGTCCATGACCGTCCACTAGGAATAGAGTGCGTTCGCCGTTACAGGACCGTCCACTAGAAATAGGGTGCATTCGCCGTTACAGAACCGTTCACTAGGAATAGGGTGCGTTCGCCGTTACAGGACCGTCCACTAGGAATAGGGTGCGTTCCCCGTTACAGGACCGTTCACTAGAAATAGGGTGCGTTCGCCGTTACAGGACCGTTCACTAGGAATAGGGTGCGTTCGCCGTTACAGGACCGTCCACTAGGAATAGGGTGCGTTCGCCGTTACAGGACCGTTCACTATGAATAGGGTGCGTTCGCCGTTACAGGACCGTCCACTAGGAATAGGGTGCGTTCGCCGTTACAGGACCGTCCACTAGGAAAAGGCTGCCCACTGAAGTGCTGAATCCTTCAAACACGGAATGAAGACTCATCTCTTCGCCGCATCAACGCTTAAAAAGGGCCCTTGAAATTTACGAAACGGCGCTCTATAAATCATTGCAGTTCTTGAAAATAAAAACCAGCTGGTTGTTGTAAAAGTGTCATACATGTAATCGATTGATTTTGTTGCACATCACGGCTCCATTACGCCATTGAACTATTTGCATACGTTTTAATTCCTCAACGGCCGGTACGTGGTGAAGGTCACTTCGGTTCAAGTAGCCGCATTAGTACGGTCCACACGCCGCGCCTGCCATCAAACTTAATCTCAAATGTTGCGCTTTTCAATGTCGCAGAGTGGATCTCTGTTGTGGTTATGAATAAAATTAACAAACAATGATGTCCGGCCTTCGCGAACACGATTTGTTCAGAATATTCCTGTGAAATGAAAATGAAACGTCATTTGGCTGGGAGGACAGGACAGTCAGTCTACCATCAAACTTAATCTCAATGTTGGGTTTTTCAATGTCGCAGAGTGGATCTCTGTTGTGGTTATGAATAAAATTGACAAACAATGATGTCCGACCTTTGCAAACACTCAGAATATTCCTCATAAAATGGATGGACTCGGCACATTTATAATTAGACGAAAAACGTATCTTGGCTGGGATAAAGACAGGACAGTCAGGCGTAGCTCAATTCAGTATTATGTGGGTAGATTGAAAAGAGCTAAATACAGTAGTATTTAGAGAACGTGTTACCAGCGTATTTTGTACAATGCTGTTTAAACCATTGTTTATTCTTTACTTTTACGTTGTTTATTTCTAATTGTTTCCATTTATTTTCGGCTGTGCCCGGTTTTTATGCATCTCGTTTTATTTGTAGTCCAGTCTAATAACAAATACAAATATTGTGACGTTGCAAGATTTATTTTTATTACCTCCCTCATTATAGATCCTCGAGTAATAAGTTTGTATGAGGCTGTAAAAATTTGGTTCATTTTTGCCAACGCCACCCCGTTTAGGGAAAGTCGGTAGGAGTTGCAAGGTTGATCTTAATGTGACGTTTGGCTTATTTTGAATGTAGACATGCAGAATATGTAAGCCTGCTTGTGGGCACACATTAAATATGTCAATATATCTTTGCAACTTAGATTAAAGATCCTTCTATTTTAAGTCCAGTCTAATTACAAAAACAAACATTGTGACATTTCACGAACTTTTTTACCCTTATGGACCATAGACTACAGAATTTAAGTAACCATCTGACGTATCATTATTAGACTTACCCATTACAATCTACCTATATTACCTACTGATTGAAATAATAAGTGTGAATGTAATTTTACATATACCTGTAAAATGCAGCAGGTAGCTTTCACGGCTAACAAGGAGATAAACGATATTCGAAAATGGACTAGTGACATTTACTTTCAAAATCAAATTTACCGTGCACGGACATTGAAAAAGATATCTAGAAAGGTGAATGAAAAAGTGACTCAACATGAATCAAGTCCAATCAATAGGTCAAGACCGTCTGTTTACGAAGCGCGGGGCTTTATTTCGAATATGAACGGTATCTATAATGAAAGTTGCAAATGAAATGGATGATTCACGTGAAAGTAAAGAAGTTTAATTCAGGGATACAGCAGTTGCACGTTTAAAAGTAAACGGTGTTGATTAGCACACAGAAAATCCATGTCTAATCCGCTGCCTAACGTTAATTCTCAATAAAAAAAAATAAAAAAAACGATTATCCGTGGATGATCTTTGGATTATAATATGTTGCGTGTATAACACTGTTAAATATATCGGTTCCTGTGATGCTTTTAATTGCCCGTATGACCGGCAAGACTTGCCAAACTAGTTTTCGGGTGAACACTTTTTTATCATCTTTTAAAAGATGCTGAAATTCCCCTAGACTTGTAGGATTTTTTTCTTCTCTTATTTTTTTTACCTACCTGTATTTTTCTTGAAACGTCTTGAACGACCTTAATGTATCTGGACGCAGTGTGGTTTTTTAATTACGATACTGCAAATTTGCTGGTCATCGAACTAGTTAATTTTGACCCAACCAATGTCATGCAAAGTCAATTTATTTTCAATCTGATGTTGAAGGAATTTTCCATTGTTGCAGCTAGTTCTAGCCTTTGTTCTTTGTATGAATGGAATGAAAAGCAAGAAGTAGAAGAGTGTGAGGAATTTACACGTATACTTACGTACATATTGTTACGAATGGATGAGTTTATGTCTGTGTATGTTTATTTGAATATGTGTGTCTGGACGTAGACGTTAGTATTTGGATGGTTGTACCTGCTCATGTTTGCTCGAAGCTTCTGGTCAAGACGATTGTGGCATGGTCTGGTGTATGCTAGAATAGCCTTTAGTCACATATAAATACGGATTGCTTTGAGTACTTTGAAAGGCATTAGTACATCCTAATATTATTATTATTGGTGCTCTTCCTTGACTGATAGGTTGGTATGCGGCTGACCACCCATACTGTAAAAAATGGTTCACTTTGCCAATATCACTCCTGCTTCAGGGAAGGTCGGCAAGAGTTGCAGGGCTTATGTTCATTTGAGATTGGGTTTTTTATATTGTAGGTCCACATGCGGCATGTGTAAGCGCGAAATTATGCGTGTCTGCTTGTGGGAATGCATTTAATATGAATCTCAAATGATACATATCTTTGCAGCTTAGATTTAGATTAAGATTGGTGCCATGAAATAAAGTTCGCTGATACTACAAGCCATCTCATCATTTTTGTTTGATTACTTAATAAATAAATTGTACAGTGGACTGCACATGACTTTATAGCACAAAATACGGTCATGTTTAGGTCATAGCCAATTTTCATAACAAAACATTTAGTTGTGTGTAAGTAATGAAGCTAATCTTTTTAAGCAATCGTCTTTTTGCAGTATTATCATTGATCCCGTTTGTATCAAAACTAACACTTTGTTTGGTGGGTACCTATACTTTTCATTGATATTTTGGAAAGTTAAGATTGATTATTATATGGGTACAACTTACTAGATTTTAAGACTCGTAGCCTAGTATTTTATATTAGGCGTTTTAGTACCAAGAATATTACAATTATTTTTGTATTAAAATTTGTCACTTTGTATGGTGGCTACACCTTATAATTTTTATTTGAAAAAAGTAATTATTAATGTATGTAGGTATATATAAGAGCTTTTCAATTGTAGAACATTATTTTTTAGTTAACCGGTTCTCTGCCGGGAAAATTTAAAATATTGTTTTCTCTTGTATGGCAACCCCCAAAACAAAGAGTATTAAGAGGCAATGCTTATTGTTGTTATATAGCAATTGATTGAGCGAATTATTATGTAGGTTTATTTATGGGTATTAGACGTTTTGCTACCAAAAATATTACAATAATTTTTTGTATGAAAATTTGTCACTCTATATACTAAATAATTTTTTTTTGAAAAAAAGTAATGATTCATGTATTTAGGTATATATAAAAGCTTTTCAATTGTTGAACATTATTTTTTAGTTAACCCTTTCTCTGCCGAGAAATTTTAAATTATTTTTTTCTCTTGTATGGCAACCCCCAAAACAAAGAAAATTATGAGGCAATGGTTATTGTTGTTACATAGCAGTATTATAATGACGTTATGGCAGAAAAAATAAAGAAAATCGTAGAAGCCGTTTTTGAGAAAATCTCATTTGAAACTTTCAGCTGTTCGGAAGCCATCTTGAATTTTCTAAAATTTGAAAAATGTTTCACTATGAATTATAGTGATAAAAAAGTTTTTTCTGACAAAGTTAAGAAACATAAAAGTTTTTTGCGTTCTGATGGGTTTTTGTAGCCTTTTAATTTCAATTTTTGATATCATGTAAACGGCACTTTATGTTTTTATTTTAAAAATTTTTATTTAATTTTTATAAAGAATTTGATGTTACGTATAATATTGTAGAACATATCTTTTTTGTTAACGCTTTCACTTCTGAGAAAATCACAATTGTTTATTTTTTTCATATAGCAACTCATAGACGCAGATTAGCAAAAATGTTGCTATAACTAAATTTGGTAAAAATGTATCAAGCAACTACTTTACTGAAAATTAAAAAAAAATCGTTTGAGCCATTTTTGAGAAAATCGCATTTGAAGTTTTCTCCTCTTTGGAAGCCATCTTAAATTCTCAAAATAGTGAAAAACAAATTATAGTGCAAAGAAGTTTATAAATTTATCTTTCTTGTGAACCTAAAAAAAGTTTAACAAAATTGCGTTTTTATGGGTCTTTTTAATATTTTCGATGAAAATTTTTAAACCGTGTAAACGGTACTTTAAGTAAAAAAAAATTGTAAAGTATTCTGTACATTTTTGTAGAAATTAATATTGCGCGTAATATTGTAGAACATTTTTTTTTTGTCAACCCAGCCATTTCCGAGATAATCACAATCGTTTTTTTCTTTCATATGGCAACCCATAGACGCAGGTTGGCAAGAGTGTTGCCATACCTAATTTTCTTAGTAACAATTTAAGCAACGACCACACTGAAATTTTAAAGAAAATCGTTAGAGCCGTTTTTGAGAAAAGTGCAATTTTATGTTTTTTTTGTATGGCAGCCATCTTGAATTTTCAAGGTGGCGCCATGCCGGTCGGCTCATCAAAATCTGTGGTTATGAATTCTCTAAATCCAAAAATTGGTGTCTCTGTGATTAGTAGTTTCGGCTGGGACATACACTCGTACGGACGGTCGGACGGACGGACAGGTTCGACAAATTAGGTTTTTACTTTATAGCAGTCCGAAGGACTGTTATAAAGTATTATATTCGTCCGAAAAAAAAAAAATGAGGTTTCAACGGAAATGAGTTGTCCTGCACCAGGACATGCAAAAAAACCTAATTTGTCGAACCTGTCCGTCCGTCCGTCCGTCCGTCCGTCCGTCCGTCCGTCCGTATGGATGTATGTATGTCCCAGCCGGAACTACTAATCGCAGAGACACCAATTTTTGGATTTAGAGAATTGACAACTACAGATTTTGATGGGCCGACCGGCATGGCACCAACCTGAAAATTCAAGATGGCTGCCATGCAAAAAAAACATAAAATTGCATTTTTCTCAAAAACGGCTCTAACGATTTTCTTTAAAATTTCAGTGTGGTCGTTGCTTAAATTGTCGCGAATAAAATTTGTTATGGCAACACTCTTCCCAACCTGGGTCTATGAGTTGCCATATGAAAGAAAAAAACGATTGTGGATATCTCGGAAATGGCTCGGTTGACAAAAAAAAAATGTTCTACAATATTACGCGCAATATTAATTTCTACAAAAATTTAAAGAATACTTTACAATTTTTTTTACTTAAAGTACCGTTTACACGATCTCAAAATTTTCATCGAAAATATTAAAAAGACCCATAAAAACGCAATTTTGTAAAACTTTTTTTAGGTTCACAAGAAAGAAAAATTTATAAACTTCTTTGCACTATAATTTGTTTTTCACTATTTTGAGAATTCAAGATGGCTTCCAAAGAGGAGAAAACTTCAAATGCGATTTTCTCAAAATTGGCTCGAGCGATTTTTTTTAAATTTTCAGTAAAGTAGTTGCTTGATATATTCTTACCAAATTTAGGTATGGCAACATTTTTTCTAATCTGCGTCTATGAGTTGCCATATGAAAAAAATAAACAATTGTGATTTTCTCAGAAGTGAAAGCGTTGACAAAAAAAATATGTTCTACAATTTCATACGTAACATTAAATTCTATATAAAAATTAAATAAAAATTTTGGAAATAAAAACATAAAGTGCCGTTTACATGATATCAAAAATTTAAATTAAAAGGCTGCAAAAACCCATCAGAACGCAAAAAGCTTCCATGTTTCTCAACTTTATCAGAAAAAACTTTTTTATCACTATAATTCATAGTGAAACATTTTTCAAATTTTAGAAAATTCAAGATGGCTTCCAAGCAGCTGAAAGTTTCAAATGAGATTTTCTCAAAAACGGCTCCTACGATTTTCTTTATTTTTTCTGCATAATCGTCATTATAATACTGCTATGTAACAACAATAACCATTGCCTCATAATTTCCTTTGTTTTGGGGGTTGCCATACAAGAGAAAAAATAATCTAAAATTTCTCGGCAGAGAAAAGGTTAACTAAAAAATAATGTTCTACAATTGAAATTTTTTTATATATACCTACATACATGAATCATTACTTTTTTCAAAAAAATATTATAAAGTATAGCCACCATACAAAGTGACAAATTTTCATACAAAAAATTATTGTAATATTTTTGGTAGCAAAACGTCTAATACCCATAAATAAACCTACATAACAATTTGCTCAATCAATTGCTATATAACAACAATAAGCATTGCCTCTTAATACTCTTTGTTTTGGGGGTTGCCATACAAGAGAAAACAATATTTTAAGTTTTCCCGGCAGAGAACGGGTTAACTAAAAAATAATGTTCTACAATTGAAAAGTTCTTATATATACCTACATACATTAATCATTACTTTTTTCAAATAAATATTATAAGGTGTAGCCACCATACAAAGTGACAAATTTTAATACAAAAATCTATAATCTATAATCTATAATCTAAGTTGCAAGGATATATTCATTTAAAGCTCTCAGATGTATGCCCACAAACCAACAAGTGTAGTTCGCGCTTACAAATGCTGAATGTGTACTTACAAATAAAATCCAAACCTCAAATGAACATAAGCCCCACAACTTTTGCCGACCTTCCCTGAAACAGGGGTGACATTGGCAAAGTGAACCATTTTTTACAGTATGGGTGGTCAGCCTCATACCAACCTATAAGTCAAGGAATAATTGAATATTCTTGGTACTAAAACGCCTAATATAAAATACTAGGCTACGAGTCTTAAAATACTAAGTTGTACCCATATGATTATCAATCATAACTTTCCAAAATATCAATGAAAAGTATAGGTACCCACCAAACAAAGTGTTAGTTTTGATACAAACGGGATCAATGATAATACTGCAAAAAGACGATTGCTTAAAAAGATTAGCTTCATTACTTACACACAACTAAATGTTTTGTTATGAAAATTAGCTATGACCTAAACATGACCGTATTTTGTGCTATAAAGTCCTGTGCAGTCCACTGTACAATTTATTTTGCATGTCCTGGTGCAGGACAACTCATTTCCGTTGAAACCTCATTTTTTTTTTTCGGACGAATACAATACTTTATAACAGTCCTTCGGACTGCTTTAAAGTAAAAATCCTAGGACTCGGATACAATTTTGATAAGGCCCCAAGCGTCAGTTTTAGCTGTCACTGAGCAATTTTCATGATGAAAGGAGATAGATGCATTGAAGTAATCAAGTGAGAAAGGGGGATAGACGCATAGAAAATGAAATCCTGCCGCTTGTGGTGCTATAAAAATTGGATCCCTGGTGCTTGATTTCGCTATCTCTCCGCTTAAAATAGATAGGAAGGCAAGACAACGTAGTTCTGGCGAATTTTGGACCCATTCTTGTAATCACTTTTTCGCTTACACAATACTCTCATGTAGTGACATAATCACTAAGTGGACTAGTGTCATGTTGTCCTCGTGTGCTTGGTAGTTACTACTCATATTATTAAAACTTTACGTCCAAACTCACCCACAACGTTACACCAAAAATGCATGGCAACTGAAATGACCACTAGAGGCGCTAGCATTTTTTAGGTTGAACGCTAAGGTTGAGTTTGAACTTTGAAGTTGTATACTTGTAGTGACATAATCACTAAGTGGACTAGTGTCATGTTGTCCTCGTGTGCTTGGTAGTTACTACTCATATTATTAAAACTTTACGTCCAAACTCACCCACAACGTTACACCAAAAATGCATGGCAACTGAAATGACCACTAGAGGCGCTAGCATTTTTTAGGTTAAACGCTAAGGTTGAGTTTGAACTTTGAAGTTGTATACTTGTAGTGACATAATCACTAAGTGGACTAGTGTCATGTTGTCCTCGTGTGCTTGGTAGTTACTACTCATATTATTAAAACTTTACGTCCAAACTCAACTACGACGTTACACCAAAAATGCATGACAACTGAAATAACCACTAGAGGCGCTAGCATTTTTTAGGTTGAACGCTAAGGTTGAGTTTGAACTTTGAAGTTGTATACTTGGGGTATTGTAGTTGCTACAATGCATATTAGCAAGTATGTGAGCACGTAGGCTAGGCAGCAAGTAATAACTTTTCATATCTCTGGACTAGAAACTATTGTAACGAAAATATACACTATATTCGTTTCAACTTACTTAAGGTGGTACGACACATCGATGGTAACAAAAAATATTCATAGATGGTACGCATCAAAAATGTATGGGGCACTCCGTCGGGCAAATATGAAAAACTACTGTAGTTTTACTTCCTTTGAAACTTTTAATGCATTGAAAATAATATGTTGATTGCGCTATTCTAATATGAAATCAATCTGAAATCGCTAAGGTATTCATTTCGGTCATTAAATTATGCGTAAATTTCATTTTTTTCGCCATTGTTTGCGCCAACGCGACCGATGCGATGAGCTACGAGTACTTCTCTTGGATACAAACCTTTTTTTTTATTTGTTACGCTTTATGCATCTTTATTTTCTTCAGTTTGGCCGTGAGAAGCTCTGGCCGAACAGCTTGCGTAACGGACTGCCACGCAAGGGTGAGACGTTCGAATCCGTTAGACAATATATATTTTTAATTTTTTACATTGTGTTTTCTTTTTTTACATATACTTTTTTTTATTAAAATACAACATATTTGAAAACAAAAGTATTAAAGTTAGTCCAAACGATTAACAATACTTTCATTTCACTTTCATTTCACACTTCGTCCACACAAGTCGGTCAACATTTCAGTCACATGTATATATGTACCGAAGAAATCATCCCAATATTATAATTGTATATTATGCAATGATATTATGATTCATTCACTCTGTCTGCCACCATGAGTTGACGCGTAAGCCTAATTTGCATAAACGAGGTGGCACGACTTTATCCGAACGAATCCGAAGCGTAGGGATAACTAGATCAAGAAGTAGCTATACAGCCATTGTATACAGCTGATGAGGAAGGGTGTCTTGATAATAATATTATTATCATGTGCTGCAGTGTTTTTTCTTATTCACTTGTGAACGGTCACTGGTCAGTAGGACGCAAAAAGTGCAGAGGCTATACACCATTGAGGTATATATACTTCAATGCTATACACAGTAATATGAATGAAAATCATTGAGGATGGAAATAGGAATCTAGCCGTTGCACAAATTTGTCATTTATTGTGAGATGCCATGTAAAAAAAACAATCCATCACAAATATCTCGGTTCATCATTCGTCGATAAAAAAGTAATTTGTTCTAAGCCCCTCATACAACTTTGCTTAATAAATCTGAATAAGGCTATTTAAATGATTTAATCATGTTTTTAATGTATTGACTTGATTTTTACTAATTTCTCTTTTACGTACGCTGGTCACATATTACACACACCGCGTGACCATGTTGGAATAAAATTAATTTATTATTGATATAAGAATGACTATACATACATATACATAATATTTTATATATTGTTAATACAATAAGTCCGGTCAGTAGCTCAGAGGTAGAAAGCTTGCGTTCGATGCCGAAAGCTCGGATTCGATCCCCACCACCAAGGGTGTCAAAATTATTTCTCTTTTCGGTGTGTATTGCAAACCCACCTACCATAAAAAAAAACCAGCAAGGTTTACTCAGCCTTCACAAGAAATAAGAAACCTGCTCCCCTAGTAGGGAAATCCCCACTTCAACGAAGTGGTTGGCGTAAGGCCGGCTCCCTTACCTGTGAAAATACATAGGTTTTACCCACCATAAGCAACCCTTTCGGGAAAAAAGCTGCAGGAAGTTGCACTATACGTGCAGCTTAGTTGTACAAGCTAGTCCATGGTTCTAGTTTTACACACATTTAGGGACTTTATCGAAGAAAGAAAGTCGAGTGCAGTTCACTGATTTTTTTTTTATATTTTCAATACAAGAATAAAATATAGTTGTCAATTTTTAAGGCTTTTGAAATTTTTTACAATTTGTCTACCGATTTGTCTTTGGCCGAAATGTCGTTGGCCGAAAAGTCGTGTGGACGAAGTGTCGTGTGACCGATTTATCTATGGCCGAGTTGTCTTTGGACGGGTTGTCGTTGACCGATTTGTCTTTGACCGAAATGTCGTTGGCCAAAAAGTCGTGGGGACGAAGTGTGAAATTTTTATATCTAATCTAATGTAATCTAACTTGCAAATATATGTTACATTAGAGATTCACATTACATCATGCATTACATGCATTCTCACAACCAGACACGAACAAGTTTGCGCTTGCACATGCCTCATGTGAACCTACAACATAAAAACCAAATCTCAAATGGACATACACCCTGCAACTCTTGCCGTCCTTCCCTGAGACAGGGGTGACATTGGCAAAGGAACCATTTTTACAGCATGGGTGGTCAGCCGCATACCAATTTTGTTACCACATATATATATTTTTTAATTTAAAAAATAGATTTGTGAAGAGGAATGCCACTAACACATTCACTAACCTATTTTATCTGGCCAGAAACAGGTATTAATAAAAAAAAAAAAAAATTACACATAAAAAACAAATTGTATTAGGTTACGGGGCGAGTAAAATTCAATACATTATTGAATTTTACTCGCCCCGTAACCTAATACAATTTGTTTTTTATTTTTTATTTTTATTTTTTAAAACTGAAAGGTTACAAAGTGAATTCCTCATCAATTAATAATAGGTCATTGATAGGTATTAATATTATCAATTAATAATTCATTACTGTTTATATTAATTAATAATTACCCAATAACATCTGTTGAACCAGGGTCAAAGTTAAAGTCATGTGACCCAAGCGGGGATCGAACCAACGTTATTCTATTCCAAATACGCTAGAAAGATCAGCCTCTGGCCCACTCGGCCATAACACCGACTAAATGAAATGAAAGTGAAATGATCGTATTTTTAATCGCTTGGACTAACTTTAATAGTTAAGTTTTCAAATATGTTGTATTTTTATAAAAAAAGTATAATATGTAAAAAAAGAAAACAACAAATGTAAAAAATTAAAAATATAGGTATCAACCGGAATCGAACCTATCATCTTCGCATCTACAGTCGGTCACGCACGCTATTACCCCAGAGCTCCCACATTCCGACGGGAGAAAAATACTGTTTATAAAGCGTAACAAATAACTATTAAAATAATATGGGTGGTTTGTAAAAGGCGAAAGATTTATTCGTATTGAAGGGAAACCAGAGTATGGGTGGTTTGTGTCCAAGATAAAATACATTATATCGTCGGTCGGCGCAAGCAATTCATATTGAAATTTACACATAATTTAATGACCGAAATGAATACCTTAGCGATTTCAGATTGATTTCATATTAGAATAGCGCAATCAACATATTATTTTCAATGCATTAAAAATTTCGAAGGAAATAAAACTACAGTAGTTTTTCATATTTGCCCGACGGAGTGCCCCATACATTTTTGATGCGTACCATCTATGAATATTTTTTTTTTTGGGTAGTACGAGTCGCCACCTTAACCTCAAATCGTCGTTGATTAGAAAGAAAACGAAGACCGTTTCGTTGTATAAAAAAAAAACTTGGATGAAACTACGAAATATTCCCATAATGTTGGTAGCTTTGAAATTCAGTCCTGTGCGAACATTATACGCACGCGCTATAAATCTTTTGATCGGTAAATTTTGCAATTTTTAAACGTAAATGCGTCATTGTAAGACATAATGGCACGTGTAATTATTGGGTGTCGAAAAAAAAACTGGAGAAAGCAAGAAAATACAGGATTCAAGATTTACTTTTCACAATAAAGCCTACAATGTACTGTTTACTCTTCACTCTCTGCTTACAAGTGTTCGCGTTACAATGATCAAAGCGACTCTGTCTGTCCCTCAGAATCTTTGCTCATGTGCGGCATAGACGATTCTTGCATGTTCGAGAACATGGTAGATACCATAATGGATTATACTAGAGCATTGTTCCACACTGTAGCAGAGTGTTCGACATTATACCAGAGACATCATACACACCAATCAGCGTGCCTAGGCTCACGTCCACACGAACTCATTAGGAACAGTATCAATGCCATAAGCTAGTTTTTACTCCTCTATATTTTAAGTCAGTGGGTGTAAGTGTTCGCAGCTTCGGCATCGTCACCAGGATGAATGGGATCGTATGATCTCGGTCCACGAGTCCCTGACACCAGGAAGCATCTGATTACATCCAAAGTCCAGAGCAGCGGTTATCAAGCCGACACGCCACATCGCATCGATTCTGATTCATGAATATCTCATTTGTGTATGCCTCGTTTGATGCTGCATGTACAACTAATTCATCTAAGTTTAATGTGTAAATGAAGGAGGCACAAATGGCTTAGACAAAAAAAAAACTTTTTAATTTCAATTCAATTCCTGGGCTGCCAGGGAATGTAATTAGGGATCTTTTGCTTATGGAAAGTGTGTAAAAATTTTAGGGTTTGTGTATTGACACAGTGAAAATTCATTTTTATTTTGAATGGAAAGTATGTACCTATTTCCGTTTGGAGATTCCTTTAGTTGATGTATGACGATGAGTGGCTCCTCCAAATCGCGGCCTCTATAATGCAATTAAGCGACACATGTAGTTCAACTCCTTTACGCGTTTTCGCCGAAGGGGTCTCATGGGGCGAGAGGAATCCAATTATTTTTACAAATAAGGTAGCCGACCGTATGACAACCGTTTCAGTTGAAGTGAGGGCTTCCCAGCTCCCGAGGGGACTGGTTCTAATTTCTTGCGAAGGCCGAGTAAATCTTGCCAGTATTTTATTTTTGGTTTTAAAATAAACACTGAAACGAGAAATCATGTCTGACACCCTCGGTGGGATTCGCACCCAAGTTCTCGGCATGGAATGCAAGCACTCTATCAACTGAGCTATCTGACCGGACAAATGGCTCCACCTTATCTGACTGACATGATTTCGCCTGTTGAGATGGGTGTGAGGAGGCAGACACTCAGATCTCCGGGCGATGGTGCAATCAATTTGGTTCAGCCGCACCGTCAGATCCGTACAAATTTTGGGGACCGTGCTTTCTGTGTTGCGGGTCCGGTGGAGTGGAACAGACTGCCACCCGGAGTGAAGAACTCCAAATCTTTTGGTATATTTCGCGGAGCTCTCAAGACGCACCTTTTCAAAAAGTCTTATCCGTGATTGGAGAGGGCCCTTGAGGTGTGACACACACAAAAAACGGCGCTCTCTTATCATGTGTAATTAAAAAATAAATAAGCCTGTATATATATATAAATGACATTGACAAAAAACTTTAATTTCAATTAGGTTTTTTTCTTTCAAAACAACTACTAAGGGTGTTTTTGATTCCTAGTTTCTTTGCACTAAACCTGGTCATTAGCTGACATTTTTGAACTTAGTTTTACATTTTAAATCGACTAAAATTACACTTTAAAAGTAATGAAAACCAGAAGGATAAGTATCCCATAAAATAAATAAATACTTGCATCATGTTGTTTATGGTTAAAATTGATCTTGCCTTTAGCCTAATGATATTAAAATCAGTTTTATATTTGTTCAACGCAATACTTATGAAAATTAGTTATTGAATAAAAAATGTATTTATCTTTTTAGTTCCTCGCGTGCTTTTATCAAAATAGATTTAAATTTCGTAGTATGTTTCGTGTTTACCTTGAAAAAAAACATGTTACGAATTATGCATAATCATTAAACATCCAACTTTTATAATGTCAATCCTTCTTTATCATACACTATTATATCTTCTTGATTATCTTCTAAAGCGGCAATCTAAATCTTTTCGAAAATTATTTAAATATGTGGAAACTCACAGAAAGTGATTTTCTGTATCTCTATACATACTATTATCTCTTTTCGGTAAAATTCCTAGATTCTCGGCTTTGGTTCTGTACGGCTAAATTAAAAATAATTTCTATATTTATTTCGCTTTTCATATATCAGGTTTAAAATCACTGCATTCATTATAATATTTTTAAAATATCGTTACGTAAGTAAAAAAATAAAAGATATGCACGGCAACAAACAACTTTTATGTATTCTAATTTAAAAATTAATTCAAATGATTTAAGACTTATTTTTTTTAAAAGACTTTTTCATGGTAAAATTGCATTTTTAACCAATGAGCATAAAATTTAAATCAAAACAGTTTTTTCAACTATGTGTAAGCGCGAAATTATGCATGTCTGCTTGTGGGAATGCATTTAATATGAATCTCAAATGATACATATCTTTGCAACTTAGATTTAGAGATTAGATTTAGTGACCGTGGTTTTGTCACTTCAATGAAATCTTTATATTTTTATTTTAAAAAAATCAGTAAAGTAATCTCTCATATGAGTTATGTTATCTCAGATATCTGCAGAAATATATGTATGAAAAATTAATACATATCTCTATGTGCAAATGAGCGCTGTTGGTTTAATATTTAATTGCAATTGGGTTTTTATATTGTAGGTCCACATGCGGCATGTGTTAGCGCGAAATTATACATGTCTGTTTGTGGGAATGCATTTAATATAAATCTTAAATGATATATATCTTTGCGGCTTAAATTAGATTAGATTAGATGAAATCTTTCATAGCTTTCAGGAATTTCTTTCAGCAAGATTTTCAGGAACCAATCTATTTATTTCGTTCGTAATGACATTAATTTTTATATACTTAATTCTATAATCTAAGTCGCAAAGTTGGCATTTAATAGACATGTGTCATTTCTCGCTTACACGTGCTGTATTCTTGTACTTACAGAATAAAACCTTTATCTGAAATGAACATAAACTCTGCAACTTTTGCCGCCTATCCCTGAAATAGGGGTGACAAAATTATTCCAAGGAATGACTTATTGACAATGTAGCTATGGGGCCGTCCATATATTACGTCATTCGAATATAGGGGGGGGGGGGAGTCTGGTCTGCGGATGATGGCAAATGACGTACGAGTACCAAAAGTGACGTCGTTCTTGTAAATACCAATGTCTACAAAATATACATAATATTATGTAAGATATATAACATTATTAATTATTAAGCTCATCCATTATTACAGCAAGAGGGGGGAGGGGTCATTAGATAATGACTATAGGATGATTGTAAGGGGGGGGGGGGGGGGGGTCGAAAATCGGCAAAAATCGATGACGTAATTTATGGACGACTTCTATGATGATCGCCAATCTTTGATGAAAGTTGCTCTGAAAAAATAATATTACGCTGAATATAAGGAAGATTATTATGAGTACTTTTTATCACCCAGTTTGTTTGTTAGTCAAGTCATTGTTTGCAATTTTGCAAATCGAGATCTTATGATTTTGAAATGAGTTAATTGTGTCTTCAGGTTGTTGCAATGATTCCGTTGCAGTGCATTTCTGACTCATACCAGTTATTGTATTCTTTTATCCGTTACTTTATTTATTCCATTTACACACTTCTCAGTTAGCTTACTGGAGTAGTATAGAATCAAAGGCTGCAATCGAGGATTATTTTTTAATGCGATAAATGTATGTAAATTAAGAGAAAATGATTTCCAGTGTTTTGTGTATATTTATATAATTAAATAAAGTGTATATTTATATAATTTAAAATAAAAAATCCTAGGTTGCCACCTCTGATTCTATACGATCACGTTACACACGCATTACATTATATTTTTGTTATTAATTATTTAATAATTAATTATTGGATGTTTTACAGTCGTTAACTATTTTTGATTGGTGTAATATACGACTCTGTTTTGTAAATAAAATCGTAAAGAAATTTCGACACAATCCAAAATAAATTAACCAAAAAAATACTTAATTAGTTTATTCTTACTGTGTCAAATTAATTGACTGCATTTTTTATTTGTTAATATTTCAGTATTTCGATAATATTATTTTGGTTTTATGAAAAAAAAACACTTTCTGGAAAAATCTACGTGTTGATGGGATAAGGTCAAAAAAAGTCAGTAGACTGCATTGGCTGAGTCGCATTCAGCGAATTAACCAAAAAACTGGAAAAGATAGTTGACCAAAGTAAAAGGATAGTAACCAAAAATCTGAAAGTCATAGTCAAAGATAGTGTCTGACCCAGGGGTGCAGGAAAAACCTAGATCAAGATGGCTGGAAAAACTGTCGTGCGGTAGGGGTAGACTAGTGAAGCGAGGCATTGGACAGGCAGCGGTGACTGCGGTTGATCAAGGAGGACAAGACTCATCTCGTGGTGTCGTGTCGGTGATGATGACAATAAAGAATATTATGCATGCCTGATTATACATGTGAATGGAACAGAGATGAATAGGTTATGAATCTCTGTAACTTTATGCATCAGATAGACCATAATGATAATAAAATTCTCCTCCATTACCCATATGTTCAAAGTTAATCTTTTATGATCAGAGTCGAACCACGATCTATGACGCGTATGTGATTTTAACAGACAAAAACCTTTTCAAACCATGTCGTAAAATTATAAGAATCATCATCAGGTACGACCAAGTTTACTTCTGTACCCTTAGTACGAGTTGCAAAACTTGAGAAAAGTAAAGTTTACGGATAATATTAAAGCGTGATTTCTCGCAAAATATGCCGTTTATGTTTCTTACACTTTGTGGTCTTATCAAAAGAGTTACAGTGATGAAGAAAATCAAGTTCAAACAAACAAAAACGGCTGATTTTGGGGGAAATCACTCTTTAATAATTGCCGTAAACTTTACATTACTCAAGTTTTGCAACTCGTACTAAGGGTATCAACTGATAGCGTTTTACAACAACAAAAAATAGGAACTGAAACGCTTAACAGAGTCGCTGTTTTAGTTTCCAAACAATTTTTGTTTCTTAATAATAATAATAATATGAGGATGATTTATTTCATGAGCGCTGTTTTTGTGTGCATCACACCTCAAGAGCCCTCTGCAAGCTTGGACGTCGCTGTAGAAAGCGCCAAAATTCTCAAGCAAGACCCAATTGCTGTAAGGCTGGATGGACCTTAAGTGACCAGTCTTTGGTAAAGGTAAATGAATTTTTCACCCAGCGAAGAGCATATATGTAATTTATTGCTCCGCCGGGATTCGAACCCACAACCTTCCATTTACGAGTTAGCGGTGTTAACCAATAGACTACGGACTACATTCACATTATATTTAGGGTAGGTAGAGTACCCACTCGTTCCCTCAAGAATTGTCGCCTACATGCTAAACAGCTAAAAACAACAAAAACAGCTAAAGTGTCTCTCATCTTAATTACTTCGCACTTGAACCACAAGTGGCGGGCGTGGTGCGCACGAGTATTGCAATCTCAGGAGGGAAGTACATCCACACCACACCACGTCACACGACCTTAATTCCTCTCAAAGCAATGTAGGTACACACATGCGACCGGATTCCATACAATTTTCCCATAGATTTGTATAGAGGAAATTCTACGCCTTGGTAAAAAAATCAGGGATGCATTTTCAACCGTGTCACGACAAAATGTCCATTGACAGAATGCCCACCGTCACAATGTCCATTGACAAAATGTCCACGCGACATAATGCCCAACGACAAACTGTCGAAATCTCGTCGGTGGACATTTTGTTGCTTGGACATCTTTTCGGGTGGACATTCTGTCTGCGGAAGTTGTGTCGTTGGACATTCTGTCTATGGTCATGCTGTGATCCATTTCCTGTGACACATCCCTGGATGGGAAGGATATACAGGGCGTGGGTTTGTGGAGGGAGAACAAGTGTCTATGGACATCTTGTCGTAGAGCCATGTTCAACATTAATCTGTGTTATTTATATCTTTAACACCCTTTGGAATGGGCTGCATGCACAGACGACATGAGTAAACTTGCACACAATATTCCATCGAAGTTTGCAGGTCCCTGTGCTATCTGCCATGGTAAATGTGCATTGTTTAACTGTGTATATGTCTTTATACATACTTTCTTAATCCGGCTCACAAGCCTTGAAGGCCTATCAACTACAATCATCCAGGACTCTGTCTCGTGCCGCTTCCATCCATGGCCCCCTTACTCCCAGGGCTTCAGCGTCGGCCACGGTATTGCCTGTCCACCGTATTCTGGAACGTCCGAGTTGTCAGCAACAGAGAAGGCATCTTCCTAGACATATCTCACTATCCTGAAGTACTCTGCACGTCTTTACATATAAGGGTTAAATTTTTGTGTGTACTTTTTACGTAAAAAGAAGATCTTATCCGATTTAAAATGTTCTAAGAGGTCTGAAAGACATCTGACGTGCTTACTGCTGATGACGTACTTTGTTATAATTTTTTGCTAACACAGAAAGGTTTTTTTTAGATATAGTTGCCATAATATAGTCTCGAAGTGCATAGGAATCAAAGTTCGATGTTCAAATTTGTTATATTGTACATGCGATCTTTGTTCGTATAAAAAGGTTTTACGTAGTGTACTCCAAGTATTAAAGTCAACCAATGCGTTTTCTAAAGAATGTATGGCTTCTAAAACAGCGTCTCTAGTGAGCGTTTTACATTCCATACTTTATTGGAAAAAACGCTAGTTTTACGCTAGTTGAGTTGAAACGTAAAATTTTGTGCTAAGGGTACCTACGTAGTGGAGTGATTTCTCAATCTCGTCTTCCTCCGACTTCAAATCATTGAGGTCTCCGTGGGCTTGTACCGAGTAAAGATTACGTTTAAACTCAACCAAAATTGTATGAAAAGTGTGAACAGCGCCTTCTTTAGTAGGGCACAAGTTCAAATACATTTTTTGAAAAAGAAAAACACCACTTTTAGGTTTAAACGAATACTTTATACTTGGGGTACAGAATACTTGTACGTTGTGAATAGTAGTACTACGATGACATGCTTTTATCACGAGGCATACGTATGTACATCGATTTGTTTCTAACATCTCATATTTTCATTTTATGTAGGCTTTGTTATTGCTGAATCGTCCCATTGGTGCTTGTTTGTCTTATGTCCATCAGAGGTAATTTCTCATGAGCAATGTTTGTATGTGTACTGAGCCAATGAAAATTGGAAATTGATTTAAAAAAACATTTAAACTAACTCTCTCATTATAGTGTTTTACGTTTTTTTCATAGCTCAAATTGTTTAGAATGTGAATTGACAGGTCATCTTTGAATCGAATGGTAGATAAGCCAAATAAGCACTATGGGGACGAAATGCAAGCAAAATGGCCTCGTGAACCTCCTTTTAGTATTGAATGTCTATTCATCTAATATCCATTTTATTTTTTCAACCTACATTAATTGTATTTTTTGGCAACATCCTTTTTGAAGAACGTATAATTATTGTTTTCATCATAAAGCATCACAAAGACAATTTTTAACCTTGTGAAATATGTCGTCTTTTAAACAGAAAAATATTCACAAATTACCTACATTTTTTAAAAACTAGGTCAGTTATTTCACGTATACGCACACTTTTTTAATAACTAGCAGAAATATTTTATACAATTTTAATTAAACATTAATTATAAATTGTACTTAACAGTCTAATCTAATCTATCATTAAAACACTAGTAACACAGCTCCAATTCATTGTAATATTAGGTATATTATGAAAGCTATGCTTCTATAATGAGATCCGAACATATAAAATATCCCTCGGCTATGTAACGTCACTCATAGTAAGTTTTCGATAATTAGGGAAATTTTACTAGCTTACAGCATTTAGTCTGTCAAAGAACACCCTATTTTTCACCTAAGAAATTCGTATTGTGGTGAGTTGAACCTATTTATTTGTACAGGTAAGGGGGCCAACCACTTCAGTTGAAGTGTGGGTTTTACCAGCTCCCGAGAGGGCTGGTACTAATTTCTTGTGAAGCCTGATTAAACTTTGCCGGTATTTTATTTTGGGGTTTGAAATAAACACGGGAACAACGGGAAATCATTTCTGACACCCTCGGTAGGATTCGAACCTGAGCTCACGGCATGGCTTTTTAATACTTTGTAGTTTGTATTGAAAATAAAACCACTTAAATGTCGGATGTTTGTATTCGGATTGTTCTAACCATTTTGACAACCACCATTAGTCGCATACGTCTGTACCTCAGTATAACATTTTACGTTTAATACTTACCATAAAGATGTAAAAAAGGATATATGTAAATTAAAACAGCGCCTCTAGTGAGTGTTTTAGTTTTCATACATGTTGTACGTTATTTTTTATACTTCGGGTTCTGTACCCACTAATGGTGTAATTCTTTACGTTTTTTATTAGTGTCAGCTCACTACAATACTTGATAATTGCGTTTTACAACAGTCGACATAGGTCATGGCTCAAGGTACAGTATTGTAAGTAGATACGAGTGAAGCTTGCATAATATCTCTCATAAATCATACCTACACAAAACGATAGTCACATAAAAAAATATTTGTGTGAAGGCTATGGTCGCTTGTGCCATTAAAGAAGTTAAGAAAGATAAATAAATTTACATACAAATATACTTATTGCGTGTGACAATATAAGTATTTTAAAATAATTTAATAAAAAATTGAAAACAGACCCACCCAAGGGGGGTTTTCAAGATTGAAAAATGTCTCGTGTAAAGCTGTTTTCAGGAGCAAGAACGAAATGAAAATGAGGTACTCGGCGAGCAAGTGTCAATCTTGTACTTGACGAAGTCATCTTACGTCAAAAGACGTGTTGGTAAAGGTTAAAATAATAAATGACATATAAAAGTGATCAGAAAATTCTGGAATGACTGTCCGAAACCGTTAAAAATTAGCTGATGGTCTTCCATCTCGATGGAATTTTAAAAATTGCTCGGGGGAGATCACATTGAATGTCCTATGATTGGAACCAGTGATGGATGGGATGGTAGGGAAGAATTCAAATCTATCGAGGCATTGGTAGAAACCTACTAAAAATAATCACTACAGATTCACGTCATACGTCTTTATATCCTACGACCATTTCAGTCTCTGTGGTGGGATTTCAGAAACCTACAGAAACTTACATATTTGTAATATTTCAACACTTCACTGCTGTGTAGGATCATGTTGCAAAATTTATAAAATTATCTTGCAAACTATTGGTTAATTTCCATTATGAGAAATATCCTTTAAAATAATACACACATACCTACATGAAATCAGAAACTGAGAGATTTTTGCAAAAAGATCTGGAACTGTTTGTACAAAAATACGTCCTGTACCTTTTTTCAATAGTAAGGCCTGAAACTTTTTAAAAATAATAATATCAGAAACTGTACTAAAATACATCCTGAAACTTTTTCAATAGTAAGACCTGAAACTTTTTTACGATAGTAACAGTAAGACCTGAAACTTTTTGTACAATAATAAGCTCTGCAATGGTGGGTAAAAAAATGCGTTCTGAAACTTTTGTACACTAAAAATACCTGAAACTTTTTTACAACAATAAGACCTGAAACTTTTTTACAACAATAAGACCTGAAACTTTTTGTATAATAATAAGCTCTTAAACTGTGTTAAAAAAATACGTCCTGAACTTTTCTACAAGAAGAAGGCCTGTAACGTTTTTTTTTCCATAAATACGATTTGTAACTGTTTTGTACAATAATTCAACCTTAAACTATTATAGAACAAATTTGCAATCATTTTTTTACACTAAGCTGTTCAGATTGTATAAAAACTGTAAAGAACATTACTTATGTGAGTATTTACTGCTCCTCGATGATTTGCAGAGCTCATCATCAGTTGTTGCTGCAGCAGTGGGTTCTTCATAATACACTTATTACTTTGCTTCATTACATATTATCATAACACGAGTACCTACACCAACAATGATTTGCTTCACTAATTCATAAAATTACAAGCCGCCAACCTTGGAAACCCGGTTTCTCTTCCACAAAAAGATGCTCAACATTAGCTCTGCACATCGTCGCCCCCAATGCTTGTTTGGCTTATGTACCATTTAATTAAAATATAACCTTAACATGGAATTGTCTTATGGATCATATTCTACACAATCTGAGCTAAGAACAACAACGTTAAACACGATAATGTGACAGTTGTTTTTTAATATTTTCAAAATTAATTTGTAGCATTCATAAGGCATATAGGTTCAGTGCACATACAAACATTGCTCATGTGAAATTACCTCTGTTGGAGATTAGACAAACAAGCATACTGAGGACGAAATGAATTCAAGAGGAAAAATATTACTTTACAAAAAGCGATAAAATATTTAAATATGTGTAAAAATAACACTGATTTTTGGTTGTCATCCTCTTATAGCACAGGTTTTTAAGTTGTTGTTTCTTCTAAGGAAAATTGAGGCATTACGAGAAAAATGTTTTCCTACCTAAATAGATACTCTTGTATCTAATCTAATCTAAGTTGTAAAGATATGTTACATTGGAGATTCACATTACATGCATTCCCACAATCAGACACGTACAAGTTCGCGCTTGCACATGCCTCATGTGAACCTACAACATAAAAACCAAATCTTAAATGGACGTACACCCTGCAACTCTTGCCGTCCTTCCCTGTAACAGGGGTGATATTGGCAAAGTGAACCATTTTTACAGCATGGGTGGTCAGCCGCATACCAACCTATAAGTCAAGGAACATACACGAAAAATTACATTTTCAAGACAAGATTACATTCTCATATTATCAAGATACTGAACAACAACAACTCTGAACTAAACGCTCTGTACCAAAACATCGATGTGGTCCGGTCAAAATAATTATGTCAGCAGACTGCATTGGCTGGGTCACATCCAGCGAATGGAAGCAAAAGTTGTATTGACGAATTCAGAAGGGTTCAGGGCATTTTAAGAAGTTCCAGATCGAGATGGCTGGAAGTAAAGGTGGCTGGCAGCGTTGGTTTTGGTTGATCAAGGTGGCCAAGACCTCTCTGAGATGCCCGTTAAATTTCCAAAATAATGTAAAGCATTTTATTAACTCGCTATCATTATCTATTGTGTTGTTCGCGGTTTTTTAAAACAATCACTGGTTTGGGATCGAAAAATAATTTTATAATATTATTGATGTATATACTTTTCTATTTTATAATCAGTAGATTCTAGTTTGTATACAAGTTGCTCTTTGTGTGTAAATTGTTCAAGGAAATCGGTAAAACAATTTGTCTATTTCAACGAGCCATCATTTGCCTCTAATATGCCGATCGTGACTAATTATCGATACCAAATATCCGTCAATGTCTGTTAAGAATGAAGTCAAATAACAAACCTCAGGCTATTGTTCAGTTTTCCTAGTAAACAAACCACTGAGTTATTTGTTTAAAAATGCATTCATTATTTTCATTTGTATGCACTTGCACTATTAACATGCGACATGCATTATACGCTATGATTGATAAATAAAATAACATACGCCACTACGAGGCTTAATTAATAAGTTTATGTTCCGTTTTATTGAACAGACTTTCCATTGCAATAACAGTGCATCAGTAGTTCCAAGTTTTCCATTAATTTTTACTATACTTCCTGGAGTTTTCTTACCTTTATCTATGCACCTACATACTTATGTAGCCAATAATCAAACAAAGAGATTTGAATTTTGTTGTGTATAATTACGAGGAGATGTTTTGAATAAAAAGAAGGACCCCTCTGAAAAAGTGCGTTTTCCTATAGATTTCCATTTTCTATTAGCTACGTGTTTCTATAATCTATAATCTAAGTTGCAAGGATATATTCACTTAAAGCTCTCAGATGTATGCCCACAAACAAACACGTGTAGTTCGCGCTTACAAATGCTGAATGTGTACTTACAAATAAAAGTCAAGGAATACGAATAATAAATAACATTTAAGTATAAAAAAGAACAAAACCTTAAAAAGAAATCTACACAAAAAAAATCCTATGTAAAAATGTAGCAAATTTATAAACCAACATTACAAATCAACTTTGCAGATAAGCCGCCACTTCTTCCTGTCCTTGCATACTTCTTTCATTTCATCCAGACTCATAACCTTCACTACGTTATTTGGGCATGTGGATTTTTTTATGTGGTTTAGAAGGAAAGCAGCAGTCGCAGCAATAGGGCCTTTTTGTTGTTTGTAATCCGATCGTCATCAGAGCTCACACGATCAATTTGGAGGGTATACTACCCCTTTCCTGAAAAATTCCTAATGCCTCCTGTATTTGATACAGATTTTCAATGAACCAGACGATTAACAATTCTCTGGTACAATAACTAACAAAGCGCGCTGTGAGTAATTAACCAGATTTCACTCGTAAACTTTATAAAAAAAAATAAAACCGTAAATACATTGTTTTAATTACAATAATTATGAGGTTTTTTAATCAGCGTTAAAAGTGTGTTAATTTGCCGCGAATGTATATTCATTGCAATAATTGATTGATCACCATTTCCCACAGTAAATATGACAAGAAGCGCGGAAAGGGAACTAGTTTTTGCAGCGTGGTGTTCCTTCCCCGGTTGCAGTAGGAGCACACCACAATTTCACGTTTTAATTCAACCATAGCATTTTACCAGAATTGTATGGAGCCTGAAGCAGCGCTTTTAGTGGATGTTTCAGTTTTTTTGCACATTTTTTTGCACTCTATGGATGAGTTTAAACGTAGAGTTGTACACTTGGGGTACTGTAGAGACGTGGTGAGGCTGGTGATGAAGTATGGCAGTACGTGGTAACCAGGTTACTGGGTAAATGGAGCCCACCTCGATCATCTATTATAATTCATACACATGCCAGTATAATCGCAAGTGACGCCTGCTCTCTGCTCGGCTCTTTCCCTCTGATGTGTGTGGGTACAAAAGTATTTTCTTAAATTTGTAATGTATAAATTCGTCATCACCTCCCGATGGTAGAAACAATTTGAGACAAAAATAATCTCGAAAACAGCGTCGAGACAAGACTCACAAATGGACATTGGCCTGAAAACACTCACGGGCTGACATCTCCGTGAGCGCATCTCCATTCGTGAGTCTAGTCTCGACACAGTTGTCGAGATTATTTTGTTTTAAATAAATGTTATGATAAAGGGAGTACCTTGATATTTTAGCCAAATATCTCTATTGGTTGTCATCCTCTTGAGCCGTAAAATTATAAAGGATCCAATCCATGAGCTGAGATTCAGATTCTGGATATTTAGCAATAATTGAAGATCCATACTACAACGCGGTTAGTAGACGTGAACACGACATGAATTCATTATTGGAGGATATAAACTGGGACTGTTGATTCTTTTTACCCCTGGAGTGCCAGTGATTTTCTGGCATAGCAGTATTTTATGCGATTTTTGATCTTATTGCTGTGTAAAAACTAAAGAAAAATGAAAAAAAAATCGTATTTAGTACCAACTATGAGCGCGGATCGACGTTCCGGCACTTGAGAAGTTTATGGAGAATGTTTCCAAAAACTTTTTTTGTTGCCTTCTTCCATTATCGTTGTGAAGTACATTCTTTAAAATTTCTCTTATTTTTTTTTATAAAATGTAGTTATGAAACGATAACTTTTTAATATTTTAATGAAAAAGGTAGTGTATAAATAATAATAAAATTTTAGTGGGTGGTAACACCTAAATCGTTTTCTCGGCACAAATATTTTTTCATACAAAAGTGAAATGTTTTCTTTGAAATTTGACCGACTTCAACGGCAATTATTTTTGTTGTCTTGGCAGCGTAATTGTTGATCTACTGATACGTGTATAGCTGTGGAATTTATAATAAATCTCGCATAAATGTGTACTGATAAGTCGCCATTGTATCTCAGTGTTGTGGCGGTGTGAGAAATGGAATGAACCATGGCGGGAAAGTAGCAGGTCTGCGAACAGAAGAGAAAAACGCTTCCATGTTACAAAGGGAGTACATGCTGGTAAGTAGGCAAGCGGTTGTCTAGATCAAGGGGGCCCAAACTACGGTCCGTGGACCGAATGTGGCCATCCAGTGTCATCAATCTGCTTAGCGGATGCCAATGGCTTTGTTGTTATTGTGGCTGTAATAAGTTGGACAATAAATGTAACTGTAACTCTGTCGTCATACCGTCAAGGGTGGCAGAGGCTCTGTAGAGTAGCTGTAGTCTGCAGAAACAAGAAAGAACTAACAGGATAATACTGGTAGCGACACCATTTTTTTATATAGCAAGGTTTTAAAGCAAGTTTTTTGGCCCTTGGACCTTACTCGAGTAATCTGTATAACCTAAGATTGGAAAGTTTGTAGACCCCTGGTGTATATGAAATTTCCTCCGTTCATTCGTCAATGGCATACAAAAATAATCAAACATGTCTTGTTTTTTGTATAGAATTCGACTTTTACATTTGATCCAGGTGCTCATGCAGATGTAATCAAATGTATCTGTTATCTTTTTTACTAAATTCGGCTTTTACTGTTAATCTAGGTGTTCTATAAAATTTAATTATTTATTGAAGTTAACTGCGTGAATAAAAAATATAAAAAAGTTCAAAATGAGTTGAAAGTTTGATGTCACTTTTTTTTTACTATTCGATTCGATGACCTTGATTCCTGATATTTGCTACGGCGCCAAACGATGCTCTTGTGAGTTTCGCATAGAATAGGCATATACATATATAGAAAAAACTCACATTGTGGATTTCGTGAAATCTTGCAACAGCTGTTGTGCATCTGATGTGTGTTAATAACGCCAAATTACTCTCGTTTCGTATTGTTTGGATGTTTGTAGTTTTTGTACAATTTCCAACTCAGCGAATGCGACGGAGAAAAGTAAACCGTTAAAAAGTAACTTTTGTGAGTATAACGAGTATCGTAGCGTGAACATAACTTGTTGTTTATTTTTTTCGCATTTTGGTGGATTTTTCAAGCGTTGCAATGGGATCCAGGCCGCGGCATACCTCTGAACAATACATCGTTTATTTTGTCAATGATTTACCTCAAAAAAGTATTTCACTATCAATGAACAGATTCATAATATCGTTTAATTCACAAATTTAGATCTGTTTGTGTTCATTAAAAAACAGGTATGTGAGCATGTTATGCTTTCCCACGATAAATCCAGGACAGGCGTTTTCCACAATACAACCGAAATGCATCGTGTATTTCTGCATGGATAATATCATCTAGATTCTGATCTAGTAAAATCTTTTGTGTATTCTAGTTTGAGGAGTTACTGCCTTTTTCCCATTTTGGCAAATTTCTAAAATCCTCCTTCCTTTTTTTTTTGAAAGCTTTCCTTTGAAAACAATTTTATTATTGTTCAGATAGACATTGTTTTTGTACAAAATTATTTGGTATACAATATGTATATATTTGGTATACAAGGTTTATCAAATTATAGATTTACGAGCAGAGACGAATGTTGACATATTTTGTATTTAAGAGAGCGTTTTTGTGGTTACGAGTAGGTACTATCTAATGTCAATAAAAGGTGACATAATTTACTATCAATATTTTTTTTTTGGAAAACATGTATACCTCGTATATCTTTAAATTTTCACAAAATATATTTCGCACAACAGTGTAGCAATATATTTATTGCTATTTTATTTCAAGGAATTTCGTATTAAAAGTTTAATGAGCAGGTGAGACAAAGACATAAAACTAAAGTTCAAGATAGGTTGCGTAACTGATACTTCTTACAAGTCCTTCAAATTATTCTTCCATCACAAGATCTGCCTACAATGAAACCAGGTTTTTTGCCATTACAACATAATTAAAGCGTCTATATAGCTTGTGTTTTTACCGCGGTATTCCAAGGTTTACCTTATCTTATAACAAACTTTGATCTATCATAATACCATATTGCAAAATAAAATATAAAATGTAGAAGGATCCTTCATTT
The DNA here is from genome assembly GCA_951799405.1 of Agapetus fuscipes. Lineage (NCBI taxonomy): Eukaryota > Metazoa > Arthropoda > Insecta > Trichoptera > Glossosomatidae > Agapetus > Agapetus fuscipes. Next base: position 6,988,417 of record OX637338.1, read on the forward strand.
TGTCTTTTTTAGTGTACATTATTTTCTTATTAACGTTTCCTGTGAAACAAATATCAATGAATAAATCCTATCATGAAAAGCATAATTGAAATTTCAATTCGTTCAATCCGTACTTGTATTTATATGTTTACTTTTAAGGACTTCAGGTTCTTTATCCCATAATTATGTAAAATACATTGTAGGAAAACTTCTATCTCGTTTCGAAACTATTAGATTGCACATGACTGTCATACGAGTTATTTTTCCGTCGACGGGGATTATCCCCCTCCCCCCTATCGCCTCATGGCCCCCCAATCGCCCCCTACGCAATTTTCACCCCCTTAAGAGCCCAAATCGCCCCCAGTTTGGGAACCACTGTATTGATCGTACAATCATTATTGATTTCAATTTACGCAAGACTAATATTCTCAAACGCGAATTAAATTTTATACTACTTTAAATCAACACTAATTGTCATTCATCGTATAGTATTAAACGTGTCGTGCTAGTACTATGTAGTATGTACTATGCAGTTAGCTGGTATAAATGATTGCCTGGTAATATTATTTAATGACATTTTACAAATGTTGAGTACACTAAGTATGAGTTAGTATTGCACACTTTCTCCTCTTCGGACGTCTCTTTTCTTTTCTAAAAGCACATCACCGTGAAGCGCTTCATTTCTAATCTGTTTTAATCTGGCCACACGTTGGCTGGTTATCTCTTATACTTTTTACCTGAAAACGCATTAAAAATCATATTATTTTCCTTGATTCAATATGAGAGTAGTGTCGTAAGCAATGGAATAAAAAACACCAACTTTCTGCTACAAATTTATGAAATTTCTAACTATTTACGTATGTGCTAATCCAAAAAAGAAATAAATAAAAAATTCAAATAAAACTTTTTAACGTAACACTGTGGTACTACATTTTCTTTAAATATTGACATTTAAGGCTCATATTTAATGCACGCGAAAGCAGGCACATGCGAGTTTACACTTACACATGCTGAATGTGCACATACAAAATAGACCAAACCTCACGTGAACATGAACTCTGCAACCCCTGCTGCATTTCCCTGAAACCGGGATGGTATTGGAAAGTTAACCAAGTTTTTGTAGCATGGGGGTCAACCTCATACTAACCTATTATCAGTCAAGGAAACTTAACTTGTTTTATTACACTTTACGGAAAGTTTTCTTATAGCCTTACATTTTTATTATTTTTACTAAAATATGTTGTATTTCTTCTTTTATTATACAATTGTAAAATCACTGAAAAGATTAGCTCTCTACCAATTTATATAGAACAAAAACAATTCTAATAAAACATTGTTTTATTTCACTCGATTTATTCATTTTATTTTAATAAAAATACACGAATGTTTTCGATCTCTCGATCATCTTCAAGTCCTGACGTGCATATTAATTAAAATAAAATTAAAAAGTCGAGTGAAAATAAAACAGTATTTTATTATAATTGTTTTGGTTCTATAAAATTTAGTAGAGATCAAATACAAACCTTGCAAAATATAAAAGATTAACTTTTTGGAATTTTCTTTATTTGTCATTACGGAACTTTCCTATCTTGGTTTGATTCTCTACTGCAGTAGCGCAGCGACCATAGGTGTATTTTTTTTCTTCAAAACTTTGTTTCTTTATTTCGACTGCTCCAAGGAAGACAGCAATTAGTCAAAAAATATAGTTTTGCAGGAAAGCCAATTGAATGTTATTTATTCCATGGAGTAGGTACAATGCATAAACTATTTTTTACATTAATTTATTAACGAATTTAAAAGAGATAGAGACACGGCTGTCATCTTGGAATGAAGATAATGATTTGTTACCTTCAGAAATGGAAATAAGTCAAAAACCTAAATTTCGGAGTTACTTCCTTCTTCCTTGGAGCAGTCGATTTACATTGATTTCAAATTTTCAACTAAGAATGATTGGAACTCGGAAGACGTTTCATTTCGCTTCCGGCTCGTAAAATTGCTCGTAATTTGTTTGGCATTCTTGAAGTGAGGCAGGATCTTGAGATTAATTCAAATCGATCCATCAAGACGATCGTATCAGTTTCTTCGGGTGTTTTTAAACCCCTGAACTTTTTTCTCTGCAGCTATGCGGTCGATACTCGATACACTTCTTTTTTACTTCAATTTTAGCGGTACTTCTTGTTTTTTAATTTGTCGAATATTATTCATGAAGGTAGTAGCCGGACAGTTACTTGGCCATCTTTATATAACGACATACCTGATGATATCGACAACACGTCCCCCCCAGTGCTTGTTTGGCTTATCTACCATTTGATTCAAATATGACGTTTAAATGGAATTGTCGTAAGAAACACATTCTCCACAATATGAACTATGAAAAACGCGTAAAACACGATAATGTGAGAATTGTTTCAAATATTATAAAACCAAATTCCAGTTTTCATAAGACACATTGGTCCAGTAGACATACAAACATTGCTCATGTTAAATTACCTCCATTCGATATAGGACAAATAAGAACTAAGGTGACGAACAACCAAACAAGAAGTACGTCTACTCTACAGATTTTATGTATTTAATTTGTTTTTACTTTATTACTGGCAGTAAAATAACAAATGATATCGATAACTTTTATTTATAAAAAAACTCTTAATTTCCGTAAAGATTTTTGTGTTAATTTACGATAATAGTATTAATCTTTGGCAAACACTTTTAGTTTTTATTGAATAAAATCGCCTTCTAGGTTTTTAGAGGCCGAGAAAAAATAATCCTAAACATCGATTATTTTCCAAAGTATGTAATTCAAGAATAAATCTACCTATAATAATAATATTAGGATGATTTATTTGGTGAGCGCTGTTTTTTGTGAATCATACAAAAATAAATAGCTTAAACTCGCCACATGCGATCCCTTCGGGGATAACGCGGCAAGAAGTTACACTATATGTGTAGCTTAGAATAAAAAAACCTCAAGAGCCCTCTGTGAGCTTGGTCGACCGGTCTTTGGTAAAGATATATCAATTTTTCAACCAAGCGAAGAGCATATTTGAACATATAAATTCTATTCATTTATGTGCTCTGCCGGGATTCGAACCCGCAACCTTTCATTTACGAGTCTGAAGCGCTAACCAATAGACTGCAGACCGGTCTATCTGTATGACGTGAGCATTCGTAATTTACGAATGAAAAATCCTTTGTTGTTTTTATTTATTAATTGACACGCAATCAGTGACCTTTGATATCCCGAGAGGATCTTCACATTGGTAAGTGGAAGGATACATGGCCACTTACTCGTCTATTGTACCCCAAGTATAAAACTCTACGGACTACGTTTAACAAATGCCCACAAACTCAGTGGCACCTCTTGAGAGCGTTTAAGTTTTCATACTATAATCTTAGATGCAAAGATGTATGAACATTTAAAGTTCATATTCGATGCATGTCCAATAAATGCATTAAATGAAAATACCGGCAATGTTTACTCAGCCTTCACAATAAATGAATACTAGCCCCTTCGTTAGCTGGGAAACCTCCCACTACACTGAAGTGGTTGGCTTTAGGTCGGCCCCCTTATCCGTAAAATAAATAGGTTCACTCGCCACATGCAACGCCTTCAGGAATATGCGGCAAGAAGTTATGCTATATGTGCAGCTAAGTTGTGTTTAGTTGCATTGTGTCAGTAATGCTGCATGTGTAGTGTGTACTTACAAATTAAAATCCGAACCTTCAATGAACATAAACCTTGCAATTTTGCCGACCTTCCCCGAAACAGGGATAGCATTGGCAAAGTGAAACAATTTTTTACAGTATGGGAGGTCAGCCCCATACCAAACTATAAGTAAAGGACACCCTTACCCTCAACCTGCAACCCTGCAACTTTGCCAATACCACCCCTGTTTCAGGGAAGGTCGGCAGGAAAGGAAGTTGCAGTAAATCAAAATTATAAATTTGAAATCATGGTTATTGCCTGTCACAAAGAACCAGAAATACCGCCATAAACTGTGATAGCGACTGTTGCTGCATTACAAATTTTGCAGAGCTTTAGATACACACAGATGCCACTAGATGGCATTACTAGATTATTTTCTGATATTTGCTGACTTTCCCCCCGTAGTCTGCATAATATATTGTTGTCATATAAGAAAGATTGCCCCATTGTTGTGATGATTAACTGTATGTTGTTGTTTGCCCCCAGAGCAGTGTGGGCGTACATAAAGATCCTGTGGCAGGTGAAGAAGTTCACCAAGCACAACATGACCATGCCGGACATCTTCGATGAGGCGGTGGCTGCTCATCCCGACAAAGCCTGCTTCTTGTACCAGGATGAAGTCTGGACCTTTGCACAGGTACAACCTTATTTTTAATCTATCTAATCTAAACTATTGATACCCACTTCTTTATATTGAGGAAGACTTGGTTGTTTTTCTTTGACTTATATGTTGCAAATATATGTAACATTAGGTATTCACATTATATGCATTCTCACACGCAGACACGTACAAGTTCGCGCTGGCACATGCCACATGTGAACCTACAACATCAAAAACCCAAATCACCAAAAGACCACCCATGCTGTAGAAAATGCTTCACTTTGCCAATGTCACCCTTGTTTCAGGGAAGGTTGGCAAGAGTTGCAGGGTGTATATTAATTTGAGATTTGGGTTTTTATTTTTTAAGTCCACATACGGCATGCGTAAGCGCAAATTTATATGTGTCTGCTTGTGAAAATGCATATAATGTGAATCCCCAATGTTACATATCTTGGCAACTTAAATTAAAGATCCATTGCGAGTAGACGTTTCAAATGAAAAAAAGGTCACAAAAGGTGAAAAAGTGTGTTTTCGTATTGACTTCTTTTTTCTACTAGCCACGTTTTTCACTGAACAATTTGGGCATGTGAAATCTTTTTTTTTATGGATAAAAGAAGCAGCCAGACCCAACAATAAGGACATTTTTTAAGATAAGAGATTAAATTAGATTAGAAATAGACTTTTCGTCGCATAGGCAAATTTTGAATTGAACGTTTGATTATGGATGGATTTCAGGTGCAAGAGTACAGCTACCGCGTTGCTAATGTGTTCCGCGCGCACGGCTACCGCAAGGGCCAGGCTGTGGGGCTGCTGGCCAGTAACTGTGCCCAGTTCCCCGCTGTGTGGCTGGGCCTGGCGCGCCTGGGCGTGGTGGTGCCGCTCATCAACAACAACCAGCGTAACCGGGCTCTCGTCCACTCCATCACCATCGGGAAGTGCAACGCTGTCATCTACGCTACAGACTTTGAACAGGGTAAGATTTATAGCTAGCCTGTTTACATGCTTACCCCATGATTCACAAATACTACTAATAACTTCCTTAGGAATGTTAAAGCTTTCACGGTCGGATTCAGACTTGCTATTGCTCTTCCGGGCTTAGACCGTGGTCCATAGTTTTCTTCATGCTTCTTTTTCCTTTCTCTTTCCTTTCTTCTTGCTTATGTTTTGTTACCACTGTGTGTAACTTCTTTAGAGCTCTGCTCCCTTCTGATGCTAGTTGAAAAGTTGAAGTCTATTTATTGGAATTTGCTAATTACAATAGACGCCAATTAAAATGGTTTTTATGTGTCCACCATATGCAAAATGAAAATAAAAAACAATCTTAAGCGCTAGTGAGACCTTAACAAAGTGTTTGAAGGATTAGTGAATACTACGGTTAGTTTCATCTCCTCTAAAAGATAAAATAAATATATTTTAGCAAAATGGGAATCCTGCTTCCAATCATGTGGTCTTTGTAAGATGATGTTCACCTTGATTTCATTAAATAGAATTATTTAACCATTGCTTCCCTTATAGGATAAAGTATGAATGCAGTCTGCAATTCAGATATTTGCAATAGCTAATGCAGTCAGTATAAATGACTTAGAAGAAAAGATTGTGGTGTCACCTGACTGGGACGCTAGGGAAAAACTTACTAACAATTTGTAATTGGTTGCTAAAGAATCTAGTCACATAGACCTGTGATGTCTACCCGCTGAGAAAATTTTGAAATTCGGAACTTAGTTCCGACTCTATGGGCCCGGATATGTTCGGTGAAGCCATTGAAAGCTGACTTCAACACCTTCCTTTAATAATAATAATATTAGGATGATTATTTGATGAGTGCTGTTTTTGTGTGTATCACACCTTGTGTATCACCACTGCGAGCTTGGTCGTCGTTGTAGAAAGCGACAATTCTCAAGCAAGACCCAATTTTTGTAAGGTTGGATGGACCTTTCAGTGACCGGTCTTTGGTAAACGTTTATGAAATTTTCAACCCAGCGAAGAGCACATTTGGAAATATAAATGGTATATTTTTTGTACTCCGCCGGGATTCAAATCCACAACCTTCCATTTACGAGTCCGAAGTGTTGCCACTGGACTACTGACCGATCCAAGAAATGCCAACAACACGCGGTGTACCTGAGCGGTTACCCATCCAGGTAGCATCCGCGCCCAATGTTGCTTAACTTCGGTGATCTGATGAGAACCGGTGCTTTCAACATGGTATTGTCGTTGACAGTAATACTGTAATACCAGTTTTTATCCATAAAGAACTTTTAAATTTATTTAAGTGCCCATTTAAAAGTCAAGCTTTTTCATTACATTATTATTATTTTTTCTATTTCAGCTGTGAAAGATATTGCCGGAGATCTGGACTCCTCAATCTCTCTGTATCGCTGGAATCCTTCCGTTAGTTTGTCATCAGCACCGACCGTGACTGAGAGTGGCACTGGTGCTGTGAAGGATCTCAACGCCCTCTTGGCTGCGGCTCCAACCACGGCCCCCACTCCTGTCCCGGACAGGACATTCCATGACACACTCTTGTACATCTACACGTCTGGCACGACTGGCCTGCCCAAGGCAGCTGTTATTACACATTCAAGGTGAGAGAAATCATTCCATTTTAAAATTTGTGCAGGAAATGTCAATGCAACTTTTGTTCAATTTATGGAGGAAGTTGCTTCAAGGCTCAGCTAATAAAATACAATAATTCAAAAAAACATTCTGATTATAATCCCTCCAAACATTTTATTTATGTCAAAATTGCATATTTTATTTCTATACAGCTGATAATAACAGACTTCAAAACTGGGAAGCATGACTGCGCTCATTACTTTTTAGCGCTAATTAATGGTTTTGTATTTTTTCATGTTTGTTGGATGAGTTGTGAAGTTATCCAATGCCGCAGTTATTATTAAAAATCATAGGATATTTTATAAATTCAATATAGTTTGCAAAAATTACATAGGTACAAAACGTGTGACATCACAAAGTCGAATTGCTAGAGAGTATGCTTCCTAATGTTTAGGTATTGGTCTTTAAGGACCCTAGTTACATAAATTTGCCTGCTTACTTTTTTTCCAATTTGTCAATATTAACAACATGTTTTTAAACAATATAATATATTGATTTTCCAGGTATATGTTCATGTGTGCTGGAATACATTTCCTCAGTAGGCTGACACCCAAGGACATTGTCTACACAGCCCTGCCACTGTATCACTCCGCGGGCTGCATCACCGCCGTGGGACAAGCCGTGATCTATGGAAACACTGTCGCTATCCGTAACAAATTCTCTGCGTCCAACTTTATCAAGGACTGCATCAAATACAAGGCGACGGTGAGATACATTTCTCTATTCTCTACAAAATAATGGAATCAGTTTGTAACCAGCATCTCCGCGTGATCTATGGTTGTTTACAAATGATACAAAGCGTACATTGTGTAGGGAAAATGGTGAGGCCTCTGATGAGATAATGATGGTTGTAGCTGTAATAAAAAAGTCGAGAAATAAAATTCTGAAGGCGCTGAACTTGTAGCCAAATTGCATTTTGCATTTTGATTTTGGTTACTAAAAATCCTACTCAACTAGATACATAATGTCACCCTATTAAGGAAAATTTGTAATCCATTTGAATCACCCTTATACATAACTACATATATGTTTTTAGGCTTTCATGGCTGGCTTCAGATGATTGGAATTGCTCTTCCGAGTCGTGACCACAATCTATTGATTTTTTCTTCTTTCATTTTGCACCAAGCATTTAAGCAATGCCCCATTTGTTCCAAGAGCCATAAATATATGACAATAACTCAAATCCAATCAGAAGGAAGCAGAGCTCCAAAGAAGTTTCTCACAGCGTAGTAACAAAATGTAAGCAAGAAAGAAGAAAGAAAAAAAAAAACAATCGATTACGGTCCAGACCCAGAAGAATAATTTCGAACTATTACTATTGGATGTTTTTTTATTACTGGATTGAATGGGAAATCCTGGTGTTTCAGATTGCCAACTACATTGGAGAAATGTGCAGGTATTTGCTTGCAGTTCCAGAGAGTGAACTGGATAAGCAACACAGCCTGCGTCTCATGTTTGGCAATGGTCTCCGACCACAGGTAATATAACCTCAAAATCTATGTCTATTTCATGATCATCTTCATTTGCTGTTATTAATATTATGTGATGTTTTATATGGGGTGAATATTTGTTGTGATTAATTGTGACTCAGACTCTCTACCTGAGTTGCAAAGAGCAACATTGCCAAATCTATTTAAGCACAGACTATATCAATTAATAAGTAAAATACATAACAAGGTATCTATTATCTTTTTCAGATTTGGCAGCAATTTGTCGACAGATTCAATATTCCGATGATAACGGAGTTCTATGGAGCCACTGAGGGTAATGCAAATATAGGTAAGCTTTTTAAATATTAATTGGTTTCTTCTGTGTTGGTTCAACCAGGCCACCACATCTACGGTCTCACATTTTAAGAAACTTAACGCATTTGTTGTACATATTTGTTAGTACTTAGTGATAATATCTAGTTTTTGCTTTCTCAAACTCTTACAATTTTACAGCCTCTTGAAGTTATGAGACTTTTGTACTAATTTTGTATAAATTGTTTATAATCATTAAAAAGAGAAAGCTTCTATAGCCTAGACACTTTACGACAAATAAGAAATGCCCTTTCTCTATTTAATCCATTTTATTATACAAGGCTCTAATACTACTAAGCAAACCACAGCTGTAGCGTCTACTTCAATGGCTTAACAAGATTACCAAATCACTTTAGAATGGCAGCATCTGAAGTACTCTCTATTTCCAGGTTTGGGATTTAAAGGAATCACTTAATTGCATTGTAAAATCTGTATTTTATTGTTTCAGTCAATATTGATGGCACAGTTGGATCAATTGGATTCGTCTCTAAAATCTTACCCATAGTTTATCCGATCGCCCTTATCAAAGTAGATGAGCGCACTGGCGAACCTATTCGTAATGCCAAGGGACTATGCCAGGTATGTGCAAAAACACTTACAATATCAGAGTTTCAGGTTTTTACCTATCATGGTTCTGTGGGCTACTTTGGACAGGATCTGCATAATTCCAATTTTCTGATGCATTCCATCTTAGAGGAATAGGTCTCCAATAGATATACCTAGAACTCAGAGATCTCTAAAGGGACAGTCCAAAACGGTTGGAGTGGATAAGAAGTGTGAAGACACACCTGTGATGTGACCATTGCAGTGACCATTTACCTTTACCAACAGCCGTTCAAAAGAATTACAATCAACCTTTAAAATATGACAGTATCTTATTTCTGCTTTCAGTTATGTGAACCAAACGAACCAGGAGTATTCATTGGGAAAATTCAACCAAACAATCCTACACGAGCATTCTTAGGTTATGTGGACAAGGCAGCTTCAGAGAAAAAAATTGTCCATGATGTCTTCTCAAAAGGAGACACGGCTTTCATATCCGGTGAATATTTTAAAATATGATTAAGTATGTAGCATAAAGAATTGTAAAAAAATACAGAACAAATATAACAAAAGAATGACTGAATTTAGAGAGAATGCAGAAATGGATTAAAATGAACTTGATGCAACAAGCAAGCTCTATCTTTTTTATTAAATTATCTTAACTAAATTTTTAAATCTATTTTTAGGTGATATTCTGGTTTCCGATGAGTTTGGCTATCTGTTTTTCAAAGACAGAACCGGAGACACATTTAGGTGGAGAGGAGAAAATGTGTCAACAAGTGAAGTAGAAGCAGCCGTCTCACAAATAGCTGATCAGCGGGACGCCGTTGTTTATGGAGTCTTAGTAAGTTCATATTTTAAATGTGTTTGCATAGAAGAACCTTGTGCCTTGTAATTGGAACAGAATATTGATGTAATGTATTGTTTGCAGGTTCCTAATGTGGAAGGCAGAGCCGGCATGGCGGGCATAGCAGATCCAGAAGGTACACTGGACTTGGTGAAGCTCGCTAATGGACTAGCGAGGGACTTGCCTACATATGCAAGGCCTATATTCATTAGAGTGCTCAAGCAAATAGACATGACAGGTGACACATGAATTTATTTAGTCCTCGTTAATGTTATGGCATATATCTCCATTTTTTTTTAAGTCCTTTAGTTAAACCTTTTAAATGAGAGGCATAATTTTAATTTTATTGTTCCTCAATGTTGATCCCCGTTCATGGGCGTACCCAGGAAGGGGCAGGAGAAGGCAGCTGCCCTCCCCCTGGAGGTAAAATAATATGTAAATTATTATTTAATTTGGTTGCTGGAATTTATTGAAATTATTGAAATAACCATTTTAATAATCAAAATAAATTGGACAGGGGACTGCACATGACTTTATAGCATAAAAAAAGGTTGTGTTTAGGTCATCTTCAATTTTGAAAAAATTCCCCCCCCCCTAGTTTTGACCCTGAGGTACAACCTTGTCCCCATTTGTAAATAAATAGGCTTATTCACAACACATTCAATCCATACCTGATCCATGGATCATAATTATTTTGTATTGAAAATTAACATTAGGTGGCGGTTGAGCCATGGATTTGCTGTGTGTGAAGAACAGTTAAAGCCTATTATATTTCAGGATTGTTATCTAAAATTTGAAAAGTAAAAAGAGATGTTCATAACAAATAATTAGGGGTTTGATGATGGAAGATGGAAGTATGGAGATACTAATGTTGATTTTTTTGCCTTTAGGAACATTCAAAATGAAGAAAACCGACCTGCAAGAGCACGGCTTCAATCCAAGTCTCATCAAAGACAAGCTGTATTACTTGGACCAGAAGGCTGGTCAGTACATTCCCCTCACGCAAGATGTGTTTGATAAAATCAACTCGGGACAAATCAGATTGTGAAGGCGGCCTTATTGTGATCAAGTCCTGTTTGACAAGGATGATAAATTAATTAAACTATGCGTAGGTTTACGGAAACACAGTGCTTCAAATTATTATCTTTTCTGGCTCAGCTGAAACCTTGTCAATGTTAAATTAGTATCTTTTGTTTAAATGTGGATTATAATGGAGTTGGAACGTATCAAAATTTCCTAAGCGGGACGACGTGTCAGGTCTAATTTTCTAGAACTCCTAACTACCAAAATCAAAATTTATTAAGCTATCTGGTTGGCAACCTGGTAGGGTAACATCTCGTTTTTTCCCAGCTCGTTTATCCTGACTCCATTGCCAGATTTCTTTTGGGATAATGTATGTATACATTTTGAAGAAATTCTTTCATTTTAAAATAATTTTATGTGAAATTCAAAAATGACATTTAGAAAAAATATTTCAATTGAATAATGATATTTTCTTTTACCTCTGTAAGTGAATAAAAGCAATATGGAATTTGAAATAAATATCTTGAGGGATTGTGTGGATGGATGAGAGATGAGAATAAGAGGGAGAGAGATATAATGCAATTTTTCAAATGGCAAATATGTATGTGATTGGAAAAAAGCTTCCAATTATATTTTATACTTCAATGATGGGAAATGTTATGTAAATATGTTTAGTTTATGTATGTCTAAGGTTTCCTTTTCTGGGTCAATATTTTCTTCTGTGATCTGGGTGCAAGACCTGTCAACTATCAATTGAATCGTTAAGACTCAAAGGCAGCAATTAGGATTTTTCAAAAAGGAGAAAAACTATGGAAACACAGAGAATGGCATTCTTCGTGGTCCCATATTTTTATTTCATATTTAAATAATTCCATATTGGTTCTGTAGGACTCAATTTGAAATAATTAAAGTGTTTCTATTGCTTCAAAACAATAATATAGTATTGAGCAAAATATAGTAAGTTATAAAAAATTGTTTATTTTGATAAAAAAAAAAGCAATGACTTTTCGGCAAAACAAACTAATATTATGTATTTTGAGATGCTTGACGGAGTCTTGTGCTTCTATAAAGAAATTCAAGGCTTCGTAATTAATTAAATACAAATTGAACAATTTTTGGTAAAGCTATGAACAATTCAAATTTTTTTTTTAATGTCTCAAAGTATGTACTTGTGCTCAAATATCTCACAAATCAATAGCAATTGTATTTTACTTTGATATTTTTTTATGACTAGCTATAAAATTGTTAAATTATTTTTAGAATAAAAAATATACTGTTCTCAAATTGTTTTATTGACGAACCTCTCTTGAATCCTTTAGGCATTTTATTCTCTGTTATGACCATTTATTTTCGAGGCTATGCCCTGTGTGCTGTAAGATAAATGACACACGACAACTCATATTAGGGATTTCTTTACATAATGGATGAATGTCTTCGATGGGTCAACATCACAGGTCTTTGGGGCTTGGAACTAGGATCTTTAGAAAGCAAGAACAATAGTTACCTAAGTAGTTAGTTTGTTTAACTGTTAACACAATGGAGGTGGCACAAATTCAGAAATACATTTTTATTCTCGGTGACTAAACTTCATTATTTTATGAATGGTCTGTAGCAATCAATGACAAAAGATTTGTTTGCATTTCCTTAGCAGCACGGCCATATGACGTCACACTTTATTTGCCTATGGAATTTGTTCCGAGGGCATGTTGTATTGTTAAAATAGATCAGTTATTCATTGTTCTCACATTCTAAACTTGTCTTGGATAACATATGCGTATGTTTCTATAAATCCAGACATTTTTTACTGAAAAGAGATTGGTGAATTTAAAACGCTCGATCTGTACGCAGTTAGTACATCTCTAGCTGAGTGTGGTGGCGCTGCCGCAGCTGTCAGTGTCACTGAACTGTCAGCAACTGTCAGTTCAACTTCGCTTCGTGATCGTCCGGTTGTAGCCGGCAATATCTCGTCGTTTTCAATTAACATTTTAAGCGGGGTTTTCAGAACTTGTGAATATATTGCACACGTAGCATCTATGCTAAAAAATATCGAAATCAATTCAATAAAAAAGCGTTTTTTTTGTGAAATATTTTTTGGAACTTTTGTAGGCCTGCGCCGGAGCTCATTGCGCAAACAAATCGACCCCTTGAAAACTACCCCTATACGTTTTACCTTGACAGTTCACGCCGTGTCGCACTCGCGTCTTGCTTCCGCGTTCCCTGAAGTGTGCAAGCATCGAGAGGCATTAACATAAAATGAAACGTAACTGCGCGTCCATTGGTCTTGCATACTAAGCGCGCTCCAGGAAGTTATTCAGATACATTTGGTTGGTGTTCGGGGTATTTAAAATGCACGCACTCCTCGTCGCCCTGGCGTGCCTGATGGCCGTGTCAGCCGTCGTGGCCGGCGTGGCCAGCGCTTTTTCCAAAGCGGTCATCTTGGCCCTACTGGCCATTTCTCCCATAGTCATCAGATACCATCGGAGGATTTACATCATCTACAAAACCCTGCCTAGAGATGTCAAGTGAGTACACACACCATAAAAAAAATAAGACTTCGTAAGCGCTGTTTTTTTATTGAAAACCCTCTGTGGTCTTGGTAGTCAAGAAAAGCTATTCTGCTAAATTCCTTACAACCTTAAGGTGACGAGCTGGCGATTCGCATCCAAAAATAAGTTTTACTGTGCTTTTTTTTTTATCCATGGAGTTCTTTCGCAAGCGCTAGCAATTCCGACTTGTATGGATATCCAAAGTGTAAGGAATTTAGCAGAACAGCGCTTAAGATCCCGTAGCTGTAAGACTTGATGGACCTTTAGTGACCGGTCTTTGTTAAAGGCCAATCAATTTTTCAACCCTGTTTGGAAATGACAACTTCATTTTAGTAGGGAGTCAGCACAAATGACAGGTACACAAATAATTGTGACGCCAACTGGTCAGGTGGCTAGGGAAAAAGCTTAGTCATATTTGGTCATTGGATCCCAAGGACTATAGTCTCGTAGATCTGTGACATCCTATCGAGGAAATTGTTGAATTTTGAACCTCGTATTTATTCATGCTCAGCTACAATGATAACGTTAGTTCCCTTTGTTTATAAGAGCGGAATAATAATACGTTTTCATGATTCACAAAAGATGCCAAGTATTTGACGCGCTGCACTGGACAAAGAAAAATATTCGAGAGGTAAAACAATCACAGACCTGTCGTAGTCGTGGTTAACCATACAGAGTCGTAATAGGAAGGTAGTGAGTTTGATTCCCAGCGAATCACAACAAAATACATGTTATTCAAAAATGATAAAGACCGGTCTCGAATGTTTATCCAGACTCACAGTCTTTTTGAAAAACTAGCTAGTGACAAACCGGCGAGAGGGCTCTTGAGGTGTGATTCACTCATTAACAGCCGTCAAAATTTATTTATTTATCTTCTAATGTACTTGAAGATTTATTTTATATAAACTTTGAAGAGGGCTATTATTTATATTCCAAACAAAGAAGTTCCTACCTGGCAGTAAAAAAACTTTTATTAATATGCTTAGTTGTAAGTTTGCACAAAATAATATTAGGTAATCAACACTCATAGATCTTTTATGGTATAAGACCACAGTTGTTTATTTTTCGCAAGTGAAAGTACTTTTTCCGAAAGTGTAGGCTCCTTATAATATTTTTATGACGTAGGTACCTACGTACATTGCATAATACCCATGGGATTGTAGTTTATTTATTATGTAGTCAAATAAATGTGGTTCCATTTTAAAACGACACACAGACAAAACCACAAATGACAGAACAACACATGACAAAACGACACACGACAGAACATCACTACTACAACACAACACAGAAAATACATCTGTATGACAAAAAAACACAAGGACAAAACATCACATACCTAAATCCTTCGGGGATAACACGGTAAGAAGTTGCTCTTTATGCACAGCTTAGCTAGTTTTTTAAATTTATAATGACAGGGGGGGGCGTTAATTTTTTTTATAAGAGTAACCATAATAATATATGCACGAGTTTTTGTTTAATTTTCTCATGTCTTACTTTTTTTGTCATGCCATATAATTATTGTGTTTTATGTTTTATGATGTTCTGTCAAGTGATGTTTTTTCATGTGCCGTTTATGGTATGTTCTGTTTTAGGTATGTGATGTTTTGTCTTGGTGTTGTTTTGTCATAGTGATGTAATTTTTGTGTTGTTTTGTCATTGTGATGTTTTGTCATGTGATGTACTGTCATGTGTCGTTCTGTCACGTGCCGTTCTATCATGTGTCGTTATGTCATGTGTCGTTCTATCCTGCCACCAATAAATCTACACCTTATTTGACTAGCATTCCTCTATATAAATAAATTGCACAGAATCTGTACTCGACTTTCTTGCAAAAATTTACCCACTGTATGACGTATGTAAAGCTAGAATCATCTACCAGCTTATGCCGTTTCAATAAAAATGTAATATATCAATAATAAATCAATTTTATTCCACCGCGGTGTGTACCTGCATACTCGTACAATATGGATATAGGCATATAAATACTTAAATGAATATAAATATTTTGTTGATTTATTTGAAAAAGTACCAATTACACAAGAAAGATCCTCGACTCATAGGTTGGTATGAAGCTGACCTCAGTACTGTACTGTACTGTATCCTGCCACCGTTTCATTAGGGGTGGCCGGTACCTCCGCAGATGCGCCTCCACTTTTTGCTGTCATCACCTTTTTCATACATACTCTTCTCTTATTCTCACTCTGCAGAATCCATTATTTCGCAATCTCACCTATTTGGTCTAACCATTCTTTCCTCAGCCTTCCCCTTCTGCGCTTTCCTCTGACATTTCCTTTGTACACTTTCTTCGTTAGTTGTTCATCATCCTTTCTTTCAAGATGTCTGAACCATCTCATCGTACTTTTTTGTACTTTCATTCTCATATTCTCTTTTATACCACACTCGTTCATCACTCAAGCATTACGTACTCTATCACTCAGTGTCTTTCCAGCCATTGCTCTCAGGTAAGCCATTTCAACCGTACTTACATACTTTACTCAGCTCACATTCATTAAGCCTCACTTCCACCAACCAATATGCCATTGTGGACCGCCGATCTCATATTCTTCGTAAGTTTCCTATTTCTTGCAATTCTTCCAATCGTTTCCATTACACTTCTTCCTCTACTAGCGCGCTTTTCCAATTATTTCGTCAATTTCGCATTCGACTCAAATTTGCTTCCCAGATAATCAAATTCTTTCACGACCTCCATTCCTTGACTTATAGGTTGGTATGAGGCTGACCACCCATACTGTAAAAAATGGTTCACTTTGCCAATGTCACCCCTGTTTCAGGGAAGGTCGGCAAAAGTTGTGGGGCTTATGTTCATTTGAGGTTTGGATTTTATTTGTAAGTACACTTTCAGCATTTGTAAGCGCGAACTACACTTGTTGGTTTGTGGGCATACATCTGAGAGCTTTAAATGAATATATCCTTGCAACTTAGATTATAGATTATAGATTATTATAGACCTCCACTCTTTTTTCATTCAGTCTTTATCTCAATTTTCTCGCATTTCTCAGTCCTCCCAAAGTGTAAAAAATAATTCACTTTGTCAATGTCACCCCTGTTTCAAGGAAGGTCGGCAAGAGTTGCAAGTTTTATGTTTAATTTGTAAGTACAAATTCAGCATTCGTTAGCGCGAACTTACACATACCTGTTTGTGGGCATGCATTTCATATTAGTTTTGAATGTTTATATTTCATTGCAACTTATATTCTAGATTATTATAGATGGTCATTGAACCCTTTTGTATGCAAACTAGTACTTTGTATGGTGGGTAAACTTTTTAGTTATATTTTGAAAAAGTAACGACTGATTATTATTGGTATTTATAAAATTTTAAGAATCGCAGCCATTTATCTATTTTTAACCCTTTGACTACCAAGAAAATTGCTAATACATTTTGTATGGAAAATTTTCACTCTGTATGGCGGCTATACTTTTGATTCACTTTTTGGAAAAAATAATGATGGCAATATATAGGTTATTATTATTTTTTTACATTTGTACTACATTATTTTTTTATTAACCCTCTAACTGCCGAGAATTTTTCCATTATTTTTTTCTTTTATATGGCAACTCCCTAAATCGAGATTATGATGAAGAAATGATTATAATTATTAGATAGCACTATTATATAAATGGATTCACAAAAAATTTCAGAAAAATCGTCGGAGCCGTTTTTGAGAAAATCGCATTTTAAATTTTCAGCTCTTCGGAAGCCATCTTGAATTTTCAAAAAAGTAAAAAAAAAATGATTACGAATTAAAGTGATAAGCTTGTTCTTTCTATCAAATCTAAAACAAATTCAAATATCTTGCATTTTAATAGGTTTTTGTAATATTTTCGATTTAAAATTTCAGGTCGTGTAAACGGTGCTTTATATTTATTTTTTCAAAAATTTTTTTTTGTAAATTTGTAGAAATTTATGTTGTCCGTAATATTGTAGAACATTATATTTTTGTTGACCCCTTAACTGTCGAGAAAATCACAATCGTTTGTTTTTTTCATATGGCAGCCCATAGACACAGATTAGTAAGAGTATTGCCATAACTAATTTATTAAGTTAAAAACTAATAAATGGCAACTCTGAAAATTTAAAAAAAATTCTTGGAGCCGTTTTTGAGAAAAGTGCAATTTTATGTTTTTTTTGTATGGCAGCCATCTTGAATTTTCAAGTTGGTGTAATGCCATGTTATTCATACTTAATACATGTCCAAAAAAGTTGATGTAGCCAAAATTTGGTATCTCTAGGTCTTATACTTTGGAAAGTGACACACACACATACATACATACATACATACATACATACAGACGGACGTTTTTGAAAGATAGTGTTTTTTGGCATGTCCTGCACCAGGACAACTCATTTCCGTGAAAACCTCGAAATTTTTTTTTTACACCAAATCATAACTTTCTTTATAGCCTTCGGCTATAGCAAGAAAGTAAAAATATGATTCATGTGTACATTTACATGACTGCGTATTAGTACCTACTTACAGTAATGTTGCAGTTGTACTCACTGTCGGAAGTGGCGAGAGGATCCTGATAAAATTCAATTGAATAAGTATATTTTCATGTGTAGGTATACAGTATATTAGAGGTTACGCGACGTCTACCTCTCCAGTCTCATACAAAGCTGTTTCTTGTTTTTGTCTGTTAAAAAGGTTAACTAAATTATACCATTTCTTTTTATGGTTTGTGTATTAACACTGAAAATTCATATTGATTTATTTTTTAGAAACAAGAGATCTCTTGTGAAAAGAAACAGTGTTTTATTAGAATTTGTTTCTAAAAAACAATTTTTTATATCAGTTTGAAGTCAATTCTCTCATACTTAAAAGTGGTCTCTACTCTGGTTTTAGGTTCAACCAATCTAATGAATAAGGCTGCTTCAGTATAGTTCTGAATTCTGATTACGCTTTTGTGATAACGCGGCTAGAAGTTGCCTACAATGTGTGGCTTAGACGTGTACATATAGCTGCGTTTTACTTGAAATAATAAGTGTTTACTTTTTAGGAAAGTGTAGCTATGTAGAGATCTTGGTGTTCAGAAAGATATGCTGCAGTTCTAAGTTAGCAGTACGCTGTTTATCAGAGTAATAATTATACTATTATTAGGATGTTTTATTTGGTGAGCGCTGTTTTTGTGTGAATCACACCCCAAGAGCCCTCTGCGAGCTTGGTCGTCGCTATAGAAAGCGTCAATTCTCAAGCAAGACCCAGTTGCTGTTAGGTTGGATGGACCTTTGATGATCGCTCTTTGGTAAAGGAACGTGAATTTTTCAACCCAGCAAAGAGCATATTTGAAAATATAAATTCTATATTTTTTGTGCTCCGCCGGGACTCGAACCGGCGACCTTCGATTAACGAGTCTGAAGCGCTAACGATTAGACTACGGACCGGTCAAAACCACCGTAGATACCTACATAAAACTAAAGAGGATTTTATGATGGAGCGTTTTCAAACAATCGCATATTTTCTGTCAAAGTACGTACCTACATGCTTTATAATTGAATTGTTTTTGACTTCTCGAAAACATCCTTAGGCTGTTTACTATTCAGTTGTATTATGTAATTCTCTAGAGCTGCTTCTTCAACATGACAATGTATACAAAAGTATATTAACATGAGAATATGGAAACCTAATTCATATTCATTCAGTTATGTATATTGGACGATACAATTAGTCCAAACAATTATTTTACTGCGTATCTCTCTCTATCACAGATGAGGACATGAGGTGTTATGTTTTATATAGAAATTTAAATAATTTTAATGAAAATTTAAACCACAAGAGACTACCAGAAAGAACCACCGAAGAGATGGAAGTATAGGTGGAGTTCATCATCACAAGAAAAAATGACGAATAAAATATAATTTAATCTAAAACTTGAAAGATATGTATACAGCTACGAGTACATTGTGCTGTGTAACCCTTTGTGACACATTTTCCTATTTTTTGTTGTAACTTATAGCAAAGCTATTTTATCACAGACTGTGTTATCTCCATTTCACACATAAGTAAAGGCTAGTTGTGTTATCTGTGATTTGTGCAAATATTGCATTGTAGATCTTTTTTATGGCAGGTCTGAAGTGTTCCTCCTGTCTGTTCATTTCATGATACAGCGATAATAATCTAACAATCAAACCAGAAGTAAAGTTAACCAACATCAATGTATATAAAATAATATGTACTGTATGGGATGATTTTTGTGATCTTTTTAAAATTGAGAAATGAGAATGGAAAAACTTTGAGGGATAGAGTTAGGAATGAATGGGTAAAAAAAGAATGTAAATTTGAAAGAGGATGTGAAAGTTAAAGTACAAAAGAATGTGATGAGATGGTTTGGGCATGTGGAAAGAATGAATGATGATAGACTGACAAAGTATGTATACAAAGAAAGTGTGAAAGGAAAAAGAGGGAAGGGACGACCGAGAAAAGTTTGGAGTGATCAGATTGTGGAGATTGTGAAAGAATGGGATATACAAAGTGAGCGTAAATGAAGAAAATGCATGAAAAAGGTGATGGATATGAAGGAATTGAAAGAGGTATGTCAGGATAGGAAAAAATGGAGGCAACTCTGCAGGGGCTCTGGCCACCCCTAGCGGAATGGCGATAGAGTTACAGTTACAGTTACAGCACAATGTTTAACCGTTTTTTTCTGAAAAAAATTGCAATCTATCAAGCAATTATCATTTGTAAAGAAGAATGGAGATTTACGAGTAAAGTCTTCTACTTTCAATAGTATTTAATTATATATTAATTTAAATATGATATATTCTCTCAGATCATTGAATAAGATCACAGATCGCACGTACATATATTTTTTTAATCAAATCGATGGGGCTTAACAACATTATTTATCAAGTAAATAAATAAATTGCGATAGAGTTTACTTTTCCATCGCATCAATCCGCAAGGTATTATTAGCATTTCGCATTTCCGACCAGCAGACATCTGCAATTCCGATAACATTGGTTGCGTTCCTAGAATGATTTGGTTTTGCAGAGAATCAATAATCTATTATTACTTACTGCCGTTCAAACATCTTCTTTACTTACTGCGTTCTTATCTATGTACTCGTAGTATGTACACAAACGTTTGTACACGCTTGCTGTTCTAATAACCAGCATAGGAGCTCTAATAGCATAAGCAAGTCAACGTAATGATTTGAGATCAATTAAATCAGAATTACTTCCATTGCTATCATTTGAGGATTGGGTTCATTAAATTTTCAATCCTTTTTTTATCTGCCAAGACCGGTTCTCCCAGTCTACAGCGTCCTAGTATAAAACTTTATTTTCGTACGTATGTATTCTAAAATTTAACTGCATTATAAAAAAGAAGCCTCTAGTTAGCGTTTAAGCTTCCATACATTGCTGGTAAAATGCCATAGCTGAGTTTATAAGTGAAGTTTTATATTGGGGTACAGCTGATGTATATATATAGCGCGGATAGCAGACTTGCCCGGAGTACCTGTTCGTGTTCTGATGTAAAAGTTTTCTGCAAAGCGTGTTTCTCTTGAGGCTGACTACTCTTTAAAAGGAAATATGCATTTACGCATGTATTGCACATACATCAGTAAAGGCACTTATGGACTTATGGCTACACTAGTTCTTACTTGCAGAGAAATTCTTGCTCTATAAAATCGTTATCAATTTTACAACACGCATTTGTTTTTTGTAAAATTGTAAGTCAAATAAGTCATATTCTTACTTACTAACTTCTAACTGTAGTGTCGGCACAAATGACGAGACAATTAAATTTTGACGTCACCTGCATGGTATCTAAGGAAAGAGGTAATATTTTGTTTGTAACGCTAGTTAGCTAGTCCTGTGCTGTGACATCTCCCCGTCGAGAAAAATATTTTATTTTTATTTTTTCCCGCAGTAATTACATGAAAAACTAATAAGATACGAAATATATGGACTTCTACAAACAATGGCACCGCAGATTTAATATTATGTAATAATCTTCCGAACTCAGCATGTTCTTCCTTTGATTCACACATGAATAAAATGTAAGTGGTTTGAATACGCTAATGTCTGAGTAAGTGTGTAGGTACCGTGAGAAGTGGAACCCTTGTTCTCCTGTAGGCCAGGTGTGGGGTAGGTGACTTGGGGCGTCTCACCCTTATTGCGTGGCGTGAATGTGATTGGGTCACTTGCTCAATATTACTGTCCCAAAATTTTAGAGATGCGAGGTATAATAATATTCAATTAAATATATCGATGAAAACAGAACCTTTATCATTATTCATTTTTACATAAATCCGATATTCTGTCACTATTTTAGTTTATGTAAGTACCTACGTTAAGTTTTGTATTTTGCAACTTTATGATAATTTTAATTGGGTGGTTTTCACCTAATAGGTATGCATTTTTATCAAATTAGTCGGTGAAGAGATGCAATTTTTTTTCTTCATTTATTTAGTTTTTAAAAATTGAGATTCTAATTTGTAAGATTTGAGTTTGACAGTCAGTATTTTTATGGATTAGTGAAGAGATATGTAATTAACCAACCTACGTATTTTGCCTGGCCAGTTGTCTTCACGCGAAAGCAGAAGCTTGTGTGCATGCAATTACATCTGTTGCACCAGGTTCGAAGTTATTGTCGATAGGACAAGGCCGTACTCGAACCGGAAGTTGCAAGGATACATTAACATTCAAAGCTCTTATCAAATGCATGCCCACAAACAAAAATGTGTAAGATTGCGCTTACAAATGCTGAATGTGTACTTACAAATTAAAATCCAAACCTCAAATGAACATAAACCCTGCAAATTTTGCCGACCTTTCTTGGAACAGGGGTGACATTGGCCAAGTGAACCTTTTTTTTGCAGTATGGGTGGTCAGCCTCATACCAACTTATAAGTCAAGGAATACAAATAATAAATGTCATTAATGTATACAAAAACAACAAAACCTTAAAAATAAAAATATACGAAAAAAGTCAACCCATCATCTGAAATCGGCCGTGAAAGCGTAAAAACATGAATATAGAGTTATGGTTGCTAAGGCTGCCGGCGATTGGGATTGGAATTGTCACGTCACCCAGCCGTGTCGTGTAGGATGTATTTTATGTAACGCCGCATCAGTGGCGCTTTAATTGGATCACCGCGGGAAACCTCGGTCAAGTATGAAACTGTTGAGGGTTTCAACGGAAACAGCTGATTATCGTCATATTAACTCTTGCATTCTAAAAATATGTTACACCTTCTTCACTCATGCAAACCGCTCAAGCCAATAGATCGCTTTCTTATTCTTCTTTGCTAGCCTCCTTCCCTGCGCTGCTGGACTTTCGGATTTGATTGGACTTTCGAAATTTCTTCTACATCTTCTTATTACTAGCAATCCGAACCATTTTTCCACCATTCATTGGGCAATATCGACGGCCCATCTTTTTCAGGATCTTTCTACACTTCTTTTGCCCTCCCACGGTCTCCATTCAAGAATACTAGTTCTATGTATTTGCCATCTTTTCGCCTTGCTGTGTAACCACCTCATTGCTGTTTAAGCGTGTATACTTATTATCAATGATGTTGAATACTGTTTGTTTTTTTGTTAATTTAATGTATGTATTTGCATTTTTTCTCTCAATATTCTCCTAGCACTTGTATCTCAATGGCTAGCTGTAGGTAAACATCTCATCTTATGTGTGTAAATAAGTGTTAGCCTCAGTCTCTGGTCTGTAGGTACCTATGTAATCACTGGGAGGGTGATGGGATAGAACGGCACAGTGACTAACCAACACATGACATTTCATCACATGACAAAACCTCACATGACATTACATCACATGACAAAACCTCACATGACATTACATCACATGACATTACATCACATGAATAAACCTTACATGACATTACATCACAATTCACAATGACAGATCATCACAATGATAAAACAACAGAATATATATCACAATGACAGAACATCACATCACGCCATGTGCTGTTTATGGTATCTTTCTATTATGTTATCTTTTGGTATGGTTCTGTTTTAGGTAGGTATATGATGTTTTGTCATGTGTTATTTTGTCCTTGTGTTGTTTTGTCATACTGATGTATTTTCTGTGTTGTTTTATCATTGTGATGTCCTGTCATGTGATGTTCTGCCATGTGATGTAAATTCATGTGACGTTATGTCATGTGTTGTTTTGCCACTGTGCTGTTCCATCATGGAACCACACGAACCGTATAGATCAGCGGTCGCCAAACTTTTTGACCTCACGGACCAGTTAATTTATAATTTAAATCCCGCGGACCACTAATAGGATTTTTTAAGTGTTAAATATATTTATAAAAAAATTGTGATCAAAGAACACATAAAATGTACCTAGTTAATAAAATGAAACTATTAATAGTAACCAAGTTATAAAAACTTTATTAATAAACCATAATAAAAAACAAAATAAACAAACATTGTAATTGTAGTAAGTATATTCCACATTTTTCTGCGGACCAGCGAAATTTTCTCGTGGACCACCACTTTGGGAACCGCTGGTATAGATTACCACCAGTTATTAATAGTTCAAAAATAGCTGTTTAAAAACTGACGGATCCCGAAATTCCCGCTATTGTTCCAGACTTGTGGCAGACAGCAAACATTTCGGGACCTACATACATTGATTGTGAAATCATTGGCCCACTGCCTTATTTTTGTGAGCTCACTAGAATGATCTGCTCGTTAAATGGGAGGTCATCAGCTCATCAGCTCATCACGCAGCGCAACTTTATTTCTGTTTGGGAAACCTAACTCGGTTCACTATATGCACGCTTGAAATTTTATATTCAAATTTATTATCTTGGCGTAAACAAAAATATTCCATTTGGAGCAGATCCGAGGATTGTTGACTTTGGTCTGGTTTTCTTTATCTCTGTGTAGCTACTCGCAAAATATATTGCGCCCATATCATGCAGTCAGAAGCTGTTAGTATACTCTACAAACAAAGCGTCTATTAAAATTTTACTTCTTTGCGTCATACTAACCTTTCTTGTCTTTTAGGTTAGTGTGAGGCTGACCACCCATTCTGTAAAAAATGGTCCACTTTGCCAATGTCACCTTTGTTTCAGGGAAGGTCGGGAAAAGTTGCAGTGTGTATGTTCATTTGAGGTTTGGATTTTAATTAGTAAATACACACTCAGCTTTTGTGAGCGCGATCGTAAACGTCTGCTTGTGGGTATGCATTTAATATGAATCTTAAATGTTAACATATCTTTGCAAATCTGATTATAGATTATTTTGTAGGCAAGAAAATGAAGATAAATGTACTAGAAAACTACACGAAAGTTTTCATTCTTCTTTTACGTAAATATCAGTAGATAATTTTTTGTATTTTTAAAAATGGGTCAAATGGAGAGTAATTGTTTCCACTGTTCACAACCTGCCCCCACGACTAAAGGTTGGGAAACACTGTGCTAGATGGACACTGGACAGGTGGCCAGATCAGGATTGCCGGGAGCTGCTGCCTGGTTGCAAACCGCACAAAGCTGTACCTACATTGTGGAGGAAACTGGTGAAACATTATCTCCATCATTGGACAGGAGAGGGCTGAGATGATGATGAGAAACCTACACATGCTTTTTTTTATCGCTAGAACAAAATATAATAAACTAGCAGTACCCGGCGTGTTTCACTACGCCATTTGGGCATGTGGTATCAATTTTTTTCTACAGATAAAAGAGGAAACAACAGGATCAAAAAAAAAAGTGTGCTAATCGGAATCAAGCTTCACACAATTTATCTCTAGGTTAATCTTCACGTTTTCTAAAAAAAAAGGTCTAGGTACAACTCTTAAGCAGCAGAGCCAAGCATAGGGAAAATCAATTGCGGTGCTCCATTTATATTTAAGATAAAAAAAATCGGCTATATAACGTCACTCATCTAATCTATTCTAAGTTGCATGGATATAATTGTTACATTTGGAATTCACATTAAGTGCATGCCCACAAGCAGACACGTATAAGTTCACACTTGCACATTCTGCGTGTGAACCTACAACATAAAAACCCAAATCTCAAATGAACATACACCCTGCAACTCTTTACTGACCTTCCCTGAAACAGGGGTGACATTGGCAGAGTGAACCATTTTCTATTTATAGTTGGTCAGATGCATATTGACCTATACAAGAAAAGAATATAAACAATAAATTAAATTTTATAATCATACAATTAAAGAACTAATCTATAAAATTTACTATACTCTTTGAGCAAAGTGAAGAAATAAATGTATTTCAAACAATCAGGAATATTTTTCAATGTAACCGCACTGTGAAATGTATGCAGTTGGGGAAAATGCTTCATACAATATGATGCTATGCAATATGCTATGCAATATGCTATGCTTCATTTAATATGATGCTGAAATTATACATGTCAGCTTGTGGGAATGCATTTAATATAAATCTTAAATGATATATATCTTTGCAGCTTAGATTAGATTAGATTAGATTAGATGCACTTAAGTGTTTTTTCAACTATCTCCATAAAAGTGTTTAATTTATGTTGAATTTTTGACACCCTGTCCTGTCTTTATCCCGGCCAAGTGAATTCACATTTTTTCCCCACATTTAAAATGTGCTCTATCCATTATTTCAATAAGTGAAAGTTTTAGGTAGTGCACACGGAACATTTTCTATTGACAACAAAATTGTAAGTCGCACGGCCGGGTTAGGTAAAAGGCAAACATTTTGTTTATCTTGGTTGCTTTGGACCATTGTCACATGGAAGAAAGACGTTTAACCGCCGAGAAAAAAACGATCTGTAAATTTGTGGTGAGTATATAATTTTACAGAAATGCGTTTTTTGAAAAAACAACTATATTATGTATATTTTAATTAAAAGTATGTTTTAATAATAATAATATATTTCAATATGGTCTTCTAGTTGTGACCTACGAACTTTCGTTTATCGTATTTTTTATAAGTGCGGGATATAAAAGCTTTCTTACATTTCTAAAATTCAACTTGGAATACTTGAATAACATTTTTTAATTTGGAACTTTTGTCTAGGCCAGGGGTCGGCAACCTTTTGAGTCGGAAGAGCCAAAAATTAAAATTTACAAATTTCAAAGTTTTTCCTTGACTTATAGGTTGGTATGAGGCTGACCACCCATACTGTAAAAAATGGTTCACTTTGCCAATGTCGCCCCTGTTTCAGGGAAGGTCGGCAAGAGTTGCAGGGCTTATGTTCATTTAAGATTGGGTTTTTATATTGTAGTTCCACATGTGTGAGCGCGAAATTATGCGTGTCTGCTTATGGGAATGCATTTGATGTGAATCTCAAATTATACATATCTTATTTTGGATTTGGATTTGTAAAGAGCCACAAATGTTTTTTTGCCAACAATAAATAGCGTCGATGGGGCGGGAGGAGGGTGGGGGGTGAAAAGCGAGTACAAGTAGCGGAGAGATCGTTAATCGATTCAGAACGATTTAGTTTTTTTCGATCAGAAGTATAATTCTGTGTTTTTTTTATATTTGCGTATGAAGCTAAAGCGCTGTAACTTCACACCCAAAGAGCCGCATGTGGCTGGTGAGCCGCAGGTTGCTTACCCCTAACCAAACCGATATCGATCCACCATATTTGTAAAAAGTCCGGTCTATAGCTTAGTTGGTAGAGTAACTGCATTCCATGCCGAGATCTCGAGTTAGAATCCCACTGAAGTTGTCAGAAATTATTTCTCGTTTCAGTGTTTATTTCTAACCCAAAATAAAATACCAGCAAGGCTTACTCAGCCTTCATAAGAAATGAGTGTCAAGCCACTCAGGAGCTGAATAACATCCATTTCAAGTTGGCGTAAAGTAAAAGTTACTGGGTTGTTCATTTTAGATTTGGATTTTAAATTATGAGTAGGTACACATGCAGCATTTGTAAGCGTGAACTTACATGTGTCTACTTGTGAGCATGCATTTTATATGAATCTTTAATGTAAATGTATATTTGCAACTAAGATTATGTATTGTAGTTGAATATAATGGTCTTCTTCTATTGGGTGGTTTCAAAATTTACCGACCTCGTTGCTGAAATATTGAGAATTGAGAACCATTGTTTATTTGATCACCATCAAACTTCACAGGATTCATTCTAAAAATATGTTACATGTTTCCTGAAAATTTCGTCAAAATCGGATGAGCGGTTTATGAGTATAGGGAACATACATACATACATACATACATACATACATACATACATACATACATACATACATACATACATACATACATACATACATACATACATACATACATACATACATACAGACATACATACATACATACATACATACATACATACATACATACATACATACATACATACATACATACATACATACATACATACATACATACATACATACATACATACATACATACATACAT
Source organism: Agapetus fuscipes (assembly GCA_951799405.1). Classification (NCBI taxonomy): domain Eukaryota; kingdom Metazoa; phylum Arthropoda; class Insecta; order Trichoptera; family Glossosomatidae; genus Agapetus; species Agapetus fuscipes. Next base: position 7,016,470 of record OX637338.1, read on the forward strand.
ACATACATACATACACACATCCTTCTTTATAGATATAGATAGATAGAGTGCATTCCATGCCGAGATCTCGAGTTAGAATCCCACCGAAGTTGTCAGAAATTATTTCTTGTTTCAGTGTTTATTTTAAACCCAAAATAAAATACCGGCAAGGCTTACTCAGCCTTCATAAGAAATGGTGTCAAGCCACTCAGGAGCTGAATAACATCCATTTCAAGTTGGCGTAAAGTAAAAGTTACTGGGTTGTTCATTTTAGATTTGGATTTTAAATTATGAGTGGGTACACATGCAGCATTTGTAAGCGTGAACTTACATGTGTCTACTTGTGAGCATGCATTTTATATGAATCTTTAATGTAAATGTATATTTGCAACTAAGATTATGTATTGTAGTTGAATATAATGGTCTTCTTCTATTGGGTGGTTTCAAAATTTACCGACCTCGTTGCTGAAATATCGAGAATTGAGAACCACTGTTTATTTGATCACCATCAAACTTCACAGGATTCGTTCTAAGAATATGTTTCATGTTTCCTGAAAATTTCGTCAAAATCGGATGAGCGGTTTATGAGTATAGGGAACATACATACATACATACATACATACATACATACATACATACATACATACATACATACATACATACATACATACATACATACATACATACATACATACATACATACACACATCCTTCTTTATAGATATAGATAGATAGAGTGCATTCCATGCCGAGATCTCGAGTTAGAATCCCACCGAAGTTGTCAGAAATTATTTCTTGTTTCAGTGTTTATTTTAAACCCAAAATAAAATACCGGCAAGGCTTACTCAGCCTTCATAAGAAATGAGTGTCAAGCCACTCAGGAGCTGAATAACATCCATTTCAAGTTGGCGTAAAGTAAAAGTTACTGGGTTGTTCATTTTAGATTTGGATTTTAAATTATGAGTGGGTACACATGCAGCATTTGTAAGCGTGAACTTACATGTGTCTACTTGTGAGCATGCATTTTATATGAATCTTTAATGTAAATGTATATTTGCAACTAAGATTATGTATTGTAGTTGAATATAATGGTCTTCTTCTATTGGGTGGTTTCAAAATTTACCGACCTCGTTGCTGAAATATCGAGAATTGAGAACCACTGTTTATTTGATCACCATCAAACTTCACAGGATTCGTTCTAAGAATATGTTTCATGTTTCCTGAAAATTTCGTCAAAATCGGATGAGCGGTTTATGAGTCTATAGGGGACATACATACATACATACATACATACATACATACATACATACATACATACATACATACATACATACATACATACACACATCCTTCTTTATAGATATAGATAGGAGTTTAAGGCTTACACGGCCGGCTGATGATGCTGGCGAGTTGCTTTCCGGGATCTGTGGGAGCTGGAGCTTCCGGACGTTCCCCGTCTACGATGGGCTTCAGCGTGAAAGTGAAATAATGAAGATGATCTTGATTAAACTATTTCTGTCAATTCCATCCCGGTTTCAGGGATTGGGAACATAAGTTGCAAAGTTTATCCATCGTAGACATGGGCGAAACGTCCATATATCCCGAGTGTACTAATATTTTCACCACAGTTGCATCAAGATCATCTTCATAAATGTACTTTCACGCCGAAGAAGCCCATCGAAGACATGGGCAAGACGTCCGGAAGCTCTAGCTACCACAGACCACGGCAGCAGATCCCGGAAAGCAACTCTCCTGCATCAAATGCAATAAAGTTTCTCAAGTCTTGATCGATCTTGGAAAAGATTTTTCTTTGATATGAGAAAAGTTTTTCTCTCTGATACGCTTGTCGCTCACTCTACCATACCTACATAATATTATTACGTTTCTCGTTTCGTTATTTTAGTGGACACGATAGGAAGTGTCCGTACGCAACAGAGTAATTGCAAGTATAATTATTCTGCTTCCATGTACCTGCATGATATAAAGTAGAAAGTCATTTCAGCGGGCATCTCGTGTTACGAGTGGCTGTCTACTTCTGTACCCTAAGTATGAAATAAAACGTGTAAACTCTACCATAATGTTTACCAAAAAGTGTATAGAACTAAAGCAGCGCCTAAAGGGAGCGTTTGAGTTTCCATACCCTTGTGTTCAAGTTTATATATAAGTTTTATGCTTAGAATATTGCTTTACACATTGACTTATGATATCTGTGGACTAGAAGTTATTTTAACGAAAATATACATTATATATATCTGTTCCAACTTACTTACGAAAATGGTCATTAGTAAGAAAGAGAACAAATAACTTCACCATTGCATTTCAATGTGTACCAAAAAAACTCGGGCAAATGTAAATATGTTCATAGAAAGTTAGTACGTTTGCGAATTATAATGGCTGCCAGTTGACAGATAACACGCGCTATAAAAAGTGATGAATTTTAAAAGAAAAAGGCATTATTTTAAGACATTATGATGATGATGATGATGGATGATTTCTTTCCTATGGCGCCATGGCTTCTGGAGAAAAGCAGTGTCTTCAGTCCCTTTCTGAAATGGCATGACATGGTATGGCATGTGTTGGCATGGCAATGGTATGGCATGTGTGATAATTGGATGTCGAAACACAAAATGCATTTGGACATAATGGCCTTATTTCGTATGACTACCCACTGCAACGTTTAACAGGACTGAGAAAAATGTGGGCTATAGTATGTATCAATGCAGTAATTTAGTTTCTGCTCCTCTATGTTATTACTCAATGGCTGTACGGTTCAAGAAAATAATGCTGACCAGCGCAGTCAATAATCCTAAGACGATGTATTACCGCTCATACATAACCCAGCTAGACATAACATTTGAAAATGGCAATTACGTAAAAATGGAGAAGCCACAATTTAGCATGGTTTCACTAAGAACTTGCATATTGTTATGTTTTTATGCGGGCTATATTTAATAAAAACTGCGGCTTATTTATTTTGCACAATTTCGGTTCAAAGTTACATGTGCACAGAATAGTACAACGGCTGATACACTTCTGACGCTTCAGAGCATTTCGGTCCCTATTTTATATTAAAAATAAAGATTATTCTCGAAACATGCAGAATCGCTACTTGCTAGATTTTGTCAGAACATTCGATTCAACCAATCTCATAATCAGATACAAATTATTGTTACCTACCTAAACTTCTACTCACTTCCAGAGACCTCACAGACTTTACTATTAGCTCACACCAACGAACAACTTCTCATATTCCTAACATTTTTTTTGTGAAAAAAAAATAAACAGACAGAAAAAGAGGTATTCATAGCTGAACTCAAAACTAAATAATAATTTCGGTTGAGTTTCGCAACAATGAGCGGATGACGAATTTTGAGATACAGTCTCTTTTTATAAATATAGGCTGTCAACTCAGATTCTAAAAACATTTTCTACGTTTGCATTTGAACGTCTGGCATAACATCATGCTGTCTCCATTGTAAATTATATCCATAAATATATTTACAACAAAAAAAAACACCGTAATTGCAAATGAATGATAATGGCGACGAAATATTTAATCAATGGAACAAAGAAATTACACTCCAAAGTTCATTACATACGTGTCTTTATATTTTTATTCCAGTCTCTTATCTGCTTTCACATGCGCTATAAAACAATAATAATGGAGATCAATGTGACCTCTCAAATTTTATAACGACATCAAGATTCCTTGACTTATAGGTATTCCTTGACTTATAGGTTGGTATGAGGCTGACCACCCATACTGTAAAAAATGGTTCACTTTGCCAATGTCACCCCTGTTTCAGGGAAGGTCGGCAAAAGTTGTGGGGCTTATGTTCATTTGAGGTTTGGATTTTATTTGTAAGTACACATTCAGCATTTGTAAGCGCGAACTACACTTGTTGGTTTGTGGGCTTACATCTGAGAGCTTTAAATGAATATATCCTTGCAACTTAGATTATTATTAGATTATTATTAAGGCAAGTGACGCAGGTTTTGCAAGTGCGATTGAATTGATCTCTCTTGTACGGATTTTATTTTTCTGTATTTAAGATATCAACAGTAATGCAAAAAATATATACACGGAGAGATAAAACATCAAGTTAAACCAATGACGGAGGCCCACAAAAATACAAAGTTAATAGTTACAAAGAATATATACGTAAGTGTTTCAAGGGAGAGTTAGGGTGTGTCTATAATCTATAATCTAAATTGCAAAGATATATTGGCATTTAATGTTTATATTTAAGCAGTCACGTGCAAGTTCGTGCTTACACATGTTGCATGTGTACACACAAAATAAACCAAACTTCACATGGACATACACTTTTCAACTCCTGTCGCCTTTCCCTGAAACCGGTATGGCATTGCCAAAAGTGAACCAAGTTTTTACAGCATGGGGGGGGGGTCAGCCTCATACTAGCCCTATTAGGCCCGGTATTTTCAACGTTAGCATAGCGACTTTATACTGAATGAAAATATGCACTTAAATGTCAAACGTGTGGGTAGTTTTTTTATCAGTTGAAAGTCACATAAGCTGAAGTTGAAAATACCCGGTCTAAGTCAAGGAACACAAAAATTTCGGAAAGGTACAATAAGGCGACATTCGAGACTATCTCTTAAAAAAAATATAATTAAATTAGGCTGATTTATTTGGTAAGCGCTGTTTTTGTGTGTATCACACCTCAAGAGCCCTCTGCGAGCTTGGTCGTCGCTGTAGAAAGCGCCAATTCTCAAGCAAGACCCAGTTGTTGTAAGGCTGGATGGACCTTTTGATGACCGGTCTTTGGTAAAGGTTTATGAATTTTTCAACCCAGCGAAGAGCAAATTTGAAAATATAAATGGTATATTTGTTGTGCTCCGCCGGGATTCGAACCCACGACCTTCCAGTTACGAGTCCGAAGTGTTACCACCTGGACTGCGGACCGGTCTTGGCCTATTACTTCAAAATAGAGACGTATAATTTCTGTACTTTCAAAATGTAACCTTTGCATTAGTAGCGTACAAAGAAACCTGCTATTAAATGCAATGAAAGAGCTTACAAGGCATTTATTGCAGAAGAAATGAGAACAATGTCGAGTAATTTCTCTGTAATCCAATAAGCGTTCATAATAATTTATTCAGGTTTTATATGCAGCGTACCTACCATCATACTTGCACAGCACAATTTGTCGATACAAAATAATTACTTACACTTACTTAGCACTCCTGAACCTATAGGAATATAATATTAAGACAGTACTTCTCAAAGTGGGCGAAAAATGCTTTCCTATGAACGCTGAATGATTTCGGGGTGAAGTCTCGATGGCCGTCATACCTTTTGAAGATAGGTTGGAATAAAACATGCGGTGTATTAACAGCTGATTCATTTTATATGAAACAACGATCAGCTGTTCAGGCAACGCCATGTTGTATTCCGTCATATCTTCAAACAGTTACGGTAAGATCTACCGATTCCCGTTGAGACTTCCACCCCTGGAGGAGTAGAATATCTTCAAATAGATGTAGGGTGTAAATTATTTGTTGTTTTAAAAATAGTCCGGTCGATTGCTCAGTTAATAGAATGCTTGCATTCCATGCCAAAAGGCTAGAGTTCGATCCCCAAAAAGAAAACAAAAATATTTTCCCGTTTCGGTGTTTGTTTTGAAAATCAAAAAACCGGCAAGGTTTACAAACCTTGACAAGAGATGAGGACCATCTCCTTCGAGAGATGGGAAACACTTACGTCAAATTGGCGTAAGGCTGTTCATTTATAAGTGAAAATAAATTGGTTCAACACGCCACAGGTGACTCCTTCGGGCAACCTGCAGTAAGAAATGTGCTTTTCTGAGCTTTAATTCCCATCCATTAAAGAAGCTCCTGTGAATTCAGAAATATCATTAATCTTTGTAATGTATAATTATGATATGATTATTTAGAGTAGGTAATATCATATATAAGGTAATGTATTATTGTAATATAATATTATTAGAGATTATTATTGCTTCACTGGTCAGTCTGGTTTTGTCTCTCGCCTTGTAAACACTGAAATGGAATAATACATCACATTGAAACCAAGACTCATCTGTTCGTCTGATTGATTTCCCCCATCCACAATAAACATCCCCAAAAGACATCACAGTGGCGCAGTCAGGATAAAGAAGAACCATATAAAACGGGATAAAAAAATTTTTTTTGGAAGAAATAAAATAATATTGTTGCAAGAGCAACATGTGGGAATCTTCGAGAAGGAAGAAGGATCTGAAGACTGAGGATCACGAAGCCAGCTGAGGCGAGGTTGCTGCAGGGAGAACTGGAAGAAGTCTGAAGAGAAGGAGCGGTTTTCTTCAAGAGGAAGAGAACTCACGGAGCCAAGAGGAATCGCTGCAGGGAGTTACTGCAGCGGTTTTCTTTTCAAGAGGAGAGGATCCAACTGGGGCGGAGTGCTGCAGGGAGTACTGCAGGAGCTGGGAGCCTTGAGGGTCATTTTCCTGGAGGTGACTGCTGCAGGGAGTGGAAGCCACTTTCTGAGGGTCACGTAGGCGTTTCCTGGACTGTCGGACGCAGAAGCAGATAAGATTTTTGTTTTCTTTCTTTCTGCCGTTTCAGACTATGGAGGGAACACTGAGGAGTCTAAGTCCTTTTTGCCATAGGACTGGAGATTGGGATGTCTTCAGACTTCGGCTCGACCAAGTCCTCATTTTGTATGATGAGAAGTTTTTAACTGAAGAACGCAGAAGGGCTGTTCTATTATCGTCTCTCACCAGGGAGACTTTTCAGACGGTGTCTGATCTATGTTTTCCGAAAAAGATTTCGGAGGCAAAATTCGAGGAGTTGATTGATATTATTGGGGGTCATTGTGGGGTAAAAAAAAATATATTTGAGTATAGGGAGTCATTTTATTCATGTAAACAGCTCGAAACCGAGTCAATTAAGGATTATATAGCTAGATTGAAAAAAATTGCGGTAGACTGTAAATTTGAGAATAGATTGGAGGCAAATTTGAAGGATATATTTTTAATAGGTATCAGACAGAACAAAATAAAGCAGAGAATATTTTTAAAAGCAATGGAATTGAAATTATCTGAATGTGTAGAATTAGCGAGAACAATGGAACATTTGTGTGGTCAAAACAATTCAGAAAGTATAAATTTAATGAGTTCGTGTAATTCGAGGGATTCCACAGAAACTCGGAAGTCAAGGGATAGACAGCGAAATTCTGAAATCAAGCGAAATAATTCAAATGATAGTAAGAAATCTATTTTTAGACATGCAAGTATTTCAAGTGATAGGAATAATAATTATAAATGCTTTAACTGTGGTAAATTCGGTCATAAACAAAATGCATGCAAGTTTTTAAATAAAAATAATAATAATATTAAATGCTTTAAATGTAACAAATCTGGTCATTATGCAAATAAATGCAAGTTTCGAAGAATAAATACAATAATGGCCATTAATGAGATGGATGGTCCCATTTTTTTAAACGTAAAGGTAAATGATACAGATCTAAAAATGATTTTAGATACGGGTTCTGGGGTGACTATTATTCCTTGGCACATATTTAATGAACATTTTTCAAATATTAAGTTAGAACATTGTGATTTGAAATTATCAAGCTATGATGGTACTCAACTACAAGTAAAAGGTCGTAAGTACATGAGAGTAGAATATCAAGGAAGTAAAGAGTACATAGAAATAATTGTTGTATATAAAGGGTCGTCTTCTTTATTAGGTCGGAATTTTTTGAATACTTTTAAAATAAATTCATTCAATGTTAGCGATAATATTTATTCAGTAGGAAATAATAATACGAATTATAATGCAGATTTTTTTTCTAGTATGAGAAAAAAATATCCAGCTGTTTTTGAGTGTAAAGCAGGTACTTTTAAAAATTTTGAAGCGGAGATAGAAGTTATAAAAGACTTTAAGGCAAAATTTGTTAACCCGAGGCCAATTCCTTTTAATTTGAGAATAAGGGTAGAAAAAGAAATAGATCGCATGTTACAAGAAGGTATTATTGAGAAAGTAGAGACTAGTGATATGGCAAGTCCAATAGTGATTGTGAAAAAAAAAAATGATGAAATCAGAATATGTGCCGATTTTAAAAATACTTTGAATCCAATGTTAAAAAAAATAAAGTACCCGTTACCTAGAGTAGAAGATTTAATAAATAGAGTAAATGGAGCAAAATTTTATGCAAAATTAGATTTGAGAAATGCTTTTTCTCAAATTAGGTTGTCGGAGGAGTCGAGAAATCTTTGTGTGATTTCGTCACCATTTGGGTTATTTAGGTACAAGGTACTTCCTTTTGGTCTCACGACGTCACCAGCGATATTTAGCAGAGCTTTATATTCGGCAATTCAAGGGTTGGATGCGATAGCATTTATGGATGATTTGTTAATTTATGGGAATACATTGCAAGAATTGGAGAAGGCAACGGAAGAGGTAATTAAGCGTTTAGAACGTAGTGGATTTAGTGTTAATTTACAAAAATGTGAATTTGGGTTGACAGAAGTTGAATATTTGGGATTTCAAATATCGAGGGATGGTGTGAAACCACTTCAACATAAAGTTGAAGCTATAAAAAACTTGAAAACTCCAAGTGACATATCGGAGGTACGCTCTTTTTTAGGTGCAATAAATTATTATAGAATTTTTATAAGAGATTTAGCTAGCGTTTTGCAGCCGTTGTACAAACTATTAGAAAAAGGAGCAAAATTTAGCTGGACAAAAGAATGTCAATTAGCTTTCGATAAAGTAAAAGCTATTTTAGTCTCCGATAGGATTCTGGTACATTATAATCCAGAGTTACCGGTGAAGGTAATTACTGACGCAAGTGACCAAGGTCTATCGGCGATAATTTGTCATAAATACGAGAACGGATTAGAAAGACCAATTGCGTATGCGAGTAGAACTTTGTCGAATACAGAGAAAAAATATTCTATTTTAGATAAAGAGGCATGTGCTATTATATTCGCATTAAAAAAGTTTTTTCAATATATTTATGGGAGGCAGTTTATTCTAGTTTGCGACAACAAGCCTTTGGTTCACATTTTGGGTGAACATAAAAACATACCTATACTGGCAGCTAATAGATTACAAAGATATGCATTAATTTTGCAAGGATTTGATTATACTATTGAATATGTTCCGTCAAAGGATAATAAAGCAGATTTTTTGTCGAGGTTACCAATGAGTAGTACGGATAATGAGGGGGAAGATAATATTGAGATCATAAATGAGATAAACATTGAGGATGTTGAAGGAGAATTTTTAAACTGTATTGCAGTAGAAACAAATTTAAATGTAGAATGCATCAAGGAAGCATCTCGTAATGACAAGGTCATTTGTGAGATAAAGGAGTATTTAAAAACAGGGTGGCCAAATAAATCCAAAATGACAAATGGATTGGTAAAATGGTGGTTTTTAAGAGAAAAGTTAAGCGAATCAAATGATTGTTTATTTTATGAAAACAGATTGGTAATACCATTGGCATTAAGGGAAGATATTTTGAAGTTTATTCACAAATCTCACATGGGAATTGTAAAAACGAAAACTTTGGCTAGAAATTATTTTTTTTGGTTAGGGATGAATACAGAAATTGAGAAAACAGTGAGAGAATGTACACAATGTGCAAGAAATATGGGATCTCCAGATAAAGTCGAGTTGAAAAGTTGGCCGGTAGAACAACATATTTGGAAAAGGATACATTTAGATTTTTTCGGGCCGCTAGCAGGAAAATATTTTTTAGTCGTAGTAGACGCAGCATCAAATTGGATAGATGCTGTAAAAGTTGATAAAAATGATGCAAGGCATACAATTAGAGAGTTGAAGAGAATATTTTCAGTGTTAGGTATTCCAAGTTGCATTGTAACGGATAATGGTACGGCATTTACATCAGTAGATTTTCAAAGGTTTTGCAAAAATTTAAATATTAAGCATTTAACTTCAGCAGTAAATCACCCAGCGTCAAACGGTTTGGCGGAGAATACGGTAAAAACAACAAAAAGTTTTTTAAAAAAAATTATGAAAAATGGTATGTTTCCTAACGATTATGAAGATAAGCTTTTGGAATTTTTAGTAGATCATAGAAATGCACCATCATTAGCAACAGGGATGGAGCCGAGCGTGCTTATGATAGGTAGAAAAATAAGATCCATTTTTGATACAGTAGTGCCTGGGGAGAAATCATTTAAAAAGACGGGGAGAAAGGTATGTGTTTTTAAAAAGAGAAATCAGGAAAATCAACAAAGGAATTACAGGGGAAGAAAGATTAAAGGACTATTCAGAATTGGACAAAAGGTAATGACTAAGGATTTCAGAAATGTAGGGAAGTGGGTTCCATGCATTATATTTAAAATATTGGGAAACAGGATTTACTTGGTAAAAGCTGGAAATCAGATTTGGAAAAGACATCATGATCAGATTTCCGGAAGAAAGGTGTCTTGGGAGGATGAGTCTGACAATGACCTGGGGTTGGGTCAGCTGTTGGATGAGGCAGGACAGATCTCTAATGACTCGGGTGTTTCCAGGTTCCAACCATGGTCGGAGCGCCTGCGTCCGAGGGGGGAGAACCGCCTGCGGTACCCAAGATGAAAGAAGATGAAATTGTATAAGATATAATTTTTATTGATATAATATGTTATAATGATAAGTATGATAAGTATGATATAATGTAATGTAGATTCGTCATTTAGTGAGGGAGGTGTAATGTATAATTATGATATGATTATTTAGAGTAGGTAATATCATATATAAGGTAATGTATTATTGTAATATAATATTATTAGAGATTATTATTGCTTCACTGGTCAGTCTGGTTTTGTCTCTCGCCTTGTAAACACTGAAATGGAATAATACATCACATTGAAACCAAGACTCATCTGTTCGTCTGATTGATATCCCCCATCCACAATAAACATCCCCAAAAGACATCACAATCTTCCATATTCTATCTGTATCTAAAATAATCTTGCAATTGCTGTGATTAAGTACTAATGCATTCACCAGATGGTCCATAATACTGAGGAGCTCTGGATGTTTTTTTTCTTGGACCTAGAGTTTACAGCAGACGGTGTGTTCTACAAGTTTGAGAACGTGTACTGTACAAGATGGAGTACCCATTGACCATTTGTTACGTATTCTATAATGCAGGCACCTGTAGCATACTCTTCTGCAGTACCCCGAGTATAAAACTTGACGTTAAAACTTTTACTCAACCATAGACTATATAAAAATAAACAGCGCTTCAAGTGAGTTTTTTTAGTTTTGATACATCTTTAAAAAAAATATATACTTCAGTTTTTGAATGTAAAGTGTTAAACTTCGGGTAGAGTAAAACATCATTAAATTCTCCTCGATCGTGTAAATAAAAGAACAATGTATGAAAACTTAATCAATCACTAGGCGTGCTGTTGAATCTTCTATATATTTTGCTTTTAACGCGATTGAAGAGAATTTACGCAATGCTTTTATACTCGGGATGCAGGTCTTCCAAAGTGTGTCACGCTTGAAAGCCTCCGTATCTGAAGTCATCAAACCTTAAAGCTTGGCAGAGCATGCACTGACAAGACAGTGGCGGAGTAAAAAGAGGAAGGTAAGAATAAACAAGATGTCTTGATAACACCTTCTCCGCATGCCACGACAAATCACTCATAAAAACGCAACTAAGCTACACATATAGAGTAACTTCTTGCCTGCGTTATCCCCGAAGAGGTCGCATGTGGCGATTCGGGACCTATTTATTTTTACGGGTAAGGAGGCCGGCCTCACACCAACCACTTTCAGTTGAAGTGGGGTCTCCCAGCTCCCGGGGGGCTGGTTCTCATTTCTTGTGAAGGCTGATTAAACCTTGAGATCGAACCCTTGCTCTCGGTATGGAATGCAAGCATTCTACCAATTGAGCTATCGACCTTTTTACGAGCTTGGTCGTCGTCGCTACAAAACGCCAATTCTCAAGCAAGACCCAGTTGCTGTAAGGCTGGGTGGACCTTAGGTGACCGGTCATTGGTAAAGGTTTATGATTTTTTTCAACCCAGCGAAGAGAAAATTTGAAAATATAAATGGTATTTTTTTTGTGCTCCGCCGGGATTCGAACCCACAACCTTCCATTCAGAGCCCGAAGTGTTACCACTGAACTACGGGCCGTTCCCTAAATAACCCGTAAACAGACAGCTCGTCCATAGGCAAACCGGTCACACGACCTTTCGGTCAACGGCATTCAATATAGGCCCACATACAGCTCCATCGCAGAAAAGTCGTGTGGACGAAATGTCGTACGACTGATGTGTCCATGACTGAGGTATCTGTGGACGGGTTGTCTGTGAACGGGTTGTCTGTGAACGATTTGTCGTGGAACCCCTTCTCCGATGTCACACAATTAATCATCATAACCATAAAAAATACTTCTGAAAATAAATGTTCATGTTTTATTTTTCATTTCAATTTCTCGGTCACTTTAATTGACTCTTATCGTATCTCGATAATATAATATTTTATTTGGTTCGGTTCTGCCGCGAGATCCGGTTTGGCTCATTAGAAACGCCAGGCAAGTGCAATGTTAAGTTCATTATTTTCTCTGCTTACCGATAATACTCGTATTGCAGAAGCATACAAATAAAGAAAGCCTCTATATTTCCCTCCAATTTAGTAGACTATGTTATGTACTGCCGAAGTAAGTACATCTTACTACAGCCTGAAACTTCGCAGTCAAGGATTTCATGAAACTTTTAATCTTTTATACTTGGAAACTCACGATGAATGGGTAGTTTCGCCACCTTAAATGTAAAACCTTCTCGCAGTAAGTGAACTCATTATGAGCTATTTACATTATGAACTGATGATAAACTTCTCAACTACAGGATTTTCACACTTGTGTAGTATTACCCCTCGTAGAAAATAGTAAAAAAAGGTGCTTTTATCTGAGAAACCCTTGTTGGCTTAATGTGTCACTTATTCAGTTTTACCTTTAATGCGTCCTTTTCATTTAGTACAAATTCGCCATGCTATCGTTGAAAATACTGGGCCTTAATCTTTTAGTACTTAGAAACTCCATTATAAATGTACAATTTATTAACCATTCAATTTCGATTGAACGTATTTATGTAATGGAACGTTACGTGAACTTTTTATATCTAATGTAATTATATTTTAGCCTCTTTCCCTTAGAGATTGAATACCCATAATATTCTCAAGTTTCGTGTTTCAGGAATTTTATATTTTGTTATTAGTTGTTACCACATCTTCTCTCTTATACACAATACTGAATACACTTGTATATTATTATGTATTCACCAGAAAATCGATTCAGACCGACTGTCGAGCGTTTTTACTTAAAAATTAATGCATCGGACGTGTTCCTTTATTAGTTTTCTCATGCTAAATGGAAAATACGATTCCCTCTGTTTTCGGATCACCTTGTCCGACTTTTAACAACATAGGTAACCGTACATTTTACATAATAAATTACCTCCCAACATACAAAATAAATATTTTCAATTATTGATTTATCTATAATTAACTCAACGAAAACGGAAATAATGAATGTTTCAGGTTCGGCGCTTTCATCAATAGGTACATAATAAATACCTAAGAATTTTCCACTCCCCCTATTTACTAACCCTTAATTGATTGATTCAGGTATCTGGCTAGCTCCAGGTATAAAAGCGCTCCCCATTCCTTCCTCCCTTATTTTTCGCGGCTCTGAGTGCCGAGATTGGTTTATTTTTCAAGGGCATCTTATAATTCAGGACGTGACGTCGTACTCTGATTGATTAGAAACCCACGCAATAAAAAAACGCGTAAAAAAGAGTTGTTTTCAAAAGAAACTTGTAGGAAACAACACTAGCCTTACTTAGAGGAACATGGATATTTTTTTATTTGCTGCTACTGAAGTAGGGTAAAAATGAGTACTTACTTACTTAGTCAGCCACTTCTTGTCCGCTACTGGACATAGGCCTCCCCCATATCTCTCCAGGCAAAAATGAGTACAATAAAAAAATAATACTACATTTCTTACACCAGGCTCTATTGAACTCTGTATCTTCTGCTTAAGCTTGAAGCCCTGATATGGTTTCCACATTTTCTTCAACATTAACAAAATATGAGACATAGTCCCTATCATGGCCGTCGGAAGAAAACAATCTATGGGGGGGCAAAACACTCACAATTTTTGTACACGTACCTACTTATCAAAAATCTAACTTACTTACCTGATCTACGCCGAAAAGGTGAATACCAGTTTTCTTGGTGTTTGACCGAAGATGTCCGTAACTAACCGGCCGGTCTCTGCCATTAATCGATAGGTCGGCTGTCGGTTTGATCCTTCGAGATTTCCAGGGGGGGGCAACGGCCCCCCCCTGCCCCCCCTTCCGACGGCCATCAGTCCCTTGACTTAGGTTGGTATGAGCTGTAAAAAAATGGTTCACTTTGCAAATGTCACCCTGTTTCAGAGGTCAGTAAAAGTTGCAGGGCTTATGTTCATTCGAGCTTTGATTTTAAAATTGTAAGTACACATGCAGCATTTGTAAACACGAACTTACACGTGTCTGTTAGGGGGAATGGATTTAATATTAATTTTAAATGTTAATACATCTTAGCAACTTAGATTATAGATTATACATAGACTTGATCTTAATGACCATCATTTATTTTTCTTCCAGGTTCTTGTATCGCTACTTCTGTGGCATGATACGCTCCAAGCGATGGGACCGGCAGAACGCCACGGTGGCCAGCCTCTTCACGCAGCGGGCAGCCAAGTTCCCAGACAGCGCCTGCCTGATATGCGAAGGGAGGACCTGGACCTTCAGAGAGGTCAGTGCATAAAACCAAATCTAAACGGAACCCGTCATATTAGTATTTTAAAGAATCCATCTTTTCAAAACTTCAGTCCTGAATCTCTTGGGTTACCAAGACCAAGCAATTTCCACGTCTATATTCTATTCCACTTATTACATGGTCTTCTAGGTAATTAATTGGTATTCTGCTGTCACTTCTAAAAAATGTAGTCGTCATCATCGCGCTCAAAGTCTATTTTAAATACAAAAGAAAACTTCTTATTTGACAAAGGTAATATATACTCTGTGTAAAATACACATCGAGCCAATGAAAACTGCATTTGTGCATAAATGGCAATATGTTTCCAGTTCCCACTCCTATACATGAAATTTTATCAGAGCTTGCAAAATAATAAATTGATGATCAAACACATTTATTTTCTAAGTAAACATGCAAGGTTAGTCAATTACAAGTAATTCAAATTCTATTTCAATGAACTTGATTATTGTAACATCTTACAGTGTTATTCACACACAGCAAATCCATGGATAAGCCTCCATCAAATGTAAATTTTCCACACACAAAAAACGATGACCCATGGATCAGCTTTGGATTAAACGCTATGTGAATAGCACTGTGAAATTATAATAGATAACATCACTGGCATGACAACCTGGATCTCCTTGATCAACTGCTGCCACCGCTGTCTGTCCAATGCCTTCATTCTCCAGTCCCATAGCCTAACACATGACAGGTTACCTCTATTTAATCTAGCCATTTTGATCTGGGTATTCTCAATGTCCTGCGCCCCTCTGGGTCCTTCACTACAACAATTTTCGTTAGGCGCTGATGGTCCATGCTAACCTAGTTAATGCAGTCTTCGGATTTTCATTATATCCATATCAACGAATACAGCTTTAAATAAAATTTTAAACTTTCACTTTCACTTTCATGGTCAGTGTTCAATGATATAGTTTTTCTCGGGTTAGACGGGTTATTTTCTACTTATAGTAATTTGGTCTGCCGACGTTTCATTACCTTGAGCGGGGAACATTTTCAAGGCTCGAAGCCATGGGGGACCTGTATCCTCCGTTTACTTTTGGCAACTCACACAACAACTGACACAACAGTTGCCAAAAGAAAAGGGAGGATACAGGCCCCCCGTCGCTTCGAGCCTTGAAAATGTTCCCCGCTCGAGGGAATGAAACGTCGGCAGACAAAATTACTGCAAGTAGAACATGGTCTAACCTAAGAAAAACTATATAAATAAATACAGCTTTATTTTGAATTCTGTTTAACCTCATGTTTTTGTACTTTGATAATAATTAAGTAGTCTAATATTAGTTTCATGCATGCATAGAATATGACCTATTTAGTGTAGATAATTTGGTTCTTGTGTACAATCTTTCCAAGATATTGCATCACCAGTGGTTATGATAAATATGGGGTTAAATTTGGAAGTAAAAGAAAACACAAAAAAATAATGTCAATGAAAGTTGTGACATATTTATTATTTCTTCTTTGAACATTGCTTCTTCAGGTGGAGCAGCTGTCCAACAGGGTGTCGCAGGTGTTCCAGCGCGCAGGGCTGCGGCGTGGCGACGTGGTGTGTGTGTTCCTGCCCAACAGCGCGGAGTATGTCTGCGTCTGGCTCGGGCTCGCCAAGCTCGGCGTCATCTCCGCGCTGGTCAACAGCAACCTGCGCCACACCCCGCTCATGCACTGCATCACCGTAGCCAAAGCCAAGGCCATCATCTTTGATGATTCTCTGGCTGATGGTATGTGCTCATTGCCAATCTCTTGCTAATGCCACTACAACCCAAATCTCTCTTGGGTCTCCTAAATGCTGAGCCTCCAACTCATTTGACATTTAAAAATGTGCCATTATATTTTAATCGTGCTCTATCCAAAGTTCACATTCT
Source organism: Agapetus fuscipes (assembly GCA_951799405.1). NCBI lineage: Eukaryota > Metazoa > Arthropoda > Insecta > Trichoptera > Glossosomatidae > Agapetus > Agapetus fuscipes. The sequence goes on from OX637338.1 coordinate 7,033,128, forward strand.
TAGATAACCCGGTGTTGGACCTAGCACAAGTTGAAATAATAAATAAACTTTATCTGTAATTTAGCTAACAAAATAAAACAATATGACATTGGCACTAGTTATCATAATTTCAGTGTGAATTTATCTTTGTGCTATTTTTTATTAGTTACATACAATGTTATTATGCTGTATCTTCTAACCTTTGTATTTTGAAAAGTTTTCATGACGCCATTAATATTGCACTGCGATATTGGCATGACAATGGAGTCGGCACATAAATAAAAAAATTGTGACAACACTGAGCTGGATTGCTACGGAGCAAGCTTTCTAATAATTGTTATTGAGAGTTAAAGACTTAGAAATGTGACGTCCACACCAGTAGAAATTTAAAATTCAGAACAAATTATAGTAATGAATGATGCAAGTATCTGACATTTGTTTTCAATACGGATTTTCGAATTTGAAGTTTTCTCAATTGAAAAACCTTATACTGCTTTGTAACTAGAGTCCTACCGAACCAATAACAAAATTTAGAAAGCCTTTGTTCTAGCAACCTGGCTGTGTGATATCACAACTTTTTTGTCTATGTGCGGTTCTCATTTCAAATAATTTCAAGGTAAAGACAGATCGAGCACAAAAATTCTCTACACCATCATTCACATTAAAAATCTCTTGTTTGTTTTACTTATAGCTATCAAGGATCTGGAGGAGCCTTTGCTTGGCATGCCCCTGTACTGCTTGGGAGGGGCTGGTGGTCCCCCCGGCACCTTGTCCCTCTCCTCCCTGCTGCAGGAAGTGCCTCCCGTAATGCCCGCCATCACCGATGTGCCCCAGTACAAGGACCGCCTTCTCTACATCTACACCTCGGGCACTACGGGCATGCCCAAGGCAGCAGTCATTCCCAACTCCAAGTGAGTCATTTTGGACCCTAAACCAAGCGATAGATATTTTTATGATTTTTTTTTTTTGGTTTCACTTATTTTTTAACACATGGTTCACTCTGTAATTTCTGTATTGGCGGCATGACGGCTGGGGCGCTTATGTGGTGACTGATGATTCACAGAACTGCATCCCGTATTTATATATGACCAATGCCTAATCTCGCATGTTCCAGACCATACGAGACACCTCTCGAATGGATGTTTCCAGAGAGTACGAGAAGACCGGTCCGTAGTCCAGGTGGTAACACTTCGGACTCGTAACTGGAAGGTCGTGGGTTCGAATCCCGGCGGAGCACAAAAAATATACCATTTATATTTTCAAATTTGCTATTCGCTGGTTTGAAACATTCATAAACCTTTACCAAAGACCGGTCATCAAAAGGTCCATCCAGCCTTACAACAACTGGGTCTTGCTTGAGAATTGGCGCTTTCTTCAGCGACTACCAAGCTCCCAGAGGGCTCTTGAGGTGTGATACACACAAAAACAGCGCTCACCAAATAAATCAGCCTAATTTAATTTTTTTATTTTACCAACAGTTTAAAGTGTCAAACACTTACGTCACACAATATGTACCCCGAGTTTAAATTATTGAGTGAACTTTGCTCATTCGCATGGATAGAAAAGTGTACGGAAGATGCAAGAGCAGCCCTAGTGAGTGATTTAGTTTTCATAAATTCTTATATTTACACAATCAAGGGGAATTGACACAATGCTGACACCGATAGATATACTTGGTGTTAAGAAATATGTAAATGGATCCTTCGAAACATGTTTTATTTATTGAGGAATTTAAATTTGTTAGTCAGCTTAATCTTGGATTGCCTTGGCTTTAAAGGACCAGATACAATAGAGGCTCTCTTTCTAGGCTATCTGTCTATAATCTAAGTTGCAAGGATATATTCATTCAAAGCTCTCAGATGTATGCCCACAAACAAACATGTGTAGTTCGCGCTTACAAATGCTGTGTACTTACAAATAAAATCTAAACCTCAAATGAATAAAAGCCCTGCAACTCTTGCCGACATTCCCTGAAACAGGGGTGACATTGGCAAAGTGAACCATTTTCTACAGCATGGGTGGTCAGCCGCATACCAATCTATAAGTCAAGGAACATCCACAACAAATTAAATTTTGTAAATCACACAAATTATATGTATAAGCATCAAAACAAATACAGAATACAAAATTATTATTTTATAAAAATAACCTAGTCCTAGCCGTCAACATTACAGATCAACCGCCATTTCCCTCTGTCCTTACATACTTCTTTCATTTTATCCAGAGTCATAAACTTTTTTTGACTTTTTCCCTAACCAAACGTTGAGAAAAATGTAAGTTCTCCCATCACGGTTTGTGGAAATCTAAAAAGTGTAATTAACCTTGTAATTTAATTGTGATTAGTAAATGTGTCAAACGACCATAATTCTTACTCTTTGTTTTAGATCTTGAATTGTCATGTTATAGGTATTTGCTGGTTGTGGTTGCCACCGTTCACATGCTGGGCCTGCGCTGGTGGGACGACGGGCGCAACAACGGCGACACCATGTACAACCCGCTGCCGCTGTACCACACCGCCGGGGGCATCGTGGGCATCGGCGCCGCGCTGGTGGACGGCATCCCCAGCGTCATCCGGCCCAAGTTCAGCGCCTCCAACTACTGGGCCGACTGCATCAAGCACAAGTGCACCGTGGCGCAGTACATCGGGGAGATGTGCCGCTACCTGCTGGCCCAGCCCGGCAAGGACACGGACAGCCGGCACCAAGTCAGGATCATGGTCGGCAACGGGATGCGGCCGGCTATCTGGCAGGAGATGGTGGATAGGTTACTGTATAATTTTATCAATTAAAATTTGAGTTTGCCATGGATGTCCTATGTATCATGCAGTGATATTGATGTAAATTATTACTTGCTATAGAAGGAATCAAACTTCATGGTGAAAGTGAAACAGTTCCAATCTTTCCCAAACTTAACACGTTATTGTTATGTTCCAATACATGTTTTTTTTAAGGAACCCTGTGCGGAAGACTCCCTAGATTTCAGAGACTGTAAGGGTCTATGGCAATTGTTGTAGTGCTGCAAGGTGTTAGCGATGGGGCGGTTGATGTCCTGATCCTTTGTAGCAAGGCTGTTAGCTGTGCAATGTTGTTATGTCTTGTGTTGGCTTTGTCTTGAGACACTGCAAGGAAATGGGGATTGATATTGGTTTTGAGTAGGACAAGATTATGGTATTTAAAGATAGGGGATTTCAAAAAGCATGCATGGTTCAAGCACCAGTATAATTTAATGATGATATTTACTTTGTTTTTAAATAAAGCATATGGTTAATTTTTAATAAAAATGTTTTTTTATATAAATAAGATGAAAATAATTGTGTATGCAAAATAAATACGTATTGAAGAAGTTTTCTTGAAAACCTGTATTTTTGTTTGTTTCAGGTTTAAGATTCCTCAAGTCAATGAGATTTATGGTGCTACTGAAGGCAACGCCAATATTAGTAAGTTCAATATTTAATTACTTCACTTCTAAATCAATTATTGCTCGAAAATGTTATTGTCTAAATTGTACTACTTCATTTGCCTATACTCATTATACCTCTCCTCACAAGTTTTTGTTTGCTTCCAGTTAATGTAGACAACACTGTGGGCGCTGTGGGCTTTGTGCCGACCATCTTACCAGTGCGCCTGCACCCCATGGCTGTGATCCGTGTGGACTCCAACGGCACCCCAATCAGGGACGACAATGGCTTCTGCATCAGATGTGCTGCCAGTGAGTATAATTACAGCCCTGCCGCCACTTCAAATATGTATACAGCTTTTTATGAGCATCCATCCTGTAGGTCCTTCTGACACCATACATAGGGGAAGGGTATTAGGAGGGTTTGATCATATGAGCCCTATAGAATCAAAGTCGTCAATCTAGGATATCTTCAGAAAATAAGAGAAATGTATGGAACAATAGAGGAACATGACATTTTCTGTGTTTCCATGTATTTATCATATTTAAAAAAATCCTAGGTTGGCATCTTTCATTCTATTCAACTCATACATGATATATTCTCTCAAAACCCAGAAATACATTTTAGTCTAGATGATTCTATAATAGGTTAATATTTTATTTATGAAGACTTAATAAACGGTAGAAATAAAACCTTAGTTGGAGGATATTTTAACTTTAGCCATATTTAACAAGTACGGTGGATCTTAGCTTTCTATATGGATAGTTATCTAATCTAATGTAATCTAATCTAAGTTGCAAAATATAAGTAACATTAGAGATTCGCATAACATGCATTTTCACAAAACAGACATGTTCGCGCTTAAACATGCCGCATGTAATCCTACAATATAAAAACCCGAATCTCAAATGGACATACACCCTGCAAATCCTGCCGACCTTCTCTGAAACAGGGGTGACATTGGCAAAGTGAACCATTTTCTACAGCATGGGTGGTCAGCCGCATACCAACCTACAAGTCAAGAAATCCATCCATACCTTTCTCGGTCTTCCTCTACCACGACATCCATCGAGTCTTGCAACATATACTTTCTTCGTCAGTCTTTTACCATTCATTCTCTCCATATGCCCAAACCATCTTTTTGGAATGGAATAAAAATGCTAGGTGTTTATTGTATACTTTATTTACAGATGAGCCTGGAATGTTCATTGGACTCATTAAACAAGGAAATGCATCTCGAGAATATCACGGATACATTGACAAGGTAATCTAACATATTTTCTTCTTTCGTTGCGACTTACGTATTCTGTGCTTTGTTCATTGCTTAACCTGCATTTATTTTCAGGATGACAGTAACAAGAAGCTGATCACAGATGTGTTCTGCAAGGGAGAGAAGGCTTTCCTCTCTGGTGATATCTTGGTGATGAACGAGATGGGCTATCTCTTCTTCAAGGTGAGCTGGGACTCTAGATAATAATAATCAACTATTTTAATTAAAATATACCATAAAAAATACTTAAATATTTAATTAATGTTTATTTGTACACAGGATCGCACTGGAGACACATTTAAGTGGAAGGGAGAGAATGTCTCTACTGCCGAGGTTGAAGGCGTCATCTCTAATATTGCCGGGCAACGTGCCTGTGTTGTCTATGGTGTCTCTGTAAGTATAAAAATGTTGTTTACTTACACAGTATTGTTTTGAATCTAGAACATGTTTCTTAAATGACTCATTAAATTTAAATTTTCTAATGTTTGCATATTCACCGAGTGAAAATTAATTTTTAATTTAATAATTAAAAAACTTTTTTATTTAAAAAACACATAGTTTTTATTTTCACATATGAGTTATAATGCCTAAGCGCTGTCGAACCTGCTCGGTTCATCATCAGAGGCTAACTGAAGTTTTTAAAATTAAAATAAAATAAAAACTTCAGTTAGCCTCTGATGATGAACCGAGCAGGTTCGACAGCGCTTAGGCATTATAACTCATATGTGAAAATAAAAACTATGTGTTTTTTAAATAAAAAAGTTTTTTAATCATTAAATCATTAAATTTCATTAAAAAAAACTTTGTTTCTGAAATCAGGAATACAAATGTCTGCATAAAGATAAACATGTTATAAAACAAAAAGCAATATATTCATAATAATTGTTAAATCTAATGTTTTTATTGGTTTAAATGTTAATGTAAACTTAAGACCCTATAGAGCGAATACGTCCAAAACGGTGTTCTGGGTTTTAAATGTCCACTATGTTTCCTTTTTTTTTTAAATCTGTTACTGTCAAAATAAAATAAAGAAATGTATAATACTCTGATGAGAGCCCCAAGGAGTGCCAAGCTACAGGAGGCTGGGTGTTGCACGGCAAGAGGGCCCAGCGTAGAGACGCGGGCATGGGCGAGGACAGCCTGCCAGGAGCTACTCCGGCAAGGAGCTTGCCGACTCCCCCCCGATATTTGCCCGATTTATTTTATATTTATAATTTAATAATTTTTTTAATACCTTAACGATTATGATAATGATTTGATTGTTTTTTAAATATTTGACATTTTTATTTTTATTTTGACATTTTTATATACTTACACTTTATATAATAATTGTTATTATTTAATATAATTAATTTATTTTTGTAATTAATAAACCCCATGTTCGCCAATATAAACGCAGTTCCACTCTGCAGAAAAACCGCCATAAACTTGCTCAGAGAGAATGAATGGGTGTTTGGAACTTGGAATGTCAGAAGAATGAATGAGTGTAAGGAGAAGGAAATCGTGAATGTGATGAATGAAAAAAGAATACAAGTGATGGGTGTGACAGAGACAAAAATGAAAGGGAATGGTGAAAAAGTATTAATGAATGGTGAACTGTATATCTGGTCAGGTGTGGAAGATGGGAATGAAAGACAGGGTGTGGGTGTGGTTATAAGTGAGAATGTAAAAGGATGCATAACGGGCTACCAAAGAATCTCTCCAAGAGTTTTGACTGTTAAACTCAAAACAAACAGGATGAAAATTTTCTTGGTGGCCTGTTATGCACCTGTAGATTCAGAGTGTATGGACGTGAAAATGAGATTCTGGAATGAGTTGAATGCAGTTGTGCGCGAAAGCAAGAAGAATGAATACATTATAATTTTGGGAGATATGAATGGATGGGTAGGTACGCAAAGAGATGAGTGTGTGAAAATTGTTGGTCCTAGTGGACGAGGTGTAGTCAATGATAATGGGCGACACCTGATAGCTTTGTGTGCAGAGCACAGCCTTTTTGCATCAAACACATGGTTTCGACATAAGGATGTGCATCTGTACACAAGGCAGATTGTGGGAAGTCGCACAATCATTGACTACATCTGTGTGGATGAAAGACTGAGAGGAGCCGTAAGAGATAGCCGTGTCTATCGTGGGCCTGAAATAGGCAGTGACCACTATCTCTTATGCGCTAAAATAATGATTGGAGAAGTAAGAAAGAAGAAACGTAAGAAGAAAGTAAGAAAGCCAAGAATAAAAGTAGAAAGTCTGAGTGATGAAAATGTGAAAGTGAAGTATAAATCAGAAATACAAAAAAAGTTAAGTGTGAATGAACTTGAAAAGAATGTGAATGAAAAAGATATTGAAAGCATGTGGAAGTTTATGAAAGAAGGAATGATTGAATGTGCTCGAAAAGTATGTGGAGAAACGAAAGGTGGAAGATTGAAAGGGGATGCCTGGTGGAATGCTAAAGTAAAAGAGGCTGTGAAAGTGAAGAAGGAATGTTACAAAAAGTGGCTGAACGACAGGAATGATAGAAAGCTAGAAGATGAATATAAGATAGCCAAGCAAATGGCGAAGAATGTAGTTTATGAAAGCAAAGCGAATGAACAGAGAAAGATTGATGAAAAAATGAACAGAAGTTTCACCGACAGTAGGAAGGAATTCTGGAGATGGGTCGGTGCCATTAGGAATAAAGATTCTGCATTGACCACCCCAGGAATCAAAAGTGCTGTTGGTGAGATGGTATGGGAGAATGATGAAGTATGTAAGAGATGGAAAGAATATTTTGAAGGGATTTTTGGTCGGGGCGAAAGAAATTTGTTTAGAAAAATGACAGAAGAGAATGAATTTAGGATTTTGAAAGAAGAAATAAAAGTATCTATTGAATGTTTGAAGAATGGAAAGTCTGCTGGGTTTGATGGAATAAATGGTGAAATGTTGAAAGAAGGAGGTGAATGCGTGATAGATTGGATGTACGAATTATGTAAGCTTTGTGTGAATGCAGGAGTAGTACCGATGGATTGGAGGAAGGCAGTCATTGTTCCCATTTACAAAGGTAAAGGGGACAAAAAAGACTGCCAGAACTTCAGACCAATCAGTCTACTCAGTATACCAGGAAAAGTCTTCTGTAAGGTGATTATAAAAAATGTGATTCTGACTACTAGTGAAAGGATTTCCGATATACAGTCCGGCTTTATGGCCGGTAGAGGCTGTGTTGATCAGATTTTTACTCTACGACAACTTGTTGAAAAACAATTGTCGGTGAGGCGGAAGCTGTTCACGGCCTTTGTAGATCTGGAAAAGGCTTTTGACTCAGTAGACAGAGGTATGTTATGGGATGTTTTGAAAGCATACGGAGTGAATGGGGCTCTCCTAGGTGCGGTGCATGCCAACTATGAAAATAGTAAGGCATGTGTTCGTATTGATGGTGAGTATAGCGAGTGGTTTGAAGTTTATAAGGGTGTGAGGCAAGGATGTGTGATGAGTCCATGGCTATTTAACATAGTCATGGACAAGTGTGTCAGAGATGCTAGACTTAATGATTGTGGATTGATGATAGGAGAGAGCAAAGTGAGTGTTCTACTGTATGCAGATGATGCAGTTCTTGTATCTGATTCAGCAGTGGAATTGCAAACAATGCTCTCTAGATTGAATGAAGCTTTGTTAGGTAACCATCTGAAGTTGAATGCAAGTAAGACGAAAGTATTGATTTTTGAAAGAGATGATGAAAGTATGAATTATGAATTTAAAATTAATGGAATGAATGTTGATGTCGTAAATGAGTTTGTATACCTGGGAAGTAAGTTTGAAAAAGATGGAAGAATGACCGGTGAATTTGAAAGAAGAGTAATGAAGGGCAGGTGTGTACTGGGTGCCACAGCTTGTATCGCCAAAAATCAAAACATATCTAAAAATGCTCGATTGGCGGTACGCAGTGGCATACTTTTACCCACCTTGATGTATGGAAGCGAGGCCTGGACGGTGAATGAAAGTGAAATTAGTAAAGTCCATACTGTTGAAATGGACTTTCTAAGAAGTATGATTGGGAAAAAACGGAGTGACAGGGTGAGGAATGATTTTGTAAGAGAAGAATGTGGTGCAAGAGAAAGTGTGAAAGTGAAGATTAAAAGAAGTTTGTTAAGATGGTTTGGGCATATGGAGAGAATGAATGAGGAAAGACTGACGAAGAAAGTATATGTTGGTAGAATAGATGGATGTCGTGGTAGAGGAAGACCGAGAAAGGTATGGATGGACCAAATATCCGAAATTGCGAATGAATGGAATATCCAGAGTCATAATAAAAGAAGAGCCTGTATGAAGAAAATTATGACTCTGGAGGAAATGAAAGAAGTATGTAAGGACAGAAAGAAATGGCGGTTGATCTGTAATGTTGGCGGCTAGGGTTTATTAAATTGGAATTTGTTTTTATTTGTAAATGGATATTTTGTGTTTGGATTTTATTATTTAGTGATGTATAAAATGTAATTTGTCGTGTGTGTGTGTTCCTTGACTTATAGGTTGGTATGCGGCTGACCACCCATGCTGTAAAAATGGTTCACTTTGCCAATGTCACCCCTGTCTCAGGGAAGGACGGCAAGAGTTGCAGGGTGTATGTCCATTTGAGATTTGGTTTTTATGTTGTAGGTTCACATGAGGCATGTGCAAGCGCGAACTTGTACGTGTCTGGTTGTGAGAATGCATGTAATGTGAATCTCCAATGTAACATATCTTTGCAACTTAGATTAGATTAGATTAGATATAAACTACAAATTGTCCGTTTCAAAAATTTATAAAAGTTATTTGAATTCTGTCAAAATGAACACAAACTTATAAAATATTACGAAATAATGCTATCTGGGTTCAATGAATAACTTGAATTTGTAGAACGAAAGTATACAAAAAATATATATAAATGGTAAGTTTATTAATCAAACTCAAAATTGTCCGCATTTTTTTTTCGTAATAATGCATGTAAATTTTACAAAATAAAATATAAAAAAAACAGCTTGAAAAGTTCGATACAAATCTCGTACGGCAATATAAAGCGGCTGTTTATACCTACATTTTGTCAGTAGCATTTGAGATGCGGAAGCAGAAGGACGCTCCGATTTACAACAAAAAAAAATGTTGGCTTGGCTGCGAACGCCTACACACACACACAACGAGATATCGAGGTAAAAAGGTGATACGGATAAGCGACAAAAACTAAATTATGAGGAATTATAAAAATTTAAAAAGTTTTATTTTCATAAATTGAGTATTTATTTCACCTCGAGTACTTTCGACTCGATTGCGTCATTTTCAAGAGGACATTCTAATGACATAAGCAAGTCGAAAGTACTCGAGGTGAAATAATTACTCAAAAATTTTATAATTCCTTGTAAAAATCATTTTTCACTGTGTGAATACTCAAACTCTTAACAGTTAAAAAAACTAAATTATTCAGGAGAGCAGTTTAAAGTTTGAGATTGCAGAAAAATGGGCATAACTTTTTTATTATGTATGATATTGTAAAAATCAAAACCGCTCTTAAATAAAAAAAATAAAGGCATTTATTGGCATTCCCATTCATGTGGTTTTACGATTTTTTTTGTGCAAAGCGCCTTTAGGACAAAAAGGCCAAAATCTTGTCGGTAACACCAAAACCATATTTCGAAACCCGTTTTTTTTGCTTGGACATAAACAACAAAAAAGGTCATCGTAGATCTATGGAAGGGAAAGCATTAAAAAGAGTGGAAGTTTTTAAGTAAGATAGCATTCATAACTAATTTTTGACCAAAACGTCACTTATGCCCCTATTTCCTTTTAACCGTAAATGTTTAATAACACGCAATTCGGACTTTGTAAGTATGTGTGTAAATCCGCGCGGGTACTTCTGCAGGGTCTCCACTCAAAGGAATGGTTTTTTTCTTTATTTAAAAAAAATATATACATAAATCGTTTTGAAGTTAGACAATACTTGTTTTTAAAACAGATTTGTGAAGAGCAATACACTTCACTAACCTATTTTGCCTGGCTAGAAACAGGTTTGACCATCATCAATTAAAAAGTCATTATTTTACTCGCCACACGACTCCTCCGGGGATAACGCGGCACCAAGTTACACTATGTATAGCTTAGTTGAGTTGAGTTAATTATATGTTTGTCTTCCACAACTTATAGGTTGTCACCCCTATTTCAGATAAAATCGACAAGAGAGTTGAAGGGCATTTGAGATTATGAGTTTTTATGTTGTATATTCACATGCGGCATGTGTAAGCGCAAACTTATACCCGTCTGTATGTGTGCATACACATAATATGAATTCCAAATGTAGTGTATATCTGCAATGTACATATTATATAACATTAGATTAGAATGAATTATAAACTTACAGCTACCTAATAGCGTCTGTTATACCAGGGTCAAAGCTATCATCGATAGGAGTTTAGACATGACAGGATTCGAACTTGCGATGTTTCAACAACGCTAATGAGGTTCGAACATTTTTGAATTTGGAATTTTTTATTCGGCAAGTAAACGTATTCTTTTAGTTTGAGTCTTGGCAAACAAATATTTTTTATTGGTTGCTAAGGATAGCAGTACAAGAAAGTTCCAATTTCAAAAATGTTCGGACCTTCTAATAAAGTCTGAACAGTTTTGGTTTACAATTTAGATGACCATTTTAAAAGTTTTGGTTTCCAATATCGGTTGCAATTTTAAAACTTTCATTAATTGGTATTAATAATAAAATTTATAAGAAAAATAAACGTCCTTCTTTTTTTATTATTTTTTTTCTGATTCAGAAGCAACCCTGCGCAGAATTGTGTGACAGAGACAAAAATATTTCCTTGAAAGAGATCGGTTTACAATATATGTCAGATGTGTAGGAAAAGAACTGTTCACAAGAAGTGCTTTCCTTACAAATTTGTTTTTTTTTTATTTGTATCACAAGAGTTAAAATTTTTATGCAGAATCTATGATTATATTCGTGCACAAGATGGTGTAGTTTCGTTTTACTTTTACGCTATGCTTTTACGAGACATTTTATCAACTCGAGCACTTCTTCTTCTTCTCAACTCAAAAGAATTTTTGGCAGATGCCCTCTTAACACAAAAGACATTAAAACTAAACAAAACAAAGCATAAACCCTCATAATGAGATCAAAGTCTATTTTATCTACTATCAAGGGCATTTGTTTTATAAACATGATTATTTTCGTTTTTAATCGGCTGATCCGAATCTGCTGTTGAACAAAGGCCTCCCCTAACCTTTTCCAGCTGCTCCTGTCCTGGGCTATTCTATGTCATGTCCTCCCGACAACATTCTGTATGTCGTCCCGTTGATCAAATAAGGAGGTCACAGACTTTTCTTTTGTCACTTTTGAGCCTCCATTCCAAAATATTTCTGTTCCATCTTATCGTTTCCAAATATCTCCTACCCACTGCTATTTAGTGTGCTTATTTTCGTATATGTCAAAGATCTTTGCCTTTTAACGTATGACTTAGTTATACTCGTTAATTATTTACAACGAAGTGTCATTTTGTCAGTCTGGGATACTTGTGTGTTGCAGATCCCGATGGTGGAAGGTCGTGCTGGCATGGCCGCAATTGTGGATGCCCAGGAGGGAGAGCTGGACCTGGTGCGGCTGGCTGCGGGGCTGGACAGGACGCTGCCTTCGTACGCCAGGCCCCTGTTCCTCAGGATCATGAGAGATATTGAAATTACAGGTAACCTATCATGTTGTTAACCGTTTAACTGTGGGTGCCACACATAGGCGTCAAGTGTAAACTTGCATACAGTGCGGCTGTCAATCATAGACGTTATCCAACTTTGAACTTGTGTGACTGTGCACATAGTTTGTTCACAAGTGTCGTCAATCAATTTAGGTAGGAAACAATAAATGTTATTAAAATGCTCTTGAAAAAGTATTCCGTACTGTGGGTATATATATAGCTAGAATATTCAGAAGCGAAAAGGTTAAGGATCTTTTTTTTATGAAAAGGATCATATATCTTTGTACATTTGACCTAAAAAGAGAAGAGTAGTTCTTCCCTATTATTGACTGTAACATGCTTTATAATAATGCATTTTTTTGTAGGAACTTTCAAACTGAAGAAGATGACATACCAGAAGGAAGGCTTTGACCCTGACACCACTAAGGATGCCATCTACTTCAGAGGAGGCAACCGTCCTTGGGAGAGAATGGACACAAAGCTGTTCAACGACATCTGTCAAGGTCGTGTCAAACTGTAATCACTCAGGGTAGCTGTACATGTAATATTTAATATTTTTAAAGCGCTAAAACTTACAAAGCCCCGTTTATTGATAATTAATATTAAACCAACGACTATGTGTAAAATAATCCTAAAATTACTGCAGGAAGGAGATTGGTGTGTTGTCGTCACATAGTTGTTACTCTTTTATCGTTATTTTGGTAAATGCTGACTTATGTTCCTAGCAATCTTCGCCAAGTCTTTCTCATTCTTTCACATGTACGCTGAACAGATATGAGGGAGATGTTGGGACGTGTTCTTGTATCCTTCTTGCACACACAGCAAGTGGTGCTGTGCTATAGAGATAACACAATTTTCTGGTTCTTAGATCTGATGACAATACATTATCATCTCCTTAAATATTAAATTGCTATTGAGGAGAAAAATGACAATTATTATTCTCCTGGTTAATGAATTTTGATAGAATGAAAGATCATGTTTGTCAATATTATTTGAGAAACAATCTCAGGTGATGTAAGTACATGTAGATCACCCCTGAGTAGGAATATGCTTGTTATGGTTGAGGATAGTAAAATTATTGCAAAATGTGAACATGTGAAGTCTTAAAGCAATTTATTTTATTTACTGTGATAAATTTTATTGATATCTTTAACAATTAAATGAAAAATGGTAACATAACACATTTGTTTGGCTGACTGTATCATCCATAAGAAATAATTGCATGATTGGATGTCATAAGATTTAACACTTGGACCAAATGAAAAAGAAACATTTTTCAAATAATGAAAAGTGACATGCTCATTCCAATAACAAATATCTGAATCCAATTATTATATTATTGGTTTCCTTGTTTGTCCTGATGAATCTTTGTCTTATATAATTTTTATCTATCATATTCCAACAATGTTGCATTTCTTTTGAGTATTATCAATGAAGTACTTATTGCATACTAATTATTTTAGTAGAATATTTTCCTCGACAGTTATCTTACAATTTTCTCACCTTAACACACCGTGTAAACAGGTCGTACTAATAACCTTCCAATTCATTTTAATTCTTCTCTTTCATTAGCTTAATTGTCCTAAAATAGATATAAGTTACATTAAATAAGGAAATGTTTTTGTTTCTTTGGCAATAGTAGGCTCTTCAATTTTAGTAATATGTAATACATTTTAAATAATATGCGTTTGTGTTTATTTTCTTTTACTTTTCAATCATGTGTAGGGCCATAAGTGCCAAACTATGTATATATTTTCTTACACATATTACTCCTTATTTATCAAACTTATATACCATTATTGATTTGACGTGCTAACAAATGAATAATTTGTACAGTTGGCGTTTAGTGCCCCCTAACCCTACGGCTCTTTACATTTGCTTCTTGTTAACACCAGGGTCTCCCGTGATCCTCTAAACTTGCAGACACTGGTTTCCGTCCTGAATTCCATTGGTAGCCAGTTCCAGCTAGAGGCTTGTTTTTACTCCGAAACTTAGAATTACCTTGACCAAGATGTCCGCAAACTTCAGCTGGTTTCTGAAACCTATTGTAATTTTGCTTTTTCAATTTAAAGAATCCATTCTATGAATCCAAGCCTCAATTCTAATTCATTGAGAAAAATACATCTCAATAACTGCGCTTAGTAGTACCTAATCAATATAAAGTAATGTAATTTTTGTGTTTCCCCTTGAGTGTCACTTTTATATTTTATCCCACAATATGACAGATGTTTGTAGACTTTACTCGGAACAATTGTATTAGTAACTTTAGGAAACCTTTCTTTCACTGGAAAATAATTTTATAACTAGTCAATTGGAATCTTTAGATCGTAAACTTACATAATTTTTTTATGATATATATCATTGACTGTGGTTAGTAGCATACTATTTAATGTGTATGATTTTAAGTAAAATAAAACTTAGCAAGCATTACGTTTTAGTGTGGTAAATGATCAACTTTAAAAACAAACATTTACATGTAATCGTTAACGATTTTGTGTGATTACTTATTGAAATATTTTTTATTAGATATTATGTAGGAAACATTAGGAATGTTAAGGTGAAATTGTGATAAAATTAGTTTGATTTGTAAATCACAAAATTAACACGAATATTTTCCACTAGTTTCTTTTTTGGGAGCAAAAAATGTTAAGGATGGTATTTTAGAAGCGGAGATTGACTAACTTCGGGCTTAAGACCGGTGTTGGTATAAAGGGATAAAAATACAAACTGTAGGTGTAAAAAAGAATAAGGAACCTCAGTACCTGACCTCTTTTTGTATGTCAATGAATAATATCTGATAGGAATTATAAAACTAAATGCAAGACACTTTGTTATACCTACATCTAAAATTAATTAAGAGTATTCTGAGAACATTTTACTCTCCATAGTGATTTAAAATGTTTGTAGGAATACCTGTTTCGTAATCATTAATATTTTTGTCCATTTTGTAATAATGCAACTTTTCAAATGTACCTATCAATGATGCAATAATGTTCTTATACTTAGACACACCAAAAATAATGTACCGCAAATACATGAATAAAACAATCTCATCTAATCAAGTGTTTTTATTTATAAATTGTTGTCATTTTGCTATAAAATGATATGCCAATATTGAAATGCAAAGAGAGAATGAATAAATAAATAATATGCAGGAATACAACACATTTTGTGAATATTTTGATTCATATAAAACTAATGAGTAACCCTCGAAGTAATGCCACGTTGATAGGTAAGTTTTGTACATCAAAGAAGTAAGTTTTTTTGATTTTTGAAGTTGCCTAAACTAGATGCTGCCATAAAACAAACAATACAGTTTATTTTTTCATAAATAATAAAGGAAATAATTTATATCTATACAAATAACACACTTTACATTAACCAATTATTGGCAAAAAGATTTTGTTTTGTAACACGGTATCAGTCAGAACTAGACTAGACTATTTATTTCACCTATATTAATACATTCATTATTACTAAAGATAAAAACAAGCTTTACATAACTCTTTTATACTTTTAATATAACCCCTTTATAAAACCACAGATGGAAAATTGCTTTACAAAAATATTCTTTATCTATGGTTAAACAGTACACACTGATTTCTAAATTCAAAAACATTTTCAAGGTCTTATTACAAAACTAGTGGGTAAGGATATAATGCCTTAGCAAGCTTAGTGGGGAGACAGTACAGATATAATACTATTTTATCATAAAATAACACAAACAAGAAAGCTATCATAATAATAACACACATTTCATAGGATCTTTAGTAAGGAATGGAATATAACGGCACAGCTTTTCAAGGAATGGTTTTCAGTAAGTATATGTGTGACAGGAACTGTTGAGGGTTATTTTTATAAAAGACTTAAAAAGAAAATAAATTAAAACAAAATAAATAATACTATTAGATGACAGGTATATCAGACTATATGGACTTGGAAGGGATGTTCCAAACTTGATTTTTTCTCAGCTGGTGTATGTTGCAGGTCGCTGTGACTGGGAACTTCACTAACATTTATAAAATATAAGCCTTTCCCCAACAACCTGGCCATGTGCTGTCACAACTTTTTGATAATGGCATTTGTGCAGACTCCATGGTGTATGAATTACACAGTGCAAATAGAGAAACGTCTATTTGTGGGCTTCTAGGTGACAATAGTATATTGGTAAGCAGTGACGGCTCGTCGATTTTTCATCGGGCAGTGCATTTTTATACTAGCCCCCATTGATTGAATACCTACCAACTCGGAGTATTTTCATGTTCGCGGAGCTGTATAATATGTAAAATCATTATGAATGTATAATAGGACTTGACACAAACGGTATGTTATGCGGAACAAATTTGTAAGTATTGGATCGTGGCAGTATTACTGGGGGTGCAATGCACCGATGCACCTGGAGCCGTCACTGTTGGTAAGTACATAAGTTTATGGGAACGTTATGACAGTGCAGAAGTTATTTCATGCACAGGAAATAAATAGTATGTTTGTCTGAAAAACATAAGTATGCCTTGTCTTCTTGAGAAAACACAAATTTGCTACATCTACATATAAATAAATAAACTTTTCTGGAAATTAACTCAAAATAGATTAATAATCACAATAATAAACAGGGAAATTCTCATAGAATTAATAGATAAGATTATTGCACACTATATAATTATGGAATGCATAAAACTAGAAGATAAGCGATGGTAAATAAATTATTTTTACAAAACATACAAAAACCAAAGTTGTAGCAGCTAATGAATATTTAAGTTATGATTTTATTGATGGAAAATACTTACAAAGAATTTTCTGATAAAAGATGAAAATATGAAACTGAAACCATATAAATTATTATGGGCTTTCAAAATTCAAAATCAATGAAGTAACTTGATTTTCCGGAGGTTTCTCAAGTATCATGGTTTACAAAAAGCAATCAATACATTAAAGTGAATAAAAATTATGATTTTTATGAAGAAAATATCTTCTTAAAAAGTAATCTGTAGGTTTTCAGTAAAACTCTACTAAATCAATGCAACAATGAAATGGCACTTCAAATCTACACACTGATTTTTGATGCAATATATTAAAAATACACAGTTGAAAAATTGCACTCCGATAATATTTTATTTCAAACAAGTGCATTTTTTGTTGAAGTCAATTGACCTGTACCCCGAGCATAAAACTTACATTTCAACACAACAATAGCGTTTACCTAAAAATGTAACTGGAAATATAACAGCAAACCTTAGTGAGCGTTTTACTTTCCATACATTTTTGGTGAAATACTATGGTTGAGTTTTAATGTGAAGTTTAGTACTCAACGCAACTTAGCTGCACATATTGGGGTACTGTAATACTATAGTTAGTGACTAGTGAGTGGGGAATGGGGACCAGCCGGCTTGGGTGAGGTTGTGGTGTGGGGCAGCTGGGGGGCGACTACCATCAGCTGTGGGGGAAGCGAGGCGGGCTGGGGGCCAGCCAGGCTGCCAGACCACTACGCCAACCAAGGGTGTCTCTCAACAGACTCTCTTCTTGCTCCGAGAGCCCCAAGAGCGCCCCAACTGCTCTAGTCAACTGTCGCGCCTCTATCTCTCGGGAAGTAAGGAACTTGATCAACACGTGCTTGAGGTATTTCTTGCTGACGTCTGGGTCCTCCGTCGAGCCCTCCACTACGCTACTTCCAAGAGGGTCAACTTGTCCACCTCGTAATTCTCTCTGCAGAGTTTTCTTCATGTCTGCCAGGCGGTTTTGCAGCACTCGAATATTCTAAAATAATTTTGAGAATAAGATATAATTCAAAAATATTCAATGGAGTACAATTAAATATTTTTCAGGGTTTGGTGGTTTACACAGTGAAAGTCCATTGTATAATTAATCAAATAAATATACTGTTTTAATTCACTTTTTTATTATTTTATTTTAAATATGTCAATGCAAAATAGATTGTCCTGAGGATGCCTTTTTAGGCGAAAACTGTTAGACATATTTAAAATAAAATAATAAAAAAGTGAATTAAAACAGTATATTTATTTGATTAATTAAGAGTACAATTAAACTTAATCTGGTCAATATTGTTTGGTTTTATGAATGCAGGATTTTTTTTTTTTTTTGCATAAAAAAATGTGGTTTTGATGCACATCATTTGAATTCTTACATTATTAATGAATTTAATTTATTTTCATTGCAATAAAATAACTATTAGAGATTGAAAAAACATTTTTTAAACTTGCCTTTGTTTTCTCAGATATTTGTGCATTCAGGTCTTTAACAGATTCTTGCAGTTGTTTCTCAGATACCAGAGTTGTGTCTCTTTCACTTTTTAATGTTTCTATTTCTGCCTGACATTGCTGCATTTGGTCTCGTAGACCTCTTAGAGCTGCCTGTTCCTGAAACAAATATATATTTTCGTTTTTTATGTTCAACCTTTTGATTTTCACTGTTTAATTAAAGCATCATATTACAAACCTCTATATTTTGGGCAAGCGTCTTTTCCAAACTGCTCACTTTGGTCTTGAGATCCACAACTTCAATTTCTTGTTGCCTCATTTCCTGCCGGTATATTTCAAGTGTTTGAGACATGTGCGCATTACGAAGCAATGATTCATCTTTGTCGCGACGTTCCCTAAAATAATAAAAGATAACACAGTTGCCATAATAATAATAAATAGGTAAATAAATTGTGCCCTCTCCATAAATGATTATCAACTTATCGTAGATTATCATATAAACTTACTTGTCATATCTATTGTGGATTTCATTAAGCTCGTGCTTCAAATTGTCCATCTGTTCTTTCATCCCTTCCATTTCTTTGACTAAAGATAAAGTGTTCTGGTTCTCCAACTCTCTGGCAGAAACTGATGCTTTGACTTTTGATTCTAACTTCATTATTTCATCCTTTAGTCTCTTCTCACGAGCGCTCCATTCATTTTTATCTATATTTAAGGCCTCAAAGTCTTTCCTGAGAGTTGACAACTTCTTTTCTTCACTAACGATGGCTTCTTTGAGGTTTATGTTGTGATTCTGAAGAGTGTCACATTGCTCTTGGCATTCTGCAAGTTTGTGCTCTGTCTCTGATAGCTTGTTGGAGAGGGAATCCTGATAGGAATACATTCATATTATTAATTATTGTATTCTTATAATATTCAATAATAAGGTAATTTTATTCTCTTAAATAAGACCACTAAAAGCTCCTTCACACGACTGCTATTTGGATGTGTGAATCGGGTGCATGCATACAGCACACACCTTTAGCTTTCTTATGCATTAGTGGCAAGTCATGCGAACCAGCCATAAGAGAATGGCTACTTAGTTTGATTTGTTATGAGCTTTTGGTTATGTCGATAAGAAATGGATCATTATTATTTATTCATATGTTCATGCAGAATTTGCAATAATATTTAAATCATTAAAAACATGGGCTAAGAAATAGGTCAACTGAAAACTTATCAAAGCGAACATGATAGTGTATGAAAATTGTCATGCTAGGAGATACCACTTAAAAATACCATGTAAACAATAATGAAATGAAAATAATACCATGGATAAAGTGAGAAGCATGCGTTTATTCTTTATGTAGTTAGTACATACAAATCAAATATTGTTAGTTAAAAGTAAGTGTGTTAGTGATAAGTAAAAATTGTAACAAAATAAAATTAGGGATCAACAAAGCATAAAAGTAATCTGCTCATTTGTAAAATATACTTAAAAATAAATAAAATATCTAAGCTACAACAATTAAAGCAATATAAACCATTTTCTATCCAAAATAAAAAGTGGCAAATTATATTTCATGGCGAAACCAAGGTTGAAGATTAAAAAAAAACTTCAGCAGCAACTCAAACGGTGGGGAAGGAACAACGCTCCTGTAAAATAAAGAAAATCAGCAAATAAGAACTCCCTCTTTATTAACAAATCGCTGCTTTAGTTCTTGTTTACCGTATATGCCATTGAGAAAATTTTACATGAGCAATGTTTGCATGTGTACTGGACCAATGTGTCTTATGAAAACAAGAAATTTATTTAAAAAATATTTAAAATAACTCTCACATTATCGAGGTTTACGGTTTTTCTTAGCTCAGATTGTGTAGAATTTGATTCTTAAGGTGGTACGACACATAGATGGTAACAAAAAATATTCATAGATGGTACGCATCAAAAATGTATGGGGCACTCCGTCGGGCAAATATGAAAAACTACTGTAGTTTTACTTCCTTCGAAACTTTTAATGCATTGAAAATAATATGTTGATTGCGCTATTCTAATATGAAATCAATCTGAAATCGCTAAGGTATTCATTTCGGTCATTAAATTATGTGTAAATTTCAATATGAATTGCTTGCGCCGACCGACGATATAATGTATTTTATCTTGGACACAAACCACCCATACTCTGGTTTCCCTTCAATACGAATAAATCTTTCGCCTTTTACAAACCACCCATAATATTACTTTAATAGTTATTTGTTACGCTTTATAAACAGTATTTTTCTCCCATCTGATTGTGTGAGCTCTGGCGTAATGGCGTGCGTGACCGCCTGCCGATGCGAAAATGATAGGTTCGAATCCGGCCGATACCTATATTTTTAATTTTTTACATTTGTTGTTTTCTTTTTTTACATATTATACTTTTTTAATAAAAATACAACATATTTGAAAACTTAAATATTAAAGTTAGTCCAAGCGATTAAAAATACGATCATTTCACTTTCATTTCATTTAGTCGGTGTTATGGCCGAGTGGGCCAGAGGCTGATCTTTCTAGCGTATTTGGAATAGAATAACGTTGGTTCGATCCCCGCTTGGGTCACTTGACTCTAACTTTGACCCTGGTTCTTTGGGTACCACCGAAGTCATCATCCTAGTGACCTAGTATTATAATTTTATATTATGATTCATTCACTCTGCCCGCCACCATGGGTTAGCCTACAGAGCGTAAGCCTAATTTGCATAAACGAGGTGGCACGACTTTATCCGAACGAATCCGAAGCGTAGGGATTACTAGATCAAGAAGTAGCTATACAGCCATTGTATACAGCTGATGAGGAAGGGTGTCTTGATAATAATATTATTATCATGTGCTGCAGTGTTTTTTCTTATTCACTTGTGAACGGTCACTGGTCAGTAGGACGCAAAAAGTGCAGAGGCTATACACCATTGAGGTATATATATACCTCAATGCTATACACAGTAATATGAATGAAAATCATTGAGGATGGAAATAGGAATCTAGCCGTTGCACAAATTTGTCATTTATTGTGAGATGCCATGTAAAAAAACCAATCCATCACAAATATCTCGGTTCATCATTCGTCGATAAAAAAGTAATTTGTTCTAAGCCCCTCATACTACTTTGCTTAATGAATCTGAATAAGGCTATTGAAATGATTTAATCATGTTTTAATGTATTGACTTGATTGTTACTAATTTCTCTTTTACGTACGCTGGTCACGTATTACACACACCGCGTGACCATGTTGGAATAAAATGAATTTGTTATTGATAGAAGAATGACTGTACTATTATTTTTATTATAATAAGTCCGGTCAGTAGCTCAGAGGTAGAAAGCTTGCGTTCGATGCTGAAAGCTCGGACCACCAAAGGTGTCAAAATTATTTCTCTTTTCGGTGTGTATTGCAAACCCAACTACCATAAAAAAACCGGCAAGGTTTACTCAGCCTTCACAAGAAATGAGTACCTGCTCCCCTAGTAGGGAAATCCCCACTTCAACGAAGTGGTTGGCGTAAGGCCGGCCCCCTTACCTGTGAAAATACGTAGGTTTTACCCACCACAAGCAACCCCTTCTGCTGCGGCTGGAAAGGAAAGTAATGCAAGATATTTTTACCGAAAAAATAAACAATTACT
Organism: Agapetus fuscipes; assembly: GCA_951799405.1. NCBI lineage: Eukaryota > Metazoa > Arthropoda > Insecta > Trichoptera > Glossosomatidae > Agapetus > Agapetus fuscipes. Next base: position 7,055,316 of record OX637338.1, read on the forward strand.
TGGCTAATACGACGGTATGAAGTTGACCACCTATGCTGTAAAAGCCTGGTTCACTTTGCCAATGACTTCTTCAAGAGTTGCAGGGTTTATGTTTATTTAAGTTTTGAGTGTGAATGTTTAAGCTTATACGCGGCATGTATAAGCGCGACCTTATATGTGTCTGCTAGTGGGCATGAATTAAATATGAATCCTAAATGTTATACATCTTTGCAACTTAGATTACATTAGATAATCCAAGGGAATGATAAATTACACGTTTTGACAAAGGTAAGGTTTGTATTACTTCAAATGAATGAGCCATCGATCTAAATAAAATATATATCGATGGAATGAGCACATTGTGGGAACATCGGTTTATTGGAAGAAATATTTACAGAAAGCAACTAACGCAACTAAGCTACACATATAGTGTAACTTCTTGCCGCGTTATCCCCGAAGGGGTCGCATGTGGCGAGTTAAACTTATTTATTTTTACAGGTAAGGGGGCCGGCCTTACGCCAACCACTTCAGTTGAAGTGGGGGTTTTCCCAGCTCCCGAGGGGGCTGGTACTCATTTCTTGTGAAGGCTGAGTAAACCTTGCCGGTATTTTTATTATGGGGTTGGAAATAAACACCGAAATAGGAAATCATTTCTGACACCCTCCTCGGTGGGATTCGAACCCGAGCTCACGGGGTAGAATGCAAGCACTCTACCAACTGAGCTATCGACCGGACTAAAGAGACAGAGTTTTGGGTTTATAATATTTCGGTTCGTTATTTAAAATTTTGGCGCCACAGTCTGTTCCCATAGACCTAAGGTCTTCAACCCGCGGCCCTCGGGCCTCATGTGGCCCGCCAGCTAATTTCTTGCGGCCCGCGGCCACCAGAGGCTAAAAAAATAGAATATCGCGCCCCGTGATATGCGATATATATATACGAGTGATATACGACTCGCAATCGTCAGCATTTGCAATGCCACTCTTTCACACATATGAGTGCGTCTCGCTCGCTCGCCGCAGGAGTGAGTCCGCCCACGATGCACATCTGGAAGGTAGTCTGCGGGTTGCAACCACAAAAATGAAAACAAATATTGACAAACCTGTAAAAAATAAACAATGTCTTTAATCAACCAATAAAGATTAGTAAAATTTGAAATTATGTACATATGTATTTTATTTTATTGATAAAGTGGTAAAGTGTCGTGAAAAGTTGTGGCCCTTCGGACGATGTGTTATCGATGTTTGGCCCTTGCACTAAAAAAGGTTGAAGACCCCTGCCATAGACTGTAGGCGGGCGTGTTCTTTCTTGCGAGAACTCGTTGCGCCTGCTGAGGGATCCTCCAGGGATCCTTGTGGCCTGATGCAGCAGGAGGATCAACTGAGGCGAGGTGGTTGATGTTGGAGAAGGGCTGGCCAGAACACCGATAACTTTTGAGTAGGGTGTGGTCCTAAAAGGGACCTTCCGGTGTTGGGAAGATTATCCAGCCGTTTTTGAGGAAAGTGCAATTTTATGTTTTTTTTGTATGGCAGCCATCTTGAATTTTCAAGTTGGTGTAATGCCATGTTATTCATACTTAATACATGTCTAAAAAAGTTGATGTAGCCAAAATTTGGTATTTCTAGGTCTTATACTTTGGAAAGTGACACACAGACACACACACATACAGACGGACGTTTTTGAAAGATAGTGTTTTTTTTTGGCATGTCCTGCACCAGGACAACTCATTTCCGTGAAAACCTCGAAAAAAAAATTTCACACCAAATCATAACTTTCTTTATAGCCTTCAGCTATAGCAAGAAAGTAAAAAACTCTGCAGCACAATATGATAATGCTTCGGATTTGTTCGGATAAAGTCGTGCCACCTCGTTTATGCAAATTAGGTTTACGCTCTGTCAACCCATGGTGGCTGAATCATAATATACAATTATAATATTGGGATGATTTCTTCGGTACATATATACATGTGACTGAAATGTTGTTAACCGAAAAGTCGTTGGCCGAAATGTCGTGTGGTCGAAGTGTCGTGTGACCGATTTGTCTATGACCGAGTTGTCTTTGGACGGGTTGTTGTTGACCGATTTGTCGTGTGGACGAAGTGTGAAATGAAAGTGAAATGAAAGTATTGTTAATCGTTTGGACTAACTTTAATAGTTTTGTCAAATATGTTGTATTTTAATAAAAAAAAGTATAATATGTATAAAAGAAAATAAATGTAAAAAAATTTAAATATACATTTGATAGCCGGATTCGAACCCATCGCCCTTGCGTGGCAGTCTGCCACGCTAGCCGATACACCACAGCTTCCGCAGCTAACCGAGAGAAAATAAAGGTTTATACAGCGCAGCGTAACAAATAATAAAAAAGGTTTGTGTCCAAGATAAACTCGAGCCATAAAAAATTGAAATTTACACATAATTTAATGACCGAAATGAATACCTTAGCGATTTCAGATTGATTTCATATTAGAATAGCGCAATCAACATATTATTTTCAATGCATTAAAAATTTCGAAGGAACAAAAACTACAGTAGTTTTTCATATTTGCCCGACGGAGTGCCCCATACATTTTTGATGCGTACCATCTATGAATATTTTTTTTTTTGGGTAGTAGGAGTCGCCACCTTAAGACAACTGCATGACAAAGTCATATTTGATAAGATTGGCGTATATGGTAAACAAGAACTGGGGGAGCGAAATAGCATTAACTGCAAAACGCAATAAATTTAAAATTACAAAATAAAACTTAAAACATGAATCTGCTATGTTTGTTCACAAAGAGGAAATTCTGCAGAAAGAAAAATGCTGAAAAACAAAAATAACTCAAGCAGGTGCAAGTCGGAAAAAAGGCTGTGAATAAAAATCCAGAAAATCATTACAACATGTAGAAACCACAATGGATTTTTTGAAACAAAAAATCATGAAACACCCATTCCTGCATTATTATCACAATGATACTGTCATATATGGAATTATCTTTTTAGAATTGCGCCAAAAAGTTTCCAAAAAATCTTCTTGATTGAAGAAAATAATATGCTTCTTTGAGAAAACTGAAACAAAATATTCTTTGAGGGTTTATCTTTTGGACTGACATCAGAATGCTGCAGTCCCTCAATCCTGCACAATGGAGAGCCTTAGCAAGCAGACTTGGCGTAGCTCTGTTTGACCATCTTACTCAACGCCTTAATATCTCCACAATGAACAAGACTTTAATTCCATTGTATTTCAAAAATACATTTAAGAGATCTTACAAGGAATAGTCCAAAATTTCTGTAAGTGTAAATAAAAAAATGGATGTTTTCATGAGCTTGTTTGTTCCAACAGTCATGTTTGACGTGGTTTCCATCGTGTATGTCTGTTGACTGACTCACTGCCATGTCTCTCCTCCTGCTGACCTCCGCTCTCGCCTCTCTCCCCGAGCGAGCTGCCTCCCCCGCCTCTCCAGCCAACAGCGCCATCTGTGATAGCTCCACAAACTTGTAATTTACGCAAAACTTAACCTAACTAATTACTAACTAACTTACCCTGATGTACACTCTGAACCACTTATTCACCAATCCTACTAACACTTCCTTTAGGACTCACTAGAATGTTTTTTATTCATGTATATATGCTGGTATGCGGCTGACCACCCATGCTGTAGAAAATGGTTCACTTTGCCAATGTCACACCTGTTTCAGGGAAGGTCGGCAAGAGTTGCAGGGTGGATGCTCATTTGAGATTTGGGTTTTGATGTTGTAAGTTCACATGCGGCATGTGTAAGCGTGAACTTATACGTGTCTGCTTGTGAGAATGCATATAATGTGAATCCCTAATGTTACATATCTTTGCAACTAAGATTAGATACATCCTGCATAAATAGAAACACAATCTTAGCGTTAGTGAGGCCTAAGTGTAAGTAAGATTGATGGAAACGGGCTAATACTCCATTCACAGAGGTGAAGTGAGAGTGCATAAGTAGGTATCCACCAAGTTTCTGCTTAAACACACTCACCGGGAGTTTGTACAGGTAAGTGAGTGTGGTGTTTACGCTCACTTAAACGTTAAACTCACCCATCTACTGATGCACTCACACTAAGCCCGAGTGATCAGCTCTAAAATATACTTAATTGCAGTTAGATTTAGTTGTTTATGTGTTAATTTTCAATTCAAGTAAACGAATAAAGGAGAGATGAGTAATGAAATGATGCTGAAATTACGTTATGAAATCATGCGGAATTAGAGTTATTTTAGTAAGTAAGTACTGTAAGTAATAATATGTTTTCGTAAATTTGTTACAAAGCTGTACAATTACTTTTCATGCAGAAAAACATGTCATAAAAATAAATATATTGAATAAGTTTCAATTAACACTGCAATAAATAACATCCTATATGGAGTACAAATTTGAAAAGTATCTTTCTACTAGAGACCATTTCTCCAATAAAAACTCTTTGAATGCCATGACCTCCCACTTCAACTGAAATGGTTGACATGAGGCCGGCCCCCTTACCTGTAAAAATCAATAAGTCCCAAATCGCCACATGCGAACACTTCGGGGATAACGCAGGCAAGAAGTTACACTATATTTGTAGCTTATTTGCGTTGCGTAGGTGCTATAGACATTACTTTTCAGATTGCATTTGTATTGTACTAGGGGCTACGCCCCTGGCTGCTACGCAGCCCAACCCCTTAACATTTGGAGAATCTGTATATTGCGCATAGTTTACTCACGTTAAAATTCGTAATATTAAAAAAAAACATGTAAAATAAAAACATGCAGTTTTTGTAAAAGAAAATTTAAATTTTGTAGGCTTTGATAAAATAAAATTTACGGAAGCTTACCATTCAAAAATTAAAAGACACAGGGATTATCCCGCATTGTAAACGGTTGTACATACTGTTATAGATACATCAATAGTGTATGCAAATCTTGATTTAATATCAATCTTTCTATATTCTCATTTGTCTACCCTATGATCTGTCATTCATCGGGATTATCATGCACCGTAAATGGTTATAGATTTTATCAGAATAAGTTAATCGACACTGTTAGAAAATATCGATTCGATATAGGAAGGCACATCGATATATGAATGCCATTAAAAATATATCGGAAATCTGATAGATTGGTATGAAACTGAACCCCATGCTGTATACACCTAGTTCACTTTTGCCAATGCCACCCTGGCTTCCGGGAAAGGCGTAGGGCGGTTCGTGTGAGGTTTGTTTTTTGTGCACATGCAGCAAGTGTAAACACGATCGTGCTTGCTTGTAGGACTGCATGTAATATGAATCTTAAATGTACAATACCTTTGGAACTTTCGTTGAATCATATGTTGGCATGAGGCTGACCACCCTGTAAACAATGATTCACTTTGCGAATTTCACCCCTGTGTCAGGGAAGGTCGCCAAGAGTTGCAGGTCTTATGTTCATTAAAGATTGGGTTTCTATGTTGTTAGTCCACATCTAGCATTTGCAGGCGTGAGCTTATAGGAACGGGTCTGCTTGTGGGAATGTATTTAATATGAATCTCAATTTAATATATCTTTGCAACTTAAATTATATAGACCTAAACTAAATAATTTCCTTGACTTATAGGTTAGTATGCGGCTGACCACCCATACTGTAAAAAATGGTTCACTTTGCAAATTTCACCTATTTTTGAGGGAAGTTCGGCAAGAGTTGCAGGGCGAATGTTAATTTGATATAAGGTTATTATGTTCTAAGTCATCATGGGGCATGTGTAAACGCGAACTTATACCTGTCTACTTGTGGGAATGCATTTAATATGAATGTCAAATGTAATGTATTGTGCGACATAGATAATAGATTATATAGGTATTAGGTAGTAGGTATATCTCTCAAAAAGCTTAATATACGTATTTGAAAATATTTGATGAGAAAAAATAATTACTGACAATTTTGTTGAAAAATTATATGCAAAATCTTCTTCTGCCATGATCTGTATTTCTAAAAACTGGTTTGCGTCCCCGCTCGAATTTTTAAATATTTATTAGAGAACGCAAAATAGATCGATGAATTGCATTTCTTTCAAATTTATTAAAAAAAAGGGACAAAGAAAAAAAAAAAAAAAAAAAAACAAAAACAAACATTTCATCTCCAGGCCCGAACCCGGGTCCTCCTGCATCAAAGACGCGGACGTTACCGCTAGCCCACGACGCCCTTGCGGGGTAGTGAGAAAATTGTTGTACATATTCAGAACGTTTTTCCAGGCATATTTATTATCGTTTACTGTTATTTTCGCGAACTACATAATGTTTACATCGACAGTGTTCAAAAATATCGATTTAAAATAGAGATATCGATCCATTAATGCAATCAAAAATATATCGGAAATACTATGTTTTTTTAGTGCACATACAGCATGTGTAAGCGCGACAGTACACGTGTCTGCTTGTGGGAATGCGTGTAATAAGAATCCTGAATGTACTATATCTTTGCAACTTATTTGAGATTCTTATTTCGCATGCGTTAAATTTCATGAATCTCATTTTTCAGAATCAGAATTTCATTCATCAGTTTTTTTTTGTCAAAAATTATATTTGTTATGAATTGAGTTAATGTTTAGCTCCTCTATGTTCTAATTTATGTACATAGTTTTGTATGTAAAAAATATTTGTTTAAAAATAGGATAGCGCCTTTATATAATTACAATTTCTATACATAAAATATGAGGTTTGTATCGCTTAAATACATTTTATTTTCGCACACTGCCGAGCAGGCAGTTTAGCGTAATCGGCTAGACCACCGGTTCTTTCGGCGGCCCCGCCCGGGAGACGCGGGTTCGATCCTCGCGGCGAGACATTTTGAAAATTGAAAATTTGAAAGTCCAATCGAAAGACGACGACGAAGGAGAATATAATAAAGGATATTCACTTTCTTCAGTCCTGTGATTAGTACGGATTTAGGTGGAAAATATTCTTGAAATACACAAAAATATAAACATTTCATGGATAAATAATAGGCAGTCACTAAAGTATAAAAGTAAGGACCTTGGCATCTTTATCTTCGAGTGTGGCCTGCGCCTGCTCTAGCTGGATCTCTTTCTCCCTCAGTCTCTCCATCAGAGCTTCCTTCTCTTTCTCAACTCGACGACGTTCTGAGCCTTCTTCCCCAGCTTGTCGCGACAAACGACCAACCTGAAAATCAATTCATATTTAACAAAAGGCAAAGATACATCAAAAAATTATATTCAATTAATAAACATTTTATGAACCGTTCTATGAAGAAGATCAAATTTATCAACGTTCAGCGGCATAGTATTAAACATCATTAAAATCAAATCTCCTCACACACAAACTATTATTACCAAAGAAGAGACACAACTCTTGATGAGGTTAAAAATTACTCTGAAGGAACATTGAGAAATTTGACCTTTGTTACATTATCATTCTTTAAATCTATTTTTTTATTTAATATAAAATGCCCAACAACCATAGCTCCAATATTTGTAAAATCATTATTATAGTACACATTTTAAAAATAAAAATGATAAGAGCGTAATTTGTTAACCTGTGTTTCGAGAGCTGCAATTTGTCCACTCCACGAAGTTTTGATATCGTGCAGGTGTAATTGGGCTTCTTCAAGTTTGCGCTTCAAAGCAATTTCATTGGAATTACCACCACCAGTACCGTTTTCATCTGAAACATGTATACACATCAGAACTAGAGTAATTCTTACAAAGCTATGAAAAACAAGCATAAGACAATGACTGAATGTTCATAGCACAAGCACCACAGTTTTGTTCTGATGTATTACCATGTAACGGTGTTTCCACCAGAGAAAGTCGGTGCAGGGCGTCCTCAGCAGCGGCAGCCAGGCGGACTCTCTCCAGCGCCCAGCCTCGCCGCTCTGCTTCAATTTCCTCCTGAAATATTCAAGACATTCACCGATGCACTATTAAATTACAAAATAAATTAAACACTTGAAAATAATAAAAAATATTCTTTTGACACATTTGATACACTTAAAACATGAAACAACTATTTTCACACTTCATTTATAAGATACCATTTTGCTGACACTAATAGCAAGGTGTTAATATGGTAGTTTATCAATACAACTGCCTTCTTATTAAATGCAATGCTAAATTTCTTACTTAAATTAGGTTGAGGACATCTTTACACGATACCCAATAAACCTCCACATATTTTGACAACTTCCAATTTTTAAGTATATACTCACAACTATCGGTCCAACTTTTCCTCTGATGATTGACGTTTAATCTACATATGCAAAATAAAATACATTTAGGCTTTCACTTCCAGATTGACGCTTGAGTGTCGGCATTTAAGTAAAATTGTAGTTCTAGAACCAGCAGCTCTGATGGACAATGGCTACTGATCAACAACACACAGATGCTAAGAATGATATTACGGTGATGAATATGTTACCGTGAGAGCATCTAGTCTGTCCTGGGCCCGGGCAGCGGCTGCGCTAGCATTGGCCAGCTGCTCTGCCCGCGCGGCGCTCTTGCGAGCTTCTTCCCGAGCTTCCCTGCGGGCGGCCGCTGCCTCTCCACTCCAAACAGCTACAAACATAACATATAAAGCAACAAATATATGAGAATTTATGTGACTATGTCACAGATTTAAAAGAAATGACTGCCAAGGGCATTGGTATGTTTGAAAATTGATGAATAATGGTTGTGAAAATGTTGAGGAAAATTGTATGGAAGACATACCTACACAGCAAGAAAGAGAAACAAATTTTAGAATTTAAAATTTTCAGCCTCATTTCTACTTATAGATAAAACAATATTTAGGTAATAAAATCACATAAAAAGGTGTTTACATAAAAGATAAAGACGATATAAGAATTATTGTGTATTTATATCAATATTATGTGTCAAGTTAGAAGTCTAAATTGTACTTACACCATATTTTGCATTACTTCGGCAAAAAGTTACAAAATTGTAAGTAAGTAAGTATAAAAGCAAATTTGGTTTTTGTTGACACAATTAATTTATCATTATTTTGTTTACACATGTACCTTTACAGTTGGAATTGTAAAGGAAGCCAAAGAGATAAGGTGACTTCCGAAGTAAGGTAACTATTTGAAGTAAAGTGAATGAACCTGTGAACATTATACAAATAGCAAGAACATTGATAAGGAAGTGAACAATGGGAAGTACATGTATTACTTGAGTTGGTGTTTTGTAGTAAAGCTTAAGCTCACACAGTTTTTTTGTGAGCTTGGGCCTTCTTCTTCCTACTCAGCTTTTCTCTGTCAACTCCTGGACGTAGGCCTCTTCCAATCCTCTCCATTTCTGTCTATGGGCTGCTGTGCTCAGCCGAGCTTGGCGCCTTGAAGTGGGTATAGTACAAGAACACCTCTCAAGAAATAAATACTATTTTTTCATCTAAGGTTGGCTGGGAGTATTTAGAAGGCAGATGTCACAATTGCGCAATATTTAAGATTGGACTTAAATACTACCAGTGTAGTTCATCCGGATTGCACAGGATAGAGTGATGTCTAGAGTGATTAAATATCTGGGGGACGTAATAAGAGAAGATGTTGTGTTTAGGTACCTTCAGCTGAGTGCATATTATTCTGCAAGGAAGTCATTTTGTCTTCCCATTCTCTGTCCTTTTCTTCCAGCTGCATGGCATGGTGCCGCTCCCTTTTCTCCAGCATCTGTGTGTGTTCACGCTCCATGCGATCCAGGCGAGTCATCAGCTCTCTTTCCTTAGCGTGGATTTCTTGCAACAAATTGGCATCTTTTGATTTTTCTGTTGATCTTGACTGATTCTGGATTGTTAAAAAACAAGAAATACGATTATTACACAAGATACAAAGGTTTAGTCATGTGAGTTGACTATGCTTTCTAAATTAAGTCCAATCACTAGACCAAAACATATTGGAATGATTGCCACTACTTTCAAAGCACATAAATAATTTGAAGGTTAAAAAAACAATGAAACAAGAAAACATAAAAAATATTCTGAAGCCACACAGTGTTGAGTAACCTTGATTACCAATTGTAAATAATAACAAATAGATGACATTGTAAATGAGAAAGTGTGCATGATGATTTCAGATTTGACGTACCATGTTGGTGTCACTCAGAGATGAGTGGTTTGTGTCCACATCACCCGACAGCACAGAGCTCATACTCGATATGGAGCCCTACAATATAAAAACAATGCATTGCTTACACATCTACAAGCTGGCACTTTTTACAACTATAAATTAAGATTTGGTGCTGTTGATAAACCATCGGCGAAAAACAACAACGAAAAAAGAGAAACCATTGTTGATATAACAAGTGTAAGTAGGGGTTTGGTGATTTGATGAACCAATGGCATAAGTTCTTCATCAGCAATGTCCTTGAGAGTACTGGAGTCTTTTTCCGTTGCATGATAAGGTGGAGTATGCGGTATTTTTCATTCTTCTTATTGTGTTCGAGGTACATCAGCTTTCCCTTTTTTGATGTTCTGCAGATGTTTATCATACAACTTCCTTATTGGTGACCCGCCACATAAAGTAAACACTCATTTCAAATGTTTCTATCCTAATCTTTAGCGCTTGTGTGAGCGTTAATAGGTACCTGTATTTCAAACAGAGCAATCGGGATATGAGACTATGACAAAGCAACATCTTGTATAACTGATGTAAAAATCAAAGTGAAACAATGATGCATTTGTACATGTTTATCCTGCAATTTTAAGGAGGAATTTTAAAGGATGAAGATTGCTTGAATTTCCTGGAAGTAGGATGAGGTTGTGTTATGATGATGATGTAGCTCACCTGTCTCGGGGAGCGCGGCCGCACAGTGAACAGGCGCGGGACCTCGCTGCCCGTTTCTTCTTTGATTTTATTCTTCAAGGAGGCAAACATTCTGCTAACCATGAGAGCAAACCCTAAACAAATGTTTACATGTGATTAAGATCATGAGTACACACAACGTTGGCTTCTGATTAATGATTAGATTAAGGAGGCATATCTAAGCAAGCAATATAAGCAACAAAATATATTGCCGTTCGGCAAGGCCTTGGCAAAATTGAATATTTATTTCTTACGTTAAAATGGGTGTAGGGCTTAAAGGAAAAAAAAACACACCTGTCAATTGATACACGTTAAACTATGCCTTATGATAACATATTTATTCTTCAGTTATCAATGAATTAAGCTTATCATTTTGTGAAGCTTGACAGCAGCTGTCATAATGGATGTCAAACTTCATACTTTTTCTCAAAAAATCGAATGGCTGCTGACACTACAAAATTTATGTTCCAATTCTGTTAAAATGAGAAATACCTAAAGTATAATAATCTTTTTGACCGACAGTCATCTATTTTTTTAGTCTATGGTTCTTAAATTTTGACAGCTGTCAATTTTAAAGTAACAAGTGTTGTGGCCGCAAGATCTTTGTTTGGCAATCACGGCGTCCGAAATAATTAAATCTAATATGAAACCAACGGTCGCTGCCGATGAAATGTTTCCCGAAGGTGTGGGACACTACATGGACTTAGAGGAAGTAAGATTTTGTCAACTTTTTACATTTACCACTATTTTGTGTATCTGCTGAAAATGCTCTAACAATGAAAATACCACCTCTTGCAAGTATAGTTTTGTTGTATAAATAACTTCTAGTAGGCACCCGGTTTTATTTATTGCCATTTTTTATTTCGAAATTATCCTATATTACTGTGTCCATAAGTAATTTTATCTAAATAGGATGTTCTTGTGAATATTATGTGATAAGCAACATTGGGCGCGGACAGTACTTGGATAGGTAACCGCTCAGGTACACCGCGTGTCGTTGGCATCTTGGACCGGTCCGTAGTCCATAGTGGCAACACTTCGGACTCGTAAATGGAAGGTTGTGGATTCGGATCCCGGCGGAGCACAAAAATATACCATTTATATTTCGAATGTGCTCTTGCTGGGTTGAAAAATTCATACACCTTTACCAAAGACCGGTCACTGAAAGGTCCATCCAACCTTACAACAACTGGGTCTTGCTTGAGAATTGGCGCTTTCTACAGCGACGACCAAGCTCGCACAGGGCTTTTGAGGTGTGATACACACAGAAACAGCGCTCACCAAATAAATCATCCTAATATTATCATTATTAATTATTGCTCTACGTCCCAATAATGTAACTATTGCTGGATCCTGCTGCCGTTCCACTAGGGGTGGCCGGTACCTTCGCAGATGCGTCTACGCTTTTTTGTCCTTGCGTATCTCTTTCATCTCTTATTCTCACTCTGCAGGTTCCATTCTTTCGCAATCTCACCTATTTAGTCTATCCATTCCTTCTTCGGTTTTTCCCTTCCACGTTTTCATCTGTACACTTTCTTCGTTAGTCGTTCATCATCCATCCTTTCAAGATGTCCAAAACATCTCATTGTGCTTTTTATTACTTGCATTCTCATGTAACGTAAATAAATCTGAATGGTTATCAGATTGTATTTTATATGATTAGCTTTTGAGATCAATATGTCTTAGCGTCATCGTGTTCAGATGATCTTCCCATTCACACAATGTAATATTGTATGTAATGTTTATTAACAGGCAGGAGGCTCAGCGTTGCTCATGGACTTGGCTGCAAATGAAAAAGCCGTTCATGCAGATTTCTTCAATGGTAAATATAATGCTTTCATAATATTGAATGTATATTTATGTAATGTTTACCCTAGTACCTGGGATTGGATTGGAATACTGTCTGGTGACTATTATCTGCCTGAAGTATGGGTGGTACATTTTATTTGTTGGGGTTAAACTAACATTATTGGTAAAACGTTCAACATGGTCAAAAGCAATCCTCAAAAACAGTTTACCATCAACAAACATAGAAAGTGACAAGCAAATGATGAAAATAATAAAGAGTACACCCAAACTGCAGCCAGTACTCTTATTCGTAGAGTATGTCTCAATGTTGATTCCTTTTATCCATAATAATTGGCCATTTTTATTCAGCGCCGTTTAGTGGCACTAGCCACCCCTAGGGCGCTTTTATGTGTTGAAGCTCCTACTAAACTAATGTGTTGGCAGTTTCAGGAAGTTGCTCAAGACGCATTAGTTCCAAGTAGTATTTGTGTGAATGTTGTTCATGACGCAATGTTCAGGAAGACTTCATGTTGAAGGCATATAAATTGGTATAAAAGAATTCCCAGGTCTCCATTTTGCCAGCACTGGATGATGTATTGATTTCATAAAAATGTTTTGGTTTCAGATTTTGATGACCTCTTCGATGACGAAGACCTGCGATAGAGAAGGGAGAAGGTAGCCATGCTAAGTGAAAGTCAACATGTTCATATCTGCCAGGATTAGTTTATTCAGGGTCACAATATTATGCAAAATACTTCAAAAACACTTAAAAACGAAATATTGAAACAATATTTGTTAAAATTTCTTGAGAACCCTGAAATTGTCCTTTTCCTTTTATTTTAAATGTAATTAAAAATATTTTTAATATAATTTTTAAGAACTAAAAACACTAATTGAACTTTTAATTTGTTAACATTTAAATCATAGTACTTATAAGTGGTGCACTGGCCCCGCTCTCTGCTCGTGTTACAGGTGGGACTCCAGCCAACACTCACACAGCTCGGTAGACAAAACAAGACAAAAGGATTCCCAACTGAAGAGATAGCTACATACAATATATCAAATTACGACTAGGAGAAATCAATATGGTTAACTTCATTGAGCAACTTCTTGTAGATGAAATATAAGGCGGTTTCCTAATTTGTGTTGACATCTGTGGCTTACAGGTTGGTTTGTACAAAATTACAATTTATCTTGTGTACACGTAGATACAAAGTTAAAACAAGCAATTACTCATCCCGCAAAACTCAAGTCTGCATGCGGGGATCGTTTATTGACAAACAGGACGTAACATAAACTACATAAACCGTGAATATTGATATCAATATAAAAGTGTCCAGATAATATGCACGTCTATTAATTGTTGCCAGCGTTTGAACTACTTCATTTGTTTTTTTACTCCTAGGAGCTAGGGAAATAAGGATTTATTTTATATAAAATAATTCACCATTCAAAAATTCCATAAAAATTAAAATTTGTCTGCCATTTGCATTAATCACCACGATGGACGTGTCAGACGGAGTGGGCTGGGAGCGCGCTCCGTTTTAATGGCACAAACACATCCAGCCAGCGTCAGTACATTACATTACAGCTAACATCAGGCAATAACTGAGGGTGCATTGCAGACGCCACTTACATAGCGGGACATCTATATGGCATTAGTGCTGTGGTGAAGAGCTTGGGCTCAGTTGACGTCCACGTCGCTGGAACTGTCATCTTGGTCGTCGTCATCATCGTCTGAGTAAGTCATCCCCAGGCCATCTTCCTCGCCGTCCAAATCCCCCTCCTCGTCCCCGTCAGGGTTGGATGAATCTTCCATTACATCACTCTCTTCTTTGATGATGATATTTGTTAACAAATCATCCAATTGTATGTTGACGCCTCGTCCCAGTTCTGTAATGATATTATCACTTTTAGAAACGGTTATTAAAATTTGATGCATACTGTAAATAGGTTGGTATGAGGCTGACCACCCATACTGTAAAAAATGGTTCACTTTGCCAATGTCACCCCTGTTTCAGGGAAGGTCGGCAAAAGTTGTGGGGCTTATGTTCATTTGAGGTTTGGATTTTATTTGTAAGTACACATTCAGCATTTGTAAGCGCGAACTACACTTGTTGGTTTGTGGGCATACATCTGAGAGCTTTAAATGAATATATCCTTGCAACTTAGATTATAGATGCGCAGCACAAAATACAGAAGAGTTAACTTACGATCCACATAGTGCCCGAGAGATTTGGGAACCATGCTTTTTGCTTTCAGGAGATCATTTTCTGAGCACTGACCTTTATCTAAACCTGAAAAAAAAGAATCACAAGATTAATATAGAAGAACTGGCTTGATTTTGACAAATATGAGCTGAAAAGAAACACGGAATAGCTGATAAAACATACTATTAATCGCAAAAAGGATTTGATAGAAATGTATGGCATACCTAAGAGCAGTCCCATTTTCTTCAAGATATCAATGTCATCATGAATTTGGAATTTCTCAGTGAAATTAAACATGTACTCCATTCTGCAAAGTAAAATAATGAAAGTGAACATTTTAATGACATCCAATCATTATTAAAACAAGTTCCAGATAGAAGCAAAAGTGAGATGTTTACTTGTCATTGGATATGCTGCAATTAACAAGCGACTTATCAGACGTGTTAACAACTATGAAAGGGAGCTGTATGGCAGAAGTGGCTGACGGTGTCAGGCCCCGACTTTCAGCTGACCGATTACGTTCAACGAGACTTTTAAATGAAATTTGCTGAAAATAAAAAATACATATTAACATTAGTTTACAATTTGATTATGTACCGAAGTGCAACAAATATGTCCTATATAAAATGAATGAGTAGGAGATGTACCTGTAAAATGAGATCATGCAATTGCTGAGTCTTTTGTTGAATACGATCAAGTTTGATCTGCTTCTCCTTCTCTAAGGATGTGCATTCTTGTATGGAGTTGACGGGGAGTCCGAGCCAGCGGATTTCCTTTTTCTCTTTGGATATAATATTCATGGCCATTAGGACGTTCAGGGCGTCATACACACGTCTCCTTATATTTTTCTGATCATATTGCTGAAAGATGGGCAACAAAATAATGAACAATTTTGTAATTAACTTAATAATTAACAAGGCTGTATTGGAAAACAAGGCTGTACCTGGCTGTCAGCAGAACCATGCATTCCAGCTGTGAACTCGGCAACTAATTCATCTGCTACTTCATTGTAAGAAGTGAACCCTTTTTTGCGGACCTTTTCACAGACTTTCATGGAGAAATGTCGCAGACCTTTACCCACTTTGTCAGCAGCTTTCCGCCTCTTGGAAGTGCTGCAAACAACAGACATGGTAGCAACTAAGTAATGATTTATATAATGCGTTTTGTGGACCGTGAGTGACAATACATGATCTTAGGTTTAGCAGTAACCCTTTGGTGCGGGTGGCATGTATATGCCATGAGCTCACTTGCTATAGAAGCGGTTTGCATCAATGAATATCATCAAAATTCAAAGGTACCAATCTGTTAATAAAGGTAGGAAATCAATTGCTGTTTACGTAAACAAAAATAATTCAAAAGATACTCTGTAGTATAACTGGAAGCCATTTTTTATATGGTGAGAAAATAATGAAGTGAAAGAGTTAAACACGTGAAATGAAATTGGCTGATGCAGTATTTGGTAAGCTGTAGAGGATGACTCACTACTCCGTGGTGGCCTCATTGTCAGAGTCCCTCCTCTTGCGGGAGTTGTGGCTGAGGATGGGTGATATGTGGTTCTTGTTGTCTTG
Organism: Agapetus fuscipes; assembly: GCA_951799405.1. NCBI lineage: Eukaryota > Metazoa > Arthropoda > Insecta > Trichoptera > Glossosomatidae > Agapetus > Agapetus fuscipes. Next base: position 7,071,629 of record OX637338.1, read on the forward strand.
CACAGCCAGCAGTTGGACTTGCTTCACTTGGCTTGTTTGCTGTTGCTGTTGTACTAGAGCAGGTACTGGTTGCATTACTTTATTTACTCCCGACACACTTTGACTTTGTACCTACAATTTCACAAGTAAATTAAATGGCATTACAAGTAAATAAACATCCAAGTTTGTAAACTATGACAATTGAATTTGTGATAAGGACAGAATGGAATATTACTTTTTTGATTGCGGCATTTGCCTGAGCTGGACTCCCGCTGGCACCCTTTTGGAGTTGATTAAGCGCTTGAATAGGTACTTGTACTAATTCTGGAAAAACCAAACACACATCTATATGAAAATACGGAAGAATATACTTTTACATGCTTGCTAACATTTTTGTTAAAGAAAACATGGTAGTTTGCGTCATAGTAATTATAAACCAGGAGGCAGGATGCTCAGGGACTTTATAAATAAACATTACGAACATTTATCCGGTGGGTGCTATTTTTTTGTGAATCATACCGCAAGAGCCCTATGCAAAAGTCTCTTCAAGGTTGGTCCGTTACTGTAGGAAGTGACAATTCTCAAGCAAGACTCAGCTGCTGGAAGGCTGGACGGATCTTTGGTGACCAGTCTTTAATAAAGACAAATGACTTTCAACCCGGCAAAGCTAATTTTGCAAATTCAGTGATTCGCAGATTCAGTTTTTTTGATCCTTGTCCTGAAGAACAAGGCAGTCAGCACAGAAATATGGCTATCATAGCATGCATTGCCTTTAAATCATGATATAAAGACAAGGATTAAATTATAGAAGTTTATAATTTTTTTTTAATACAATATAGAATACCTGAATAAATTAAAACGTGACTTTTTGTCTCATTTTCACCAGAAACGGTTACATCAATAAGTGATTGCACAATCATATAACTTCAAGATAGATTTTAATATTAATATTGCCATGTATTTGGAGAATCTGAATCATTGAGCGTAAAAGAAGAAAATGCATGAAAAAGGTGATGGATATGAAGGAATTGAAAGAGGTATGTCAGGATAGGAGAAAATGGTGGCAACTCTACAGATGCTATGGCCACCCCTAGCGGAATGGCGACAGAGTTACAGTTACAGTATTTGGAGGTAACTTACTTGAGCCACTTTTGAGTCCAGACACATTAACAGCTCTGTAGAGAGTGGGAGTCTGCAACAAAAACAAACAGCATGAGCCACTATTATTCAAATGACAAAATTAGTGAAACCTGTTATCTAGATTAACACAAATTATAAATTATACATGTCCACAGCTAAAAAAACACAAACGCTGAATGGTTGTATTTAGTTGCAAACAATATTATTTCACAATTGATACTTATTCTTTAAGTAATCATTTGACTGTCAGCATACACCCAATATTGTTTTGTTTCATTTTGTTCTCTTATCTCTTATTATGTTGGTATGAGGCTGACCACCCATACTGTAAAAAATGGTTCACTTTGCCAATGTCACCCCTGTTTCAGGGAAGGTCGGCAGGAGTTGCAGGGCTTATGTTCATTTGAGTTTGGATTTTATTTGTAAGTACACAATCAGCATTTGTAAGCGCGAACTACACGTGTTTGTTTGTGGGCATACATCTGAGAGCTTTAAATGAATATATCCTTGCAACTTAGATTATAGATTATAGATCCGCCAGAGTCCACGAGGCAGACTGATGAGAGCACAAGGTTGTAAGCTTGGAACTCTGCTTCCCCGAGGTTTGGCAGTTTTGAATTTGTCACACTTGACATCATTAGGTGAATTTGATAGGTGCTGGCATTAAGCCACCGCAGTTGTCACATAGGTTAGTGGATGGGATACCTGTTGGTACGCACATGCAATTTTATTTGAGTGTTGCTGTGGGACGCCACTTTTTTTGTCTATGTCAAATGCTTCACTTCATTGCTAAGACACCAAGCAGGGTTATTAGGGAGAAAGAAAACTAATGTTTTGCCACTGGTAACTGAGGGCCATAGTAACATAGACCTATGATGTTTGGCTGCTGAGAAAACAAATAAATTTACAACTCTGTTCTGCCTTTATTCCTCTAACCCCCAGCTCGAGGGTGTGCTGCAGATAGACAGCCTTCTGAGTAAATTGTATTTTATAGTGAATGTATTGGAGACAGGGTGCTTATTCATTGTTAATGTTATGTTGACTTCGACAGTTCGGCTTACTGCAACTAAAATTGTTTGACTTGGCAGAAATAAAATGGTGTACTTATTGCTCGTATTTGTAGGATGACTGATCTGTAGTGTAATGGTTAGCGCTTTTGACTTGTAAATGGAAGGTCGTGGGTTCCAATCCCATCAGAGCACAGAAAATACACTATTTATATTTTCAATATGCTTTTTGCTGGGTTGAAAACATTATATGCCTTTCATCCAGCCTTACAAAAACTGGGTCTTGTTTGAGGATTAGCGCTTTCTATAGCGATGACGAAGCTCACAGAGGGCTCTTGAGGTGGGATTCACACAAAAACAGCGCTCACCAAATAAATCATCCAATTATTATTATTATGGCAATGTGCCCCAAAACATACTTTTATGTTAAGAAACACTTATTGCAGGTTATGTCATATTTCATTTGAGAAAATGTGATGGTGCGTTGGAGATAGTGCTGAAATTACATTAGATAACAAATTTCATGGTAATAACCTGTGATGAAGAGTCAGGATTCCCAGGCACTTTGAAGACCGGGCTCAGTCCCCCGGAGGCCAGCTGGATGCGGCTCACGGCCTGCTGCAAGGACGGGGACGGCTGCACCACCTTGATCAGCTGGGGCAGACCTGTAATACGTGGGGCGCAATGTGCTACACTTACTAATATTCTGTAGGAACATAACACACAAGGAGAGGGTAGCATACAAGGACTTGAAAATCTGTGGTGGAAATATGGACTTAAAATTGAAAGGATCAGCTGATGTTATTGCAAAGGTAATGATCTATAAAGCTAAATGTGATATATTTTCAAAACTTCTTTTACTATGGGCAAAGTAGGTGTGTTTACGTTTTGGAGTTACCATCACTATCAGAGATGTAATTCCCGACAAGATTCTGAAAACTTCACGTAGCTTTTGAAAAAAGATTTCCGGACAGTTACAATGAAAATAGTACCAGCTTCAAGAATATCACATTTATATTGCGGCCAGGTTGCTGAAATTACGGATATCGATGAAAATTTAGAGGCAAGCCGCCCAGCAAGATGTATCGTGGCAGGAATGTTTGTCTACTAACCCTTCGCGTCCTTTATGAAGTAATTCACTGAACTGCTCTTCTGAGACATTTTCGTTGCTCGGGAATCGAAACGAGATATTAAAAACCATAAATAACTACGCAGACCCGCTAAAATTTATCATGAAGTTGTAAAATAGTATTTTGACTTTGTGTTTGGTCAAAATGGCGACATCATCGGTGAACATTTTTCAACCAAAAATGCATAATAATTGTGTTTTCAAAATTCAAACTGATATAGTAGAATCGCTGAAACACTGCGATTATAAAGAGTTAAAATATATCATAATAATTGCTTAATTCACGAGTAATGGAACAGAAACCCAAACCAGCACACGCAAATCACAACTGGAAAACGAGCTTGGCGGCGGGCACAGGATTGCCCAGCTGATTGGGTGACGCTACTCACGTGGTACAGGAAGATCCCCACCGTGCGGAATATCCGGAAAAGGCGCGAAACCCCGTATTGCCCTCTCTCGGTATGATGCTTACACTAATCACAGCGTACATTCATGGACACATCATGATACGCACTAACCTGTTTTGTTCGAGAGTTTCAAAATTAGCTTCTTAAATCTTGACTTGAAGTAAATTAAAACATAAATGGAGTTCATTGATCGGAGGCATATAACTTAAATTCAATACAAGATAAAACTGCAAGAAACGATTATGAACATTATTGTGTAACTTTTATGAACGTTTTGAATTTACCAACACACGCCTAAAAGTCACTTTGACAGTTACTGCTAATAAAGTGAGGTTATAATTTTTGTTTGGAATATGAAATGATAAACTGTTTCGTTCATTACGCTATTGAATTTATTGTACAAGTGCTTTATTAAATAATTAATGCAATCCTAACTTTATTTATTACAATTTTTGTGTGATAAGGCATGGCTAAATTATATTTCACATTCGACTTTTTACTAGTTTTTATATCCATTACAATATCTTGCGTACAGTCTTTCAACATTTCGTTGATAAATCTGCCAGAAGCACACTTGCCGTTTTACTTCAGCGCATTCCCAGAAGTTGCCAAAGAATGCGCAGAGGACGACAGTTGTGTGTATTCAGAATATCTGCACCAGGAGAGGTGTTGGGGATATGAACCCGACTGTAAAGTGGAGGACGCTTACTCCCAGCCGCACTGCTCGGGGGACCACAAGGGATGGGTGAAGACGAAGCAGGCGCAACTTGAAACATTCTACACCCAAGGGGACTTTGGTAATATAAAAGATTTCTTTCAAGCCTTCTATCGATCCATCAATCAATTGCCTTGACCTTGTATAATCCATAATCTGAGTTGCAAATATAAATTGACATTTAATGCTCATATTTAATGCATGCCCACAAGCAGGTACATGTAAGTTCGCGCTTACACATGCTGCATGTGTACATACAGAATAAACGAAACCTCATATATAAACATAAACTTTGCAACTCACCTTTCAAGACTCACCTCTTCGTTCAATCATATGGACAAGCACCTTTTCAGTGACACACTGTCATAGAAGGCGCTATATAATTTTTGTATTAATAATAATAAAATAACTCCTGCTGCCTTCCCCGAAACCGGGGTGGCATTGTCAAAACTAAGTTTTTTACAGCATGTAGGGTTAGATTCATTTCACCTATTGGTCAAGCAACTAAATCTTGTGTTTTTTATTTCACTTTTTTAATTTCGAAATACTAATTGTAGGTTATGTGAAGGAGCATATAAACGACATGATGGTCATGTGTGAACCTCTCTTTTATGATGATTCTTCCCTGGAGTGCTCCAAGTATTTGAGGTAAAATAAAATAATGTATTTCGCTGTAGATGATATTTAAATTTACTGAAATATTAAATCTTTACCGTTTGTAGTCTAATGTTTAACTCTTTAGACTCGTTACCGGTAGCGGGTTTGATTCATGCCAGCGCTCAAAAACAAAATCAGATATGCTTTTCGCTTGTTTACAAAGAACATCAGCTGCCTTTATCAAAGATTGGTCTCCTAACATCTATCTATAATCTATAATCTAAGTTGCAAGGATATATTCATTCAAAGCTCTCAGATGTAGGTATGCCCACAAACAAACACATGTAGTTCGCGCTTACAAATGCTGATTGTGTACCTACTTACAAATAAAATCCAAACCTCAAATGAACATAAGCCCTACAACTCTTGCCGACATTCCCTGAAACAGGGGTGACATTGGCAAAGTGAACCATTTTTTACAGTATGGGTGGTCAACCTCATACCAACCTATAAGTCAAGAAATAACATATCTAATCTAATCTAATCTAAGCTGCAAAGATATATATCATTTAAGATTTACACTAAATGCATTCCCACAAGCAGATATGTATAATTTCGCGCTAACACATGCCGCATGTGGACCTACAATATAAAAACCCAATCTCAAATGAACATAAGCCTTGCAACTCTTGCCGTCCTTCCCTGAAACAGGGGTGACATTGGCAAAGTGAACCTGATACATGTAGCAAATCTAGCAACTGGGTCTTTCTTGAGAATCTTCGATTTCTTTAGCAACGGCTAAACTCGCAGGGGGCTCTTGACATGTGATTCACACAATATCAACGCTCACCAAATAAATCATCCTAATGTTAATTTTATTTAGATGTTAAGCATTCTTCGTGCTTCTTTTTGCTTAATTGATTTATTTTGTCAAATTAATAAATGAAATACCTGAATTTTGTAGATTTTGCCGTGGCAGAAATATCATGATGAATTTTACAAACTTGATAAAAAGAGGAGATAACCTAAGGTACAAAATGGACATCTTGGACTCGGGACAAATAGGTGAGCTATGTGACTAACAAAATGTGCTCTTGTGAACATGTTCTTTGCTACTTTAATGAAAATGTTTCTGTGTTTTGATGCCTTATTGAAATAGAAAATACTTATGTATTTTATGGGCCTTTTCCTTAAAATAAAGTTATAATGTAAGATAGTATATCAAATTAAATATAGTCATGAAAAATGCTTAGGTACATTTTTTTTTTTTTGATTATAAGATAAATTGAAAGTTTAAATAAGTGAATTTGTGTAGTAATTTAAAAAAATGTATTTGATTACGGAGCGAGTAAAATTTATACATGTACTACAGGTTTCGTGAACAAAGTTCTCATTATCAGATACAAAATATTACTAAATTAAAAACAAAATTAGTGCATCATTTCTCTAAGGGCTGTAGTTTACGACATTAAGAAAAATTAAAATGGGTTAGACATGTGTGGCGACAACGTGACTAAATGCAAAAACGCAACTAAGCTACACATATAGTGCAACTTCTTGCCGCGTTTTCCCTGAAGGGTTTAGCATGCGGCGAGTGGAATCAATCGACAATCTTAAAAATAATTTATTGAGGTGTATTTTGAATTGGTTTCAGGCGGTTACTGTAGGCTTCACAAAGAGAGGCTGATGAAAGAAGCGGAGCATCTCAGTCCCCTGCAGTCCTGGGGACCAGAGATGAGACATTTTGAATCTCTACCTCAGCGGCCCATAAACAACGACCTCTGCGATGTTGTCATCGAGAAGCCAACATATGTTATGAAGATTGATGCCAGTATGTGTTTATAACCCTTGATTCTTTTAAAAAGCATTTTGTATATCAGTACATTTTTGCAAAAAAGTGTTGAATTAATACTTTTACGACCATGTTTCATAGGAGTTCTGTTTTCCTGTAATTAAGTTTTTTGTTTAATTAAAAATTAAAAAGAATTTATTAGTTAAAAATCAAATAAACACTTCTGCCTTATTGGTTAATGAGTGCAGACATGTTTTTATCATCTTATTTTTATCCTAATTGAATTTACATTACTTTTTTATGCTTGTAATTAATTTGGGTAGTTATTTTTGTTCATTTTGTGTGAAGAACACTGCAATTCATCAATTTATTTCCTTTTTGTCCAAACAGGAACATATTGCACTATAAATTAGTATTCCGTTATTTCTTACTTAATGAATTATTCCTAAATAATTATCCAAGCACATCCTTTAACTCAGGTTCAAAGCTATCATCATGCGTGCCATGCGGTAATCAAACTGATGCTGTTTTCTTACAAACAAAAGAAAAACGATTGCTATTAACTGCTATTCCATAGCACCAACAACTACTAATTTTTATAATAGTTGTCTTTTTGTAAATATTAAAATTGCAGTCTATTTATTTCAGCAGTTAACATGTACCATCACTTCTGCGACTTCTTCAACCTTTACGCTTCTCTACATGTCAACTCAAGTCATCCATCTTGCTTTTCAAAAGACAACAATATTTTAATTTGGGAAACATTCACCTATGATTCTGCATTCAAAGACACGTTCAGTGTTTTTACAAATAATCAAATTTTAGATCTGAAAGCATTCCGAGGAGAAGTTGTCTGCTTTAAAAATGTTGTCTTTCCATTGTTGCCCAGAATGATATTTGGATTATATTACAATACACCTGTGGTGAGTCACTTTATAATGAATTGTTATTTGCATGCACTCAACATTATCTGGTGGAAAAAACATGACTCAGATAACATACGGTAGAACTTTGATTATGCGAACTATTGTGGACCAAGCCAACCTCAGATAATCAAAAGCTTGGATAACATAGCCTTGTTTTATACTTGGAAATAAGATCACATTTTCATTATGTGTGCTTTATTTTCATGATAAATTAATATCTAAGTACTTAATGTAACTACACTGACAGTATGATTAAAGATTACAATAAGGCAAAGTAATTGTCAATGTTTTGTCAGCCATATCTCCATTTCTTCATGAAGAAAATGCCTGCTTTCATTGCTTCATTTTGGAGCTCCAAGTAAGGTTACACAGTTTCAAATGCAGATAAAGAGAAACAATTTTAAATATGATTTCAAATCGTCATTAGGATAGACAAATTGTAAGCTCGGTTGATTACAACCTCGGTTAAAGCAGGTACTTGAGGTTCTAATGTAATACAATTGTTTGGAAATTGAAGAATAATGTTGTTGTTGTGAGTAAATTGACTGTTAACTCATTATAAATGCAACACCTAAATAAACATTGAAGATAATTTGAAATTGATTGGAATACCAAATGGACCCATGTTTTACTAACATGCAATTTGATGTGTTATCAATGTTATACTCATATTACAATACTGTTTTGTTATTATTGCAGATATATGGATGTGAAAAAAGTGGTTTGTTTCATGCCTTCTCCACGCACATTTTAAATGGATTGAATGTTGTAAAACATAACAGAGAGAATGACAAAATTAGAGTCACTCTCTTGGCTAGGGAGACCAAATACAGGAGAATACTCAACGAGGATGAGCTGCTGGACGCTCTCAATGCTACAGATGGAATCATTGTCAACAGAGTGGTGTACAATAGGAACATTCCCTTTGTAAATCAGTTGAGCATCAGCCACAATACAGATGTTCTGATTGGGATGCACGGCGCAGGGCTTACTCACCTGATGTTCTTACCTGATTGGGCGGCTATTTTTGAACTGTAAGATGTCTTCTTTTCATATATTACTCTACTTTTTGTATGGCCGGCAAGCGCAACAAATTTCTTGGCCATTGGGCAGCGTCAGAGGCGAAGATCCAAGCCCTCCATCCACTTCACTGCTTCTGGCGTGGCTTCATGGAAGTCTTTCAGGCCAGGAGAGTGTCTTCTGATGGGGAACTCCTCCGCTATGTGCCGGACAGTCTGGTTCTCCGCCCCACAGTTACATCCTGGAGATGGAGCTAATCCCCATCTATGGGAGGAATGAATTGCAATGTCCTTGCTTGGTGCGGACCCTATCTAAGATCATCCATAGTCCTCTCAGAATATTGAACCCTGGGACCTCCTAGTGTGGTAGAGTGGTTGTAAAATATATTATTTTTAATGTAAATTTTCAAGTCTAAAAATGTTCAGTTAGAATATTCACATCCCTACCATTCAAATGCAGTGATATGTCAGCTAAATTATCACCTGAATGCAACAAGTAGTGCCCTGTACGTTCAGGTACAAAAATGTATGTACCTGAAACCCACAAAACGTCCGTGACAATTCGAATTGTTCCTATAATTCTAAATACACGTCTCGTTTAGTAATTTGATGTTAGCTAAAGTTAACAGATGTTTTTGTCTTTTTTTAAATAATTACTCCAGGTAGCAAGGTTAAAGTAAGGCAGATGTATTTTTAAGTAATTATTATTTAGCAAGTATTTATATACCCATGTTCAAAAGAAATTTTACTTTTTAAAATGGTAGCTTTCATCTGATACATGGTATTCAAAAAGTTGAATGAAAATTTGAAAAACTTTCCATGGAAAATTTCGAACGCTTTGCCTATTACGTAGTAAAGTAAAAAGTTACACAGAGGGTGCCAAATGTTTACCTCCTACATTAATTAATGAAATGGCAAGACTTATATGGTGCTATTCTTAGACATTTTAGTCGTCCGTTGAGCCCACGCTTTGACAAACTAATGATGCATTTGTATGAAGACCTGTCAATCCAAGATGGCCACAAGTGAACAGCTAATTATTAGTCTTCATACAAATATTACCAAATTTCGGTAGGTAAGAATGACCGTGGTGATGAGACTTTCAGCCCAGGCATCATTAGTTTGTCAAAGCGTGGGCTCAACCGACGACTAAAATGTCTAAGAATAGCCCCTTAGTGTCTGTGACTGAAGGTATTTTCTGTGCATGGTATAATCTTGTTTGTTTCATTTGTTAATTTTATGATTTCAGATATAACTGTGAAGACGGTGGCTGTTATTCCGACTTAGCAAGACTGAGAGGTGTAAAATACATCACATGGCAGAAGAGTGATAAATTGTTTCAAGAAGATGAGGTAAGCATAATTTTTTCATCATAAATTCTTTGCCTTTTACATTCTATTAGTACATATTTGTTTTGTGATATATTTTCTAGGCTTTCATCATTTAAAGACTGTCTTCATTGTTATTGATGTATAAATAATATTGTATGTACATTTTTTACACAAATGCATTAATTTCTAGGGTCATCATCCCGAGGGAGGATCTCATCCGAAATTTACAAATTACGCATTTGACGTTGAAGAGTTTCTGCGATTGGTAGACATTGGTGTACAACACGTCAAATCTCAAGACACATTCCGGAAATTTGTCAACTCCAACAAAATCCATGAGGAGTTATGATCTGAGCTTACACAATACTTTTAATTTATTAAACATTCCTAATTTGCTTATGGTACAAAGTCGCTGAGGATACTTTATTTTTACTCATTTAACCAGTGATATAAATTATTATTCTACCTATTAATTTTTACCTCATTATTTTTATAAACTTTTTTTGAACTGAGCTGCTATACTAAGATTTTTAATTAAAAATACTCATGCTTTTGTTGGATGATCAGTGCTGTTTTTGTGTCAATGATACCTCAAGAGCTCCCTGCAAGGTTGTGGTTGCTTAATAGCGCCATTTTGAACAAGACCCAATTTCTTTGAACTGCATAGTTGAGCAAGTGTAGACGTATTCTTCAATGGGTCTAGAAGAGGCCTGTCCAACATACGGCCCGCGATGACATCAATAGTTATTGCGCAATAAGTTCAATCATTTAAAAAAATATTCATCATTAGGTACTCAGTTCAATTATCTATCTAAGGGAGCGGTTTTCCAACCGCGCCGGTCTTTCCGTGCGGAATTTTGTTTTTGGCAATTTTTAAAAATTACCCCCCCCCCCCCGACCCCTTGGGGAAGAGCCTTGGTCTCTTTTAACTCAACTTGGCAAGCCTTGACATATTTTTCAAATGCAAATTCTTGAAAAATTTTTTTTTTAGCCCTTCGTGGGATTGAACTTTTAGGCGCTAACTAGAGAGACCATTTAGTATTTGTTAATGCTGGCAAGCTGTGGTACCATGGTGTGCTTTTATTTTAATTGTTCCGTTGAAAACTTCAAAGAGTTCCCTGCATATTGTTGATGGTTTATAATTCTTTCGCCCTTTAATGTTTCTCAAAGTATCTGTGATAATTTTCATAAAGTAGTCATTGATGTTTTATGAAGTTTAATGTTCCTTTTATTTTATTGATTGTTACAGATTATCATCTTATTCTCAGTTGAAGAATTAAAAACAGTTTTACAAATCACGCATATCATTGACATAAATTATTGATCATTTTCAAATCATTAATTGATGAGGCATTTACTTTGTAACCCTTAATTTTTTTGCAATTTAAAAATTTAAAATAAATTGTTTGTAGTTACAGGGCAAGTAAAATTTAATAATGTATGTACAGTTTCGTAAACAATGTTTACATCGTCAGGTACAAAATATTACTGAAATAAAACCATTAAATTAGTGCATCATTTCTCTAAGGGCTGGGAGTAGTAGGGTATGGATGGGATGAAGAAAGAGACAGTGTGTTGGTACTGCCTGTGAGATAATGATTATTTTTATGATTTCTCGGAAATTAAAATCAAGAGAGAAACATTTTTTTATGAACCTGGAAGTATATCGACAGTTAAAAGGAAGTAGGGCTTTTTTGTCCTAAAGGCGCTTGTCTAATCTAAATCTAAATCTAAGCTGCAAAGATATGTATCATTTGAGATTCATATTAAATGCATTCCCACTAGCAGACATGCATAATTTCGCGCTTACACATGCCGCATGTGGACCTACAATATAAAAAACCCAATCTCAAATGGACATAAGCCCTGCAACTCTTGCCGACCTTCCCTGAAGCAGGGGTGACATTGGCAAAGTGAACTATTTTTTACAGTATGGGTGGTCAGCCGCATACCAACCATCAGTCAAGGAATAAAAGCAATTAATACATTAAAATATATAAAACAAATAAACTCTTAAACAATTAAACAGTAAAAAATTAAAAAACTACAAAACGTATTTAAAAAATAAATAATTTAAAAGCCTCAGCTTTAACCGCCAGCATTACAGATCAACCGCCATTTCTTTCGATCCTTGCATACTTCTTTCATTTCATTCAGAGCCATAACCTTTTTCATACAAGCTCTCCTTTTATTATGACTCTGGATATCCCATTCATTCGCTATTTCGAAAATTTGGTCCATCCATACCTTTCTCGGTCTTCCTCTTCCACGACATCCATCAATTCTCGCAGCATATACTTTCTTCGTCAGTCTTTCCTCATTCATTCTCTCCAAATGTCCAAACCATCTAAGTATACTTCTTTTAATCTTTACTTTCACACTTTCTCTTACACCACATTCCTCTCTAACAGAATCATTCCTTACCCTATCACTCCGTCTTTTCCCAATCATACTTCTTAAGTAGTCCATTGCTACTGTATGGACTTGACTAATCTCACTTTCACTCACCGTCCAGGTTTCACTTCCATACATCAGAGTGGGCACTAGTATACCACCGTGCACCGCCAGTCGAACATTTTTTGAAAGATTCTGGTTCTTGGCGATGCTAGCGGTAGCACCCAGTACGCACCTGCCTTTCATTATTCTTCTTTCAAATTCACCGGTCATTCTTCCATCTTTTTCAAACTTACTTCCCAGGTATACAAACTCATTTACGACATCAACATACATGCTTGTGACACAAAAAAATTGTAAAACCACATTAATAGGAATGCCAATAAATGTCTTTATTTTTTTATCTTAGAGCTGTTTTGATTTTAAAAATATGATAAAAAATAAAAAAGTTATGCCATTTTTTCTGCAATCTCAATCTTTAAAATGCTCTCCTGAACAATTAAGTTTTTTCGCTTATGCCCTATTGCCTTTTAACCGTCAATATAATTAAATTTTACTCGCCTTATAACTACATGCAATTTATTTGGAATTTTCAAATTGGTTCATTAATAAGTGTTTTTAGCTAATTTCAATAATATGTAACATAGCTAGTTAAGTTAATAAAGCAAAATAAACTTAGGATATTTTAATCAATTCGTAAAAACAATGGAAATGTACTTAATGTTATTTTTTTACTATATTTTTTCAGCTATGTCTTCGGCCTCTATAATTTAATGATACTTTTTTAACGTTAGTATTAATTTGCTCATGTTATTGTGTTATTAACATTTAATTGATTTATTTTTAATATTAATTTTCTAATGATTTTTATGACTATAAAATCTTTGGGTAACTTTAATTGTTCATTTAAACAAAATTATTTTTCACACGATTACTACAAGGGGCATCGGAATTCCTTGAGATGGCGAATGAATTTCAGTCAAAGATTGAAGGCACACTTGAATTTATGTCCCTGTTATCAAGTCTATATTTAATGTATCTTATTATTTGACTCTTGAAAACTTTTGGCAATTTTTGTGATAATTTCACCATCAGCTTTCCAATTTTAATTAACATTGACATTTTATGGGAGTTGTAAAAATCACTGTGGAAATGCGGCCTTTTATTATTCCCTACTATCACCCAGGCCTTAAAACTGCTACCTGCAAAATTGTTGTTAATAGGCGAGTTACCCTCAAAAATTTATTCACAAAGAAGTTCTTTGATTTAGAAATGACTATTTTTACAGGCGACTCACCTACCTGTGTCATCTCTTTTCCTACTTGTGGTTAGGCCTGTAATCTAAATCTAAGTTGCAAAGATATGTATCATTTGAGATTCATATTAAATGCATTCCCACAAGCAGACATGCATAATTTCGCGCTTACACATGCCGCATGTGGATCAACAATATAAAAAACCCAATCTCAAATGAACATACGCCCTGCAACTCTTGCCGACCTTCCCTGAAACAGGGGTGACATTGGCAAAGTGAACCATTTTTTACAATCAATCAAATTAACATCAATTACAAGCAATTAATTACATTGGAGTACGAGTAGGTATATAAAACAAATAAACACTAAACAATTAAACAGTAAAAATTAAAACCTACAAAACATATTCTATAAAAAAGTGAAATATATTTTTTAAAAGCCTCAGCCTTAAACGCCAGCATTACAGATCAACCGCCATTTATTTCGGTCCTTGCATACTTCTTTCATTTCATCCAGAGTCATAACCTTTTTCATACAAGCAACGCAACTAAAAAACGCAACTAAGCTACACATATAGTGTAACTCTCTCTCCTTTTAAAAGCTCTCTTTTGAAAGCTCTCCTTTTATTATGACTCTGGATATCCCATTCATTCGCTATTTCAGAAATTTGGTCCATCCATACCTTTCTCGGTCTTCCTCTACCACGACATCCATCTATTCTTGCAGCATATACTTTCTTCGTCAGTCTTTCCTCATTCATAGTAGATATTGCTTAAGAAGTAATAAGAATTGCATTTCAGGTTATTTTATTTTCTTTAACTCATGGTATGTATTAAAATGGAAGTATTTGTTTTGTTTTTGTTTTTAAAATAATACTCAAAACTAACTTATTAATAGTTGAATCGCTGTGCAATTTAGATTTTATCCACTAATTTATTTAATTATATTTTTAAGACCTTTATTAAGTACATAGCAACAAGAAGAGGTTCCAATCTCTGGAGATTAATTAAATATACATATGTTTTTAATCACAATTTCTTTAATAAGTTGATGTTTATTTGGATAAAAAAAAATTTCATGCTTATTTTTTAAATCTCACAAATCTTAGTGTAATAATTTTATTTTCTTTGAAATCGATAACCAGTGATGAATAAAAATGCTTTACTTTATTTTGGTTTTTATTAATTTTTGATTGATTATATGGTTGTATATTTGGCAACAATATCATATATCTCTTCAGACTTAGGTGTATGTATGGATAACGGTGTGAAATCTCTCATCAACCGGGATGGGGATGGCCTTGTCGACAATACTGCATCCTAGAGGGATTGATGGACAATCAGCCTTACACATTTGAACTATCAGGCCCGGATTAACCCCACCCCTCTGAGGGTCCTGCTGCAGGGAAACCCTCTCTGAAAATTACCCCCCCCCCCTTTCCCCCAATTTTTTTCACAACGTGAAAGATGCATACCTTTTCCGAAAAAGAATTATGTTGAAATGTTCTCTATACCATGTATTTCAGTCTCTGGGGGGCCCTTGGTCACGTATGCCTCATAAAACTTGAACCTCAAATATATTTGTTTTGTAATGTATTTTTAAACTTACTAATTTCTATAAAGTCTGTAATCGGGAGTTCCTTGTTCACAAATGCCCGCAAAGAGCTGAGCACTGAAAAAAAAGAGTTTGTTTTTGGCCCTTTGGGAGCCCCAGGGCGTGGCCGGAAATACCATGGTAATTCTTACCTACCTAATATTGGTAATATTTGAATGAAGACTAATCAGCTGTTCACTTGCGGCCATCTTGGATTGACAGGTCTTTATACAAATATTACCAATATTCGGTAGGTAAGAATTACCGTGGTGATGAGACTTCCAGCCCTGGTTCGGTCACACCGCTTGAACCGCCCTTAATCCTTTACCCACTTTGCTTCAGACAAGGCTTTATCCCTTTCAGAACTGAAAAATAAAAAGTATTTTTTTTCTTTCTTTTTCTTGATAATACTCATCTAATAGACCATAGGATAATGAAAAAAATATAAAAAAAAAATTACAACATTGGGTCTTTTGGAAAAGGTACCCACACAATTGTGTGGGTCAGGATTGAAGTACTACCAAAATATACTATTGGATGATTTTTTTAGAACTCAATATTCATGGAAATAACACAATTTTTATATTTTAAACTAACAGGTATCTTAAATTAAATCAATAATTCTGATTTCGGAACTACTGGAGATTGTGTCCATAGTTTTGTGGCTTTGAATGTCTATCATCTGGCTCATAATTTTCAGCATCATCGTCATCATCTTCATGAGCTCATGATGAGGTGCATCCCATCAAACCGCTTCATTTCTGTGCTTTTTATTTGTAATTCAATGTGCTTCTGCAACAGAGCACACATATTTGTAAATAACATGTTTGATGTTATTAAAGAATTCATCATTGTAATAGATCTTAAAATATTTTAGAGGTGTTTTTTTAGGTCTCTCTTTCAAGTTCGAGTGATCAGGATCATTTGGAAGAGAAACATCTTCAAAATCCTTTTTTTTCCATTTCATGTCTCTGATATTAGGTAAACGAGGGTCTGGGACTTTTTTTATCTGTCACAACCTCGATTGGTTGAGGCTCTGGAATTTTTAACGTCAGTCACAACCTCGATTGGTTGAGGGTCTGGGACTTTTTCGTCAGTCACAACCTCGATTGGTTGAGGGTCTGGGACTTTTTCGTCAGTCACAACCTCGATCGGATGAGGGTCTGGGACTTTTTTGTCAGTCACATCCTCGATTGGTTGAGGGTCTGGGACTTTTTTGTCAGTCACAACCTCGATTGGTTGAGGGCCTGGGACTTTTTTGTCAGTCACAACCTCGATTGGTTGAGGGCCTGGGACTTTTTTGTCAGTCACAACCTCGATTGGTTGAGGGCCTGGGACTTTTTTGTCAGTCACATCCTCGATTGGTTGAGGGTCTGGGACTTTTTTGTCAGTCACAACCTCGATTGGATGAGGGTCTGGGACTTTTTTGTCAGCCACAACCTCGATTGGTTGAAGGTCTGGGACTTTTTCATCTGTCACAACCTGGATTGGCTCATCATCTCTCTCTTCCTCTTCAAATGTCTGAGGTGCATAAGTTTCCTAATTATCATCGTCGTCTGAATATTCCCCATCAGAATTTTCTTGTAACAGCACAATTTCCTCAAATTCTTTAATCAGATCCAAGTAACGAGCTGAAGGCCAAGAAAAATCAGAATATATCTGAACATCAGCTTGTAATATATTTTTTTCATCATTATTTACATTAAAATCTAAAATAACACGTTTTTTTTTAAAACAAATACAGTGAAATTTCAAATAAAGAATTCACATTATGTACTAATTGAGTCTCAATTAAATCCCAACCTACACAATTGTGTGGGTGCACTTTTTTTGACAAATTACGAAAAAAATACAAAAGTTACAGCTATATTTACTTTATTAAACTAATGTTTAGTTATTTTTCATTTAATATTTAAACATTGAGCATAATTAAAGCATATTTAGAAAAAAATATTCACTTTCCCATTTTCTAAATCGAGGCGCACAATAATCACAAACTTTGACCTTAGTGTACATAAAATTATAGAATGCTTTTAGCCTCAGAACGCTTTCTATGCATAGTATGTAACTTACACTAACGATGTATGCAGTTTTCTACATAGTCTCAAGTTATTTTATGTGAAATATTTGACGAAATATAACCACATGTTTTACCCACACAATCGTGTTGGCCAGTTCTGAAAGGGTTGAATGAAGAGAAGAAAATAATTTATAACAAAGGAGAAAATACATCAAACCAATGTCTATTATGAAATAGGCCTACTAAGTCATATATTATAGGTAGGGACTGGAAAAAAGTGGTGTTATTTTTTGCGAAATTCGCGTTATTTTTTTGGGAAATTCGCGTTATTTTTTATGATAAAAGGGGAGATTCGGTGTAATTTTTAGGGTTGATTTGATCGAAATAAAGGTTTATGTAATTGCAAAACTCTAGATTTTACTAAATTTACAATTTATCATATAAACAACAATATGTACCTTCAAAAACAATGAATAAACAACATCTGAATCAATACGAGTTACAACTTACAAAAAACCGTTGATTGAAAAAGTATTAATATTTGAATGACACTCCGAATACCCTGCAATATCCTTTTAAAATATTAAATTACGTCTCTCTTATCTAATCTAAATCTAAATCTAAGCTGTAAAGATATGTATCATTTGAGATTCATATTAAATGCATTCCCATTTCCCATAAGCAGACATGCATAATTTCGCGCTTACAAACATGCCGCATCTCTAGATGAGGGTTATCTAATTTTTTCGAGGGATGTTGGATTTTATGAAAGCCTCAAGTTGTGCTCTTGGCTAATCCAGCAGCAGCTTCACTCCTTGATGTATTTTCCTTCATTGATGTCACGATTCAAGTCTGTTTGGATGTCAGGGACAGTTCTGCTTATCATTTATTTTTTTAATAAAATACATTTGTGAATAGGAATGCAATTCACCAACCTACTCTGCCTGGCCGGCCAGAAATAGGTATTAATATCATTAATGACAAATTCATTACGAGTATTGTTCATTTTAATTAATTATTAATTTATAATTACCCAATTACATTTGTTGAACCAGGGTCAAATTTATGGTCAAATGACCCAGGCGGGGATCGAACCCGCGTCTAGCGTTCTAGCGTGTTTCAACGTTGAAAGATCAGCCCACTTGGCCCCCTCGGCTATAACACCGACCATTTTTTCTGTGCTTTGCACCTTGCAAAGGGTTTTCACAGGAATCTTTTCTTTCCCACAAAATAGTTGCGTTGCAGAAGCGACACATAACAACTTTTTCGCACAATTTCTACCAAAAGTACGAAAATTCGCGTTATTTGCGTAAAACCTCAAATTTCGCGTTATTCGCGTAAAAACATCAAAATTCGCGAATAAATTCGTTTTATCGCGATCGCGAAATTTTCCAGTCCCTAATTATAGGGTTGGCGGGTTTAGGGAACTTGCATGCAAATAGTCAGTACTCCAAGTATAAAGCTTTACGTTTAATCCAACCACAAGGTTTACCTAAAAATGCATGGAAAATGAAACAGCGCCTCCAGTTCACGTTTTAGTTTCCGTACATTTTTTTAGCAAACGCTTGTAGAGCCCTGTGGACCCTGTGACATTATTTAGGCCAGTCATTCAGTAGCTTGGTGGGTGACAGGTTAGAACGACACATGACATAACGACACAGGACAGAACAACACATGACAAAACATCACAATTACAGTACATCACATGACAAAACAACACAGAAAATACATCACTATCACAAAACAACTCAAGGACAAAACATCACGATCACATCTTGTCTTGTGATGTTTTTTCATATGATGTTCTGCAGTGTGTTGTTCTGTCATGTGTCATTAGATCTTGTGTCGTTTTGTCACTGTGTCGTTCTACCATGGAACCGTTTGGGGCCTTCAACACCCCGCCACTCCTAGTGTAACGGATTGGCGCCCAAGCGTGTCGCGCCTTGCCGCGCGCCTGCGCAGGTTGGCGCGTGTCACATATGCCGGTATTTTCTTCTGATAATTACACTTGAGTTTCTATCAGCAGGTGCATTGTTCTGTTCGGTTTGTTTATCCGGTTTGAAAGGAGTAACGGAAGCGTGGAATTCATTTATTTATTCATATCTAATGATATTTTGTGTTTTACATGAATATGAATAATTTATTTTACGGACCGGTCCGTAGTTCAAGTGGTAACACTCTGAATGGGGAGGTTGGGGGTAGATTCCCGGCGGAGCACAAATATATACTTACCATTTATATTTTCAAATTTGCTCTTCGCTGAGTTGAAAAATTCATAAAACCTTTACCAATGACCTGTCACCAAAGGTCCATCCAGCCTTACAGCAACTGGGTATTGCTTGAGAATTGGCGCTTTGTAGCGACGACGATCAAGCTCGTTAAAAGGTCGATAGCTCAATTTGTAGAATACTTGCATTCCATGCCGAGAGCAAGGATTCGATCTCAAAGGTTTACTCAGCCTTCTCAAGAAATGAGAACCAGCACCCCCGGGAGCTGGGAAACCCCCACTTCAACTGAAAATGGTTGGTGTGAGGCTGGTCCCCTTACCTGTAAAAATAAATAGGTCCCGAAGCGTCACATGCGACCCCTTCGGGGATAACGCAGGCAAGAAGTTACACTATATGTGTAGCTTAGTTGCGTTTGCGTTTTCAACTTAATCATCACGTAAAGAAACGAAAAGGAATGGGGAGGAAAAGCTTCCAACAATTAAACCTCATGAGACCCCACTGTCATCAGAGATCTTTTTACAGCTTCTTTAAATTTCAGTATCTATAATCATCTATCTATAATCTAAGGTGCAAGGATATATTCATTCAAAGCTCTCAGATGTATGCCCACAAACAAACACGTGTAGTTCGCGCTTACAAATGCTGATTGTGTACTTACAAATAAAATCCAAACCTCAAATGAACATAAGCCCTGCAACTCTTGCCGACATTCCCTGAAACAGGGGTGACATTGGAAAAGTGAACCATTTTTTACAGTAGGTATGGGTGGTCAGCCTCATACCAACCTATAAGTCAAGGAATACGAGTAATAAATAACATTTAAGTATAAAATAAAAACAACAATATCTTAAAAATAAATCTATACCAAAAAAGTCAAAAATTTATTATGCAAAAAATGTAGCAAACTAATAAACCAACATTACAAATCAGCATTGCAGATTAGCCGCCACTTCTTCCTGTCCTTGCATACTTCTTTCATTTCATCCAGAGTCATAACCTTTTTCATACAAGTTCTCCTTTTATTATGTATGGTGGTGTTAAATAGGCCAATGTTGATAAAAAAAATATTGCAGTTATTGCAGGCATGCTTACGTCCTTTTAATTAAATGTAAAATCAGAAGGTATAATTATCCACGATTATAGACTTTAGATAGGAATAGGCGTCGTTAAATTCTT
This sequence comes from Agapetus fuscipes, assembly GCA_951799405.1. Classification (NCBI taxonomy): domain Eukaryota; kingdom Metazoa; phylum Arthropoda; class Insecta; order Trichoptera; family Glossosomatidae; genus Agapetus; species Agapetus fuscipes. The sequence continues at coordinate 7,092,338 of OX637338.1, forward strand.
CCACCGTGTAAAGGAACAAAAAAGATCCACTCTTAAACATCTTATAAATCCAGTAGCCAAATTTTTAAAAGCCATAAATTAGATGGTATCTCGTGTGTCGTGATGTTTAATAGAATGCTGCGATAATACCAGCATCCAAGACGTAATACTCGGTGGGGCCATAAAACCAATTTACTAGTTTCTCATTAAGCCACTTGCATTCCTGAATCACATTAGCCATTTAATCAAACAAACAAAAAAGTGAGATGCTTTATAGTGGGCATCGGTGTAATTAAGAATTAATTAACCATGTTAAAAAAAAAAACGTTTCTTGTGTTTAAAAGAACCGCGACATACCAATGTTAAATAAGTACGAGTGCGACCGGTCCTTAGTTCAGTGGTAACACTGTGGACTCTGAATGGAAGGTTGTGGGTTCGAATCCCGGCGGAGCACAAAAACTATACCATGTATATATTTTCAAATTTGCTCTTCGCTGGGTTGAAAAAATCATAAACCTTTACCAATGACCGGTCACCAAAGGTTCATCCAGCCTTACAGCAACTGGGTCCTTTGAGAATTGGCGCTTTGTAGCGACGACGACCAAGCTCGTAAAAAAGTCGATAGCTCAATGGGTAGAATGCTTGCATTTCATGCCGAGAGCAAGGGTTCGATCTCAAGGCTTACTCAGCCTTCACAATAAATGAGAAACAGCCCCCCCCCCCGGGAACTGGGAAACCCCCACTTCAACTGAAAGTGGTTGGTGTGAGGCCGGCCCCCTTACCCGTAAAAATAAATAGGCCCCGAATCGCCACATGCGACTCTTCGGGGATAACGCAGGCAAGAAGTTACACTATATGTGTAGCTTAGTTGAGTTTTTTTTTTGCACATAAAAAAAACATCTATTTTTTGTAGAAGATTGACTTCGTTATCTTAACCAGTTCCTTCTTAAAAAATATATAAGGTACCTGCATATATTTTGTCGGAGATGTAGACTTTATTTAATCTATAAAATTTGTGCATAACTGTGTTTTGTCGTGTGCTGTTTATGGTATTGTCTGTTTGAGGTAGGTATGCTCTGTTTTTAGAACCCGAAAAAGTTGCTTCTTTCTGATTTCTCGGCAATTCTTTAATCTTCGTTGTCATGACAAAGTTCACTTTTGTGTAATGATTTAAAACAAATAGATTTGTGGAAAGGAATGCAATCCTCAACCTATTTTGCCTGGCCAGTTGTCTTGATGCGAAAGCAGAAGCTTGTGTGCATGCAACGGCATCTGTTGAACTAGGATCGAAGTTATGGTCAAGTGGGCTAGACGCAAGATTCGAACCAACGTTATCCGGTTCCAAATACGCTAGTCGAACATGCGCCTCTACCCCTCGGCCATAACACCGACATGTTACTAGTACTGATAGTACCTACTCGTTTTTTAGATGAGTTTACAGCTTCTGACTAAAGGTTACCTCCATCATATAAAAATAATTGTCCCATGATAGAACACAACGTGCCAGAACATCACATCACATTATTTTGAACCTTTCCTTTCACATCATCTTTCAAATTACCCAACACCTTCAGGAGCTGGGAGTCCCCCTCATCAACTGAAGTGGTTGGCGTAAGGCCGGCCCCCTAACCTAAAATTTATCTAATCTAAGTTGCATAGATATGCAACATTGGGAATTCACAGCATATGCATTTTCACAAGTAAACATGTATAAGTTCGCGCTTGTACATGCCGCATGTGAACCTACAACATAAAAAAAAAACAAATCTCAAATGGACATCAGGTCCGGTCGATAGCTCAGGTGGTAGAGTGCTTGCATTCCATGCCGAAAGCTCGGGTTCGAATCCCACCGAGGGTGTCAGAAATGATTTCCCGTTTCGGTGTTTATTTCAAACCCCAAAATAAAATACCGGCAAGGTTTACTCAGCCTTCACAAGAAATGAGTACCAGCACTCTCGGAAGCTGGGAAACCTCCACTTCAACTGAAGTGGTTGGCGTAAGGCCGGCCCTCTTACCTGTAAAAATAAATAGGTTCAACTCGCCACATGCGACCCCTTCGGGGATAACGCGGCAAGAAGTTACACTAAAATGTGTAGCTTAGTTGCGTTGCGTTGCGTTACATACACCCTGCAACTCTTGCCGACCTTCCCTGAAACAGGGATGACAGTGATAAAGTGAACCATTTTATACAGCATAGGTGGTCAGCCACATACCAACCTATAAGTCAAGGAACATACACAACAAGTGATATTTTTTAAATCACAAATAACAAAATATATAAACATCAAAACAAATACAGAATACAAAATTCTAATTTAAAAACCCTAGTCCTGCAAAAATACATAGGTTCCACTCGCCACATGTGAAATCCTTCGGGGATAACGTGGAAAGAAGTTACACTATATGTGTAGTTTAGTTTAAAGCTCGAGACTATGTTCTGTATCATACTCATGTATAAAATAGACTTTACCTGAATACCTCAATGCCTGAATGTCAAAAAAATAAGTTCAAACTCATGTAAAAAATAAAATTTACCTGAATGTCAAAAAGTTAAGTCGATGCAGGGACCTAATATGAATTACAAATTACACAGTGGGTAATCACACGTTGTGAGGTGTGCAGTGGTGGTGAACCTCCGGCCGGCAGCTGACCGAACTCGGCCCAACGACCTGTGACCAACCGACAACGGCGACAACAAACAGCGCTGATGTGCTTATCACTGAACCTGCCTCCCCAACAGATGCTCCCTATCTCCTCATACAATCAAGCAATGCCCAAAACCAAGAGTTGCATAAGCAATGAAGTTCTAGAGTTGTGGTATGAGGATTTCCATTGAGGTTATCGGGTCAACTCAAAACAACACAAAAGATGTTGATGGTTGAACATATGGTAGAATTTTATTTTTCTCGTGGAAGAAAGTTGATGGATTTGAGTTTGAATCTGGAAAGTATTTTTTTTTAAGAAAATTGATAAAAAAAAAAATTCCGCTACACGGATCATACTAAACGTGGTGAAATTTGGAGCTAGGTACAGTCGACATCGTGTAAAATGCCACTTTTGATAGTTCAACGAGCAGTTAGCTGTGTCGTTGAAGCTTAGGGAATATATTGTTATGGAAAAAACAAATAATAACTATTGATTTTATCAGCACAACAGCGCCCTCCTTCAAACCACATTCGGTTTACAGTTAGTTAGCTTTCGTACTATTTCGCTCAACGGCTCTGGTTCTAATCCCCTTCAAAGCATCACCATCTATTTTATTTTTATTTTTGCAGGTGAATAAGGGCTACTCTGGTATACACCAGACCATGCGAGAATCTTCCTGATTAGAAGCTTCGAGCGAACACTAGTCCTACGTCTAGAGATACACTCACATAAATAAGTAAAACACACACAGATACGCAATCATAAGTAAACATACAGAGAAATAAAATCGTACATTCGTTACAATGCTTTTAGATCTCAAAATCGTTATCAGGTTAGGTTAGGTTGAAAAATGAAAAGTTGTATTTGTGTAAGCATCTGAAAATGTTGCATTAGTAACTCCATATTCTTAGCTTTATGGATGCTGTAATGGCTGAAGATGACCATTACGGGATCAGAGCGTGTGGTTGTGTGGTCTAAAATTATAGCCAACATTTACATATGTTTATTGTGAAGTTTGACGTATAAACATGTCACAACAACAGCGTGACGTGTTTGGTACTAGGTTATGTGCCGCATCGCGAAGGAGGTAACGCACAATATTGTCGTCGTTTTGATGTAGTGCAGTTTTAATTCACAGTTTTCACAATATGGCGTGGCACTCGCGGCCAACGCAGAAGCGTCGCGAAAGTAATGTTATGTAAATATAAATATTGAAATAAGTATGGGTAGTTATAAGTATAAGAGTCCTCATAGGTACAGGTAGGTAAGATCGATAATTATGTATAAGTGTAGAATTCTCTAGGCTAAGTAGGTATTTGTTATAATTATAGGAATACTGTATTGCATTGGTAGGTAGGATTTTGGTTGTGTCTAGGTAGTACGTGAAACATCGAGAAGTAATAATTACTCTGGAACCTTCTAGCAACTATAGGTCTAGATTATACTGCTCTAAAGAGTATAAAGGGTGCAAATGGCCTGCAGAGCGGCCAGTATCATAGAGACTTACAAACACATCGAAGTCATCTGATCAGTGAACCAAAACCAAGTGGAATAATCGAGAAAGTAGTGTGAAAATAAATTTTGTAACTGTGTAAAATAAATAACTATTGAAGAAGACCTGTGTATTTTTAATTTGAAGACAATTGAACCCTAATTTCGTAACAATTGGCGTCAGGTGCGGAATTGTCAAGAAAAATTAAGATCTTCTGTCTAAAAATAAATAAAATAAATTAAATAGTGTTAAAATGAACTTTATTCAAATTGAACTTTGTGTGAACTGACTTTTGTGAAAACAAGTGTTTAAATAAATTTTTGTTAAAAGAAAAGACGCAAAAGCAAGTTGTTTATAAATTCTGGAACATCATATGGAACATAATTCTGGACATAATTCTGGACATAACATAATGACTATTTTACCGCATTGAGAAAGTCATCAAATTGGACCATAGTTTTTTTTATTATTGTGTGTGATTAAAAAAAATAAAATAAATAAATAAAAATCTTGAAAAATATTACAAAAGAACGTTCCAGATTCATCGAGAAAAAGTTTTTGAATAACTATCCTTTGTTTACAAGTGTGTGAATGTACATTAAATACCTACCTGTGTGTTTGAAAGACTTGAGACGAAATAAATAATTATGTACTATCAGACATTATTATGTTAAAAATATTGGTGAATTAAAAATAAATATTAAAAGACAGTACCTACCTACCAATCAGTGTAATCAGACAAATTATTATTTTTGCTAAAGTACGTATTCAAAACAGCTATATATATAAAACTCAAAACTTGTATTAAATAAATTTGAAAATATTTTTGTTTTGACGTAAATTTTGAAAAAAAATGGCAACTAAAGTGAACGTCAAGGACCTCAAAGTCACTGAGCTTAAAAATGAGCTTCTGGAGAGGGACCTGGAGACCTCAGGAGGAAAGGCAGCCTTACAAGCACGCCTCATAGGGGCCTTGGAACAGTCAGGCGAAGACCCGGCATATTTTGTCATGGCGTCTGGAGGGGACCGCGCCTTGGACGAGCTAAATATCAGCATCAACAGTAACCTGACAGGACTGAAGACTGAGATGGCTGACAACGCCAAGACCCTGGAGGAGAAGATGGCTGACAACGCCAAGACCCTGGAGGAGAAGATGGCTGACAACGCCAAGACCCTGGAGGAGAAGATGGCTGACAACGCCAAGACCGTGAAGGAGGACCTGACCGGGCTGGAGGAGAAGATGGCTGACAACGCCAAGAGCCTGAAGGAGGACCTGACCGGGATGGAGGAGAAGATGACCAGCAACCTGACCGGGCTGGAGGAGAAGATGACTGGGCTGGAGGAGAAGATGACCAGCAACCTAGCCGGGCTGGAGAAGAAAGTGGCAGAAAGCTCGCGAGCAATGTCGGAGATTGAGGCCCGTGTGGCAAGCCTGGAGGATCGTCTGCGTGCCGAGCTGGCTGACAAGTGCCAGATGGAGTCCACCAGAATATCCCCCAAAGACGGCCTTCACGACGAGACCGACCAGGGATGCTCAACTCCAACCAGGGTCACTAGAGGGGATGACGACCCTTCGCTGTCGAAGCACAACCTTCCGACCTTCGACGGGAAGACGTCGTGGGAGGAGTATTTGACCCTCTTTGAGACGGCTGCCATGATGGGAGCCTGGAGCCAGCAGAAGAAGGCTTCGGTTCTCAGCCTGTCGCTCCGAGGAGACGCTCTCAGGGTTCTGCAGGCCATACCCCTGGACAACCGTGGTGACTTTGGGCAGCTGAAGCAGCGCTTGGATATGCGCTATGGCCACAAGTGCCTGGAGCAGCTGTACAAGTCGCAGCTGAACACAAGGGTGCAGAAGCCCAACGAGAGCCTCCAGGAGTTTGAAATGGACATCGCCCGCCTGGTACGAGACGCTTACCCGACAGCCTCCGACGACATCTGTGAGAGCTTGGCAGTGGACAAGTTCCTAAATGGATTGCGGGAATGGGAGACGCAACAAGCCGTAAAACTGGCCCATCCCAAGGCTTTGAACGAGGCGCTCAGCCAAGCTCTCGAGTTTGAGGCTGTCAAACAGTCCATCAGGGGCCACGCCAGGGTTCGTGCAGTCGAGGCAGAGGAGGTCAAGCTACCTACAACCGAGGAGCTAATTGAAAAAGTGCTGGAACGTCTGAGACCTCGAAGACGAGACCCACGCTGCTGGAACTGCGGACAGCTGGGCCACCTTAGCACCAAGTGTCCCAAGCCTCAGAAACCCAGAAAACAGGCTGCGGAAAACTAGAAAGGGTTAATGGGAAGGGGCAACCGTTGACCCACGCTGGAGAGGCCCTGAAATCTGCTGCTACTGTCGCAACCGTGAGAGGAAAAGCCAGCAGCATTTTTATCAATGGCATAATAGATGGAGTAACTCGTGAACTACTGGTGGACACGGGAGCAACCAGGACAATTCTGAGACGCGACATAGTGGCACGAGGTAAGCAGATTGCACCAACAAAGTGGTCTCTGCACACCGCCACGGGAGAGTCAGCACAGGTGTATGGGGAGACGATTGCCACCTTCCAAATTGGCAGCACCACTTTTGATCATCGGACGTTGGTGGCCAACATTGAAGAAGACGTTATATTGGGAATGGACATACTGGACAGATTTGGGTGCAGTTTAAATTTAAAGAAAGGGTCCATTAAAATTGGAAATGAAGAAGTCATCCTGCAAAGACGGAAAGAACTGGCTGCACGTGTTATCCTAGCCAAGAATACCGAAGTGAAGGGGCGATCTGAGATGATAGTGAGTGCCCGCCTGGATTCCAGTAGTACAAATGACCAAATCTGTATGATAGAACCGGAGAACATGGACAATGTTAACAAAGGAGTCATGGTGGCAAGAACAGTGATTCGCGCAAAGGAGACCATTCCTGTCAAGATCATGAATGTGAACAGCTACCCAGTTAAAATGAATGAAGGTTTTGTTTTGGGCAGATGTGAGAGGATAACTTCCATTGTGCAACAGATGACAAACATGTCATGCGAAGGAAACAAATTGTCAACACAATTGGAAGCCCTGGTCCACGACGCTTCCCAAGGTCTAACCGAGGAAAACAAACGGAGAGTGAGGAGTTTGATCTGCCGCTACCAGAACATTTTCGAGGACTCTAATGGCCGTCTGGGAAGAACCAAGGTAGTGCGACATAGCATAGACACCGGAGAAGCGAGACCAATAAAACAGGCTCCAAGAAGACTACCCTTTGCAAAGCGGGAAGAAGCTGACAAGATCATCAAAGACATGAGCAAGGATGGCATCATAGAACCATCAAGTAGCCCTTGGACATCCCCGGTGGTACTGGTGAAAAAGAAGGATGGTACCACGAGATTTTGTGTGGACTACAGACTGCTCAACGATGTTACGAAAAAGGATAGTTACCCTCTGCCAAGGATTGACGACACCTTGGACACATTGGCAGGATGCACCATTTTTTCCACATTGGACCTGAAAAGTGGCTACTGGCAAGTTGAATTGGATGCCAAAGATAAGGAGAAAACTGCATTCTCGACTGGATCTGGACTTTGGCAGTTCACCGTGATGCCATTTGGCTTATGCAATGCCCCCGCCACGTTTGAAAGGCTGATGGAGAATGTGCTGCGAGGACTGTCATGGGAAACCTGCCTGGTATACTTGGATGACATAATCATCCTGGGAAAGGACTTCAACCATCAGTTGAGAAATCTGGAGCAAGTTTTCGGGCGACTACAAGACGCTGGACTGAAGCTCAACCCGAAAAAGTGTAACCTGTTCAAGAAACAAGTAAATTACCTGGGACACATAGTTTCTCAACGTGGAGTTGAAGTTGACCCTGCCAAAATCAAGGCAGTAAGAGACTGGCCCGTGCTGAAGGACAAACATGAAACTAGGAGTTTCCTGGGGCTGTGCACTTATTACAGGAGGTTTGTGCCAAGATTTGCGGACATTGCAAAACCGCTCACCAAGCTTACGGAAGAAAACACTCGCTTCCATTGGAGTGATTCCTGCGCACAAGCATTTGAAGAGCTTAAGGGAAGATTAACAAGTGCCCCCATCTTGAGCTACCCACGAAAAGATGGAAAGTTCATCCTGGATACCGACGCTAGTAATGTGGGGATAGGAGGCGTCCTTTCCCAAATACAGGATGGGCATGAGACTGTTCTGGGTTACTTCAGTAAAGTGCTTTCCAAGCCAGAACGAAATTATTGCGTGACCAGACGAGAGCTTCTTGCCGTGATAAAATCAGTGGAACACTTCCGCAAATACTTGTACGGGAGAAAATTCACACTACGGACTGATCATGCTGCACTGGTTTGGCTTCTGAAATTCAAAAACCCAGAAGGGCAAGTGGCTAGATGGATTGAAAGGCTCCAGGAGTATGATTATGACTCCGAACATAGACCTGGCACGCTTCATCGAAATGCGGATGCATTATCCAGACGACCATGCGCCAGTGACTGCAAACATTGCAGCAAGATGGAGGACAAGGTAGCAATTGTCCAAAGGACGACCACCGAAGATGAGGACTGGCAAGATGAAAAATTGGCGCAAGACCAACTGAATGATCCGGACTTGAAGTATGTGATGGAATGGGCGCGAGAAGGAGAAAGGCCAACCTGGGAAAAACTCGCCCCCTTATCACCAACTGTCAAGGCTTATTGGGCTCAATGGGGATCCATAGTGATAGAAGGAGGGTTTCTGAAACGAAAGATCGAGAAGGAAGACGGCACACTTAGAAGAAAGCAAACCCTCGTTCCGAGGAGCCGAGTACCGGAAATCCTTGGACTGCTGCATGGAGGAACTTCTGGAGGACATCTAGGCGTTAAGAAGACGCTGGAGAAAGTGAAAGAGCGATTTTACTGGATCAACTGCAGCGAAGACGTCAAAGATTGGTGTCGAAAATGTGTAACCTGTGCAACGGCCAATGGACCGCAAAGGAAAAGGCGAGCACCAATGCGTCAGTACAATGTTGGCAGCCCCTTTGAAAGAATTGCCATCGACATAGCTGGCCCATTTCCTACAACTGAGAAGGGTAACAAGTACATCATGGTGGTGATGGATTACTTCAGCAAGTGGGTGGAAGCTTACTCAATCCCTAACCAAGAGGCCGTAACCGTGACTGAAGTTCTAGTTACCGAATTTATCAGCAGGTTTGGCGTACCCCTGGAATTACATTCTGATCAGGGAAGGAACTTTGAAGCTGCTATCTTCCAGCAAATGTGTGAGCGGCTAGGGATCTACAAGACCAGGACCACTGCGCTACATCCACAGTCTGATGGAATGGTGGAAAGGATGAACCGTACCGTGGGGAGGTACTTAGCCAAAGTAGTGTCCAGCCATCAGCGGGACTGGGACCGACATCTGCCTTTGTTCTTATTGGCTTACCGGTCGGCTGTTCAGGAAACGACGAAGAAGACTCCCAGCAGCATACTGTTTGGGCGAGAAATGCGACTTCCTTGTGATCTCAAATTTGGCTGCAAACCAGGTGAAGACCTAGCCGGAGAAGACTATGTGACAGACCTTCGCAGGAGGCTGGATGACATCCATGATCAGGTCCGCATGAACATCGGGGAAGCCAGCGATCAAATGAAGGAGCGCTATGACACCAGAGCTGACAGCATGGGGTACAAAGCTGGTGACTGGGTGTGGCTTTTTGACCCCAAGAGGCGCCAAGGATACTGTCCGAAACTTCAGCGTTCCTGGGACGGGCCGTACGAGATCTTGGAGCGCATCAACGATGTGGTCTACCGCATAAAAAAGAGACCAAACGGAAAACCAAGGGTCGTGCACTACAATCGCCTCTCACCATACCTAGGCGATAATGATGACCAACCAGCCCAAAAAGTACGACAGTGCGTCGCATCCGAAAGATCACCAGCCTTTGAGACGTTTTGGGAGAACGCGAAGGCAGGGCAGAAGTTTCGCCATGGAGTGACCACAGAAGTCCACAAGGACTTATTTGAGGTCACTAGGGACCACACACTGGCATGCAGTGTACCGGAAGATCTAGATATGTCTAGAGGAATTGCACGGGTCTTCCGATACAAATTCGGAGAACCGCAACCCTCGAGCAGCCCGCAAGGAAGAGCTCTGAGACTACCGAAGGGGCGTCAACAAGCATACTGCCTGGTTGTCCCGGATTCCAGCAACCTGGAAGAGGACTACAAGGCATTGTGGGACGGCCTTGTTGAGCTGCGTGACTACATGTTGGAGGATCAGCAGGCGCGTCTGGCAATACCGAAGATGGGTGGCGGCCGCGCTAATCGAGACTGGCGGATAATCCGGAGTATGATTGAAGCAGTGTTCTCGGGAGTCGGCATCAGCGTCATGGTGTGCTGCGAGCAAGCGCAGCCGAGAGCCAGTGGGGAGAAATCCGTGGACTGCCACTTCTTCCTGACCACAGGGTGTCGACGTGGATCAGCATGCCCCTACCTACACAGAGTCAAGACTGTTCCGGGACGAAACAGTCTAGGTGGGGGGTAGTGTTATGTAAATATAAATATTGAAATAAGTATGGGTAGTTATAAGTATAAGAGTCCTCATAGGTACAGGTAGGTAAGATCGATAATTATGTATAAGTGTAGAATTCTCTAGGCTAAGTAGGTATTTGTTATAATTATAGGAATACTGTATTGCATTGGTAGGTAGGATTTTGGTTGTGTCTAGGTAGTACGTGAAACATCGAGAAGTAATAATTACTCTGGAACCTTCTAGCAACTATAGGTCTAGATTATACTGCTCTAAAGAGTATAAAGGGTGCAAATGGCCTGCAGAGCGGCCAGTATCATAGAGACTTACAAACACATCGAAGTCATCTGATCAGTGAACCAAAACCAAGTGGAATAATCGAGAAAGTAGTGTGAAAATAAATTTTGTAACTGTGTAAAATAAATAACTATTGAAGAAGACCTGTGTATTTTTAATTTGAAGACAATTGAACCCTAATTTCGTAACAGTAACATTTCGTGTGTAATCCCCTAAGTAATGTGCGCACACATAAAATTATACTTGCTGTGACAATGCTGAAGATATGGAAGGACAGATCCTTAAGTAACAAACTTTAACCGTAGCGTTTAGTCAAAAAATGTATGGAAACCAAAATACCACTTCTAGTGAGCGTTTAAGTTTTGGGACAACACTTGGGGACTGTTCTGCCGCCCACTGGTACCTGCACCAGAGCCCGCCCAACAAGACACCTTAATCCAGCTTTAGAGATTTCCATGTTAATTGGTCCTGTCCGTAGTGTAGTGGTAGACGCTTCGGACTCGTAAATGGAAGATGCTAAGTTCGATTATTGGCAGTGGAGTACAAAAAATCAGATTTAATTTTTCAAATATGTTCTTCGCTAGGTCGAAATATTCATGTAACTCTTATATTAAAATATATTACCTACATTATATTTTTACTTACTTATCGAACAAAACGGATGATGTCCTTCCATACATATTAGAATGTAGGTAGGTATATACTTAAATTTGACTCTTACGGGTACCAAGATAAAATCATTTAACATTTTGGGGTTCAGCATCAGTAATAAAAAGTGCAGTTATCTTGGCTTAACGATTTTTAAAGTCTCATACAGTCGAGAGGAGTATGGGAAAATCTGATACGAAGAAAATTTGGATACTAAGAGTGTTATTCTTTTTCCCTTGAGCTTGAGCTTTGCCAAATGCAGATTCTCATACGCTTAGGCCAAAGTTTGAAGCACAACGGACTAGTTCCTAAACGTAACCTGAAAACTTCCGACTTCAGGCAGTCTTATTTAGCTAAGCTTGAGCTCAAATGAGACATCATTATGTCTTTGTAAATGCTCAAATGTTACTGGATCCTGCCGCCGTTCCACTAGGAGTGGCCGGTATCTCCGCAGATGTGTCTCCACTTTTCTGTCTTGCATATCTATTTCTTCTATTCAACATTCATCACTTTCCTCATACATAGGTACTCTTCTCTTATTCTCATTCAGCAGGTTACATTCTTTCGCCGTCTCACCTATTCGGTCCATCCATTCCTTCCTCGATCTTTCCCTTCCTCAAACTTTCCCTTCCTCGATCTTTCCCTTATTCGATCTTTCCCTTCCTCGATCTTTCCCTTCCACACTTTCCTCTGACATTTCCTCTGTGCACTTTCTTCGGTAGTTGTTCATCATCCATTCTTTCAAATCATCCAAAATTACTGAAAATAAGGAAAAAAATATTATGTAATTTTATAATGTTATGAAATGCCTGTCGCAATGTCCCTGAGCCCCTATTGTAGTACATTGAGTAATGTACTTTAGTTGGCAATGAACCTCATCGACAATGTGCATTGAAATGCGACCCACCTGACACAGCCAGCCAGGTTGCAATACCTGTAGGTACAGCTAGTACAAAACTTTACACTTAAACAAATGTATAGAACCTAAAAGCAGCACCTCTAGTCAGCGTTTTAGTTTCCACACATTTTTGTTAAAACGCAATGGTTGAGTTTAAAGGAAAGAAATGTATACTTAGGTGCAGATAGAAATAATAACGACTTCCTGGCTTAGTGGGCGCGTGCCGTGACGCGTGGTGGAGTCGGAGGAACATGCAGGGTTAGAGGAACACGAGGGTGTTGGCCACCCCTTTGCACGCGCTGGTAACCAGGGCAAGTGTAGAGGCACGAGCCATGACCCCATCACGACATACAAAAGGTGTAGGTGCATAATGTGGCACTGGCTTACTTTCATGTACAATAATGCTAAATTATTTAGTACGAGTGACGAAAATTATGGTGAAGCCAAGCAATACTAAAATATAAAGTACCTACTTACTTTCTATTTCAGTATTTTAATTAGTAAGGTTTACTAAGCTTGTAAAATCATGAAGGAAGTAGTGTACAACAAATGAGAAGTGCATCGTCTTTGAAAAAAAAACCTTTTTCAGAAGAAAACAATTGCGTAGTGCTAGTCCACTTATGTATATGCAGAAAGTAATCGGTTCAAAACAGTAGTGCTAAAATACCTTTACACTTGAGGATAAGTCTATAAGAAGTTGTGGTTTTTGAAATTTGATAAGGAATAGATAAGATTTTTTTCCTTGATTTATAGGTTGGTATGACGCTGACCACCCATACTGTAAAAATGGTTCACTTTGCCAATGTCACCCCTGTTCCAGGGAAGGTCGGCAAAAGTTGCAGGGCTTACGTTCATTTGAGGTTTGGATTTTAATTTGCAAGTAGACATTCAGCATTTGTAAGCGCGAACTTACACGTGTTTGTTTGTGGGCATGCATTTGATATGAGCTTTGAATGTTAATATATCCTTGCAACTTAGATTATATATTATATAGGTATTATAGATTCTAGAATCTATATTCAAAACCACAGCATCCGAGGCCTAAATAGGCATGATGATCGCCGATCTTCGATAGACCACCAAACGAAGAAGAAGCAAGTGAGTTTGATTTTACTTTCACCGCATTCATCACCATTCAAAAATATGCAAATACTCTTTACTTCTTTGTATGATGAGTTTACTTACAACCAAATTGCTGGCCGATTAACAGGTGAACAGCTTCCTGGGACTTCCTCTTCGTCTCGTTTCAGCACGTTCCTCGTTACGGTGGCTGGTTTGCCGTTGCGCGCCCCAGAAGGGCGGGGGCCTAGCGCGGGCTTCCTGTACCCCAATAAGTTTAAGCTCAACCATAGCGTTTATCTAAATAATAAGTAAGCTAAAACAGCGCTTCTACAGAGCGTTTAACTTTGTATACATTTTTGGTTGTTTGGTTTGTATAAATGTTTTATACTTGACGCATTGTACGGCGACAGGTGTCCTCGCCCGCAGCTCTTGCTCCCCGAATAGACAAGGCGTTGCTAGGCGACCAACACGGTAATTTAACATGTATGAAGGTAATTGACTTCACTTCACTTGTCCTGGAATGTACGTAAAAAGTAGATAAATATTTAGTATGTTTTTTAGTATGTTTTTTACTATTTTTATGAACTTCCATTTTAATCTAATCTAATCTAAGTTGCAAAGATATGTTACATTGGAGATTCATATTACATGCATTCTCACAACCTGACACGTACAAGTTCGCGCTTGCACATGCCTCATGTGAACCTACAACATAAAAACCAAATCTCAAATGGACATACACCCTGCAACTCTTGCCGTCCTTCCCTGAAATAGGGGTGACATTGGCAAAGTGAACCATTTTTACAGCATAGGTGGTCAGCCGCATACCAACCTATAAGTCAAGGAACAAGGAACTTTTAAATATTGATAAATAGAAAAATTGGTTCCACTCAACACATGCGACCTGTACTGTACTGTACTGTATCCTGCCGCCGTTCCACTAGGGGTGGCCGGTACCTCCGCAGATGCGCCTCCACTTATTTCTGTCCTTACAAACCACTTTCATTTCCTCAATATTCATCACCTTTTTCATACATACTCTTCTCTTATTTTCACTCTGCAGGTTCCATTCTTTCGCAATCTCACCTATTTGGTCTAACCATTCTTTCCTCGGCCTTCCCCTTCCGCGCTTTCCTCTGACATTTCCTTTGTACACTTTCTTCGTTAGTCGTTCATCATCCATTCTTTCGAGATGTCCGAACCATCTCATCTTACTTTTTTGTACTTTCATTCTCATATTCTCTTTTATACCACACTCGTTCATCACCCAATCATTACGTACTCTATCATTCAGTGTTTTTCCAGCCATTGCTCTCAGGTAAGCCATTTCAACCGTACATACTTTACTCAGCTCACATTCATTAACTGTCCACGCCTCACTTCCATACATCAAAGTCGGAACCAATATGCCATTGTGGACCGCCAATCTCATATTCTTCGTAAGTTTCCTATTTCTTGCAATTCTTCCAATCGTTCCCATTACACTTCTTCCTCTACTAGCACGCTTTTCCAATTCTTTCGTCAATTTCCCATTCGACTCAAACTTGCTTCCCAGATAATCAAATTCTTTCACGACCTCCACTCTTGTTTCATTCAGTCTTATCTCAATTTCCTCGCATTCCTCAGTCCTGTCAAACACTAATACTTTCGTCTTACTGGCATTCACTTTTAAACCGTTCTTACTAAAAGCATCATTCATTTTGGTGAGTATCATCTGGAGCTCCTCCGCTGTATCAGCCAACACTACGGCATCGTCAGCATAGAGAAGAACTCCAACATTCGTCTCACCCACTTTCACACCATAATGAGAAATTTCTGCTTCTTTCATACAATTGTCCATGATTATGTTATTATGATTATGTCCGGTCGATAGCTCAGTTGGTAGAGTGCTTGCATTCTACCCCGTGAGCTCGGGTTCGAATCCCACCGAGGAGAGTGTCAGAAATGATTTCCAATTTCGGTGTGTATTTCAAACCCCATAATATAAATACCGGCGAGGTTTACTCAGCCTTTACAAGAAATGAGTACCAGCCCCCTCGGGAGCTGGGAAATTCCCACTTCAACTGAAGTGGTTGGCGTAAGGCCGGCCCCCTTACCTGTAAAAATAAATAGGTTCAACTCGCCACATGCGACCCCTTCGGGGATAACGCGGCAAGAAGTTACACTATATGTGTAGCTTAGTTGCGTTTTTTTTTTTGCGTTAAATAACCACGGACTCATTAGGTACACACCCCTGTCGTACTCCCTTGTAAACATCAAACCATTCGCTACATTTACCATCCACTCTTACACACGCCAAACTATTTTCATAGATGGCGCGTATTCCATTCAGAAGCTTGCCGTTCACACCGTACTTTTGGAGTACTTTCCACATCATACCTCTGTCCACCGAGTCAAAAGCCCTCTCGAGATCCACAAAAGCCGTGTAGACCTTCCGACCCACAGCCAGATGTTTTTCAACAATTTGTCTGAGAGTGAAGATCTGGTCTACACACCCTCTTCCTGGCATAAAGCCAGTCTGGATATCAGAAACCCCATGACCGGTAGACAGTCTCACTTTTTTTATGAGAACCTTACACAATACTTTACCAGCTATACTAAGAAGACTGATGGGCCTGAAATTTTGGCAGTCCTTTTTGTCACCTTTTCCTTTGTAGATAGGAACAATGACCGCCTTTTTCCAGTCCATCGGCACTTTACTCTCTTTCACACACATCTTGCACAGTTCAAACATCCATTCAACCATGCACTCCCCAGCACATTTGATCATCTCAGCATTCACACCATCATTTCCAGCAGCTTTTCCATTCTTCAGATCTTTTATACTTATTATCACATCCTCTTTCACAATTTCTTCACCGCTGTCATTATATTCAACATCATAATAGTCTCTTTCGCCCTGGCCATATAAATTTTTAAAATATTCATTCCATCTCTTCCTTACATCACTTTCGTCCCACAGCAAGATTCCCTCAGCGTTTTTAATGCCTGGGGTGGTTGATCCGCGACTTTCGTTTTTATCACGTACCCAGCTCCAGAATGATTTTTTATTGGTGAGGAAATTCTGCTGCGCTCTCTCATTTTCCTTACTTTCTATTTTCATCTTACTCTCAAAGACGACGGTTTTGGCTCTTCGTTTTGCTTGCTTATATATCTCTTCTAGAGCTTGATTTTTCCTATCATTCAGCCATCTATTAAAAGCATTCTTCTTCTGTTCAATAGCTTCTCTTACTTCGTCATTCCACCATGCATCACCTCTTCTTTTACAGACCTTCGCTTCACCACAAACAGATTTCGCACATTCAATCATATTTTCTTTCATTTTTGACCACATTTTTTCAACACATCCTTCTTCTTTTGTTTTTTTTAACTCATCGTGGTTAAGTCTTTCATTCATCTCACATTTGTACTTTTCTTTTATACTTACATCATTCATTTTTTCAACTTTTATTCGCTTCATACTCAGCAATTCCTTTTGTGCTCTTCTTTTTACATCTCCTATCATTATTCTCGAGCACAGCAAATAGTGGTCTGTGTTCAGCACAGCTCCACGGTATACTCGAGAGTCTCTTACATCCCCTCTCATTCTTTCATCCACACAGATGTAGTCAATAATTGTACGGTTGCCCGCTCTGTTCTGCCACGTATACAAATGTATACTTTTGTGGTTGAACCAGGTATTCGACGTAAAGAGTCTATGCTCCATACATAGGCTTATTAGCGCTCTACCGTTATCATTGGCTACACCTTTACCACTCGGTCCTACCACATTTTCGCTATCATCTTGTCTCATACCTACCCATCCATTAAAATCTCCTAGTAGAATCGTTCTTTCATTCTCTTCTTTCTGTCTCATAACAATGTTAACTTTCTCCCAGAATTCTTCTTTCACTACCCTGCATTCCGAGTCCACTGGGGCGTAGCACGCAATCAGTAGAACTTTCATCCGTCCAAATCTCATTCTCACTAACAATATTCTCGGGGAGACTCTTTCATACTTAGTAATACAACCTTTCGCTTTTTCATCAATGATAACACCTACACCCTGTCTCTTGTATCCATCTTTCACCCCACACCATACAAAAAAAAACCCTTTCGAGGAAAACGCGGCAAGAAGTTATACTAAATGCGTAGCTAGTAGCGTTGTAGTAGCGTATTTGGAGAAGAATTAGTATGAAATTTTACAATTACGTAACGTGTAATATTTGTTAGAAAATTTTAGGACTAAATATTTCTTAGCGCACGTACCTACTTGAACATATCGTGGGTCAAAGGCAACTCAAACTTTGATGGTTTTAAATCAATAATCCAAATATTTGCCTTGGGCAAGGAAAACACAATGCTATAATTATTTATCTCACATATGCTGTCATTATTATATGAAAAAAAAACAGAAGTCTGGGTGTCTCACTATTTAAGTATTTTCAAAGTAATTAGGTAAATTCTAATAAAATTAAGTGACTTCCCGGAACTCAATCATGTCGATGTTATTGAAGAGTGCATCATTTATTAATTTCTATACTCGTGGAATACAGGTCATGATTTTTATGGGAACAATTTAAATTGCTATTATACCAAAAGGATGCACACCGAGTTGTCTAGTTATAGAATTGAGCTCACGATATGCTGAAGTGACGGATCCAGAGAGACGCAGGACAGTTGGAAGACCCAGATCACGATGACTGGATGAAGTGGTTGAAACTGTCGTGCGGTAGGAGGATGGGACTGGAGAAGGAAGGATTCGGACAGGCAGCGATGGCTGTGGTTGATCAAAGAGACTAAGACCTATCCAGGATTGTGGATAGTGATGATGATCTGGGGAAAAAAGTGTATTTTTTTTCAACGGTATTTTTTTTGGGTGTATACGAATTTCTGCTGAGTTACTGAAATGTGGCGGAGAAGCCTTAGAAAATGCTCTGTGGGGTCTTTATCAGGATGTTTGGAAACATGAGGTACTGCCAGATAGCTGGAAAGTTGCACTATTGTGTCCAATACATAAAAAAGGAGACAAAATGCTATGCTCTAATTATAGAGGTATCTCACTTCTCCCAGCGGCATACAAAATATTGTCTAATATTCTGCTAAGAAGAATTATGCCATATGCTGAATGTGCTCTTGGAGAGTACCAAGCAGGTTTCAGAAGGAATCGGAGCACAACGGACCAGATCTTTTCTTTGAGGCAAATATTAGAGAAGAAGTGGGAATATGCTCAAGATACTCATTGCCTTTTTGTCGACTTCAAGACTGCTTATGACTCAGTGCATCGTTTGGGGCTGTGGAGCGTTTTACGAGACTATGGAATTCCTGGAAAACTCATAAAACTGGTTCAGATATCCATAGAAAATTCAAGAGCTCAAATACTGCTGCAGGGACAGGTCTCGGATCCCTTTGAGATCAGTTCAGGCCTAAAGCAGGGTGACGCCCTTTCTCCATTGCTCTTCAACCTAGCCTTAGAAAAGGTTGTGAGAGAAACCAAACCTGTGTATGGTGGAATCACCATAGGAAGTACCATTAGGCTGCTGGGATATGCGGATGATGTGGTGCTTCTGGGAGAGAACGCTGCACAGCTCCGGGCGCTCTTCTTACCAATGGAGAGAATGGCAAGGAGGATAGGATTGAGAATTAATGAGGGGAAAACTGAATACTTGCCTGTGGCGCGGCGGGATATTCAAGAAGATTTGAATGTAGATAATTACAAGTTTAAGAACTGCAATTCATTCAAATACTTGGGTACCCTTATAAATGACAAAAATATCCTATCCTCAGAATTACATGCCCGAATTCACTCCGGCAATAATGCTTTTTTTGGCCTTAGAGGGCTATTGTGCTCAAAATGGCTATCCCGCTCCACAAAATTCAAGATTTACACTTCCATTGTTCGGCCAGTTGTGTTGTACGGATGCGAAGCCTGGAGTCTGACTCAAAAACAAGAAAAATCTCTCCAGGTCTTTGAGAACAAAATGCTTCGTCGCATTCTCGGACCTGTATTTGAAGATGACAGGTGGCGTATCCGGACCAACGCGGAGCTGATGTCCGTGTTTCAAGATGCTAACATAGTGTCGGTAATGAAATCAAGAAGACTCCAGTGGGCCGGACATGTAGCACGTGCAGAGGACTCCAGGATCATTAGAACAGTCTTGGATGGTGCCCCTTCAGGTGTTAGACCACTCGGACGTCCCAGGATGCGGTGGGCAGACAACATTGAAGCCGATGCCGAAATTCTGGGAGTGAGGGGACCATGGAGGGAAGCTGCACAAGACAGAGAGTCCTGGAGGATTGTGGTGCGGGAGGCCCTGAGCCTTCAAGGCTTATGAGCCGAAGAAAGTAAAGTAAGTAAGTAAGTAAGTAAGTAAGTATACGAATTTAATTGCTTTAATATTGAAAGATAATTGATTATGTAACATGGAGTGAAGACAGGATCGTGGCCTGTTGAGCAAATTAATTAAAGTTGTGTGTTGGACTGGGAGATGTTTTCAAGAGAAAATAAATGCAACGTCTTTCACACAATTATTTTTATACGTAACAAATTGTGTTGGGAAAAATAATAATTAAAAAAACAGGTTGATGTGAAGATAATTAATAATACAACCAATATTGTTTTGAAATTCTCAACAAACATCTCTTGATTTGTTGAATAATTTCATTTATAGCAAAAAAAAACGACTGCGCCTTTTTTATTGGAATAAAATCAATTAGTGGCGTAAAATTTGCGAGAAGCATTTTTGCGCTTCCTAGAAAAGGAGATAAAATCTTTGCGAAACTGATGTATTGTTGTGGATTATTTAATGTTGTATTCGAACAGCTTCTATCGCCAAATTCCTCGTCGAGAAGTATGTTTAACTGAGACTCTCAAAATCCCAACCGTTGCGTTTACCAAATATGTATACAAACTGAAACAGCGTCTCTAATGAGAGTTTTGATTGACATATTTTTTTTGTAAACGTTATGGTTGAGTTTGAATGAGAAGTTTTATACTTGTGGTCAGGCCCGGATTAAGGGCGGTTCAAGCAGTGCGACCGAATCGGGGCCCGCACACCCAGGGTCCCGAAAAGCTTAAAAACACTGGTATATTTTTTTTCAGTGCCCAGATCTTCGCGGGCATTTATGAACAAGAGACTTCCGATTACAATCTTATTAGAAATTATTTTACGTGCATTAAATATATCTTTGGGGCTCAAGTGTTATCAGGCATTCGTGACCAAAGGGACCCACCCCCAAAGAAAAACAAATTGGTACGTTTTTGCTAGGTTCTCTTTTAATTAAACTGCATTTATTTTATACGATTCAGTTCACAAATATACAGCACTTGAATTCCAGCTCTGGCTTGAACTTCACGGCTCAATGTTTTATCGACACCTGGCTGCTGTCCTATTCCAGTCCTCTTATATAGGTGCAACAGAGATCTTTCTTGCATATTCCAGATCATTCTTCGATCTCTAGCTCACACCAGAACGTCATCCTACGCACTACCACTTTCATGGACTACTCCACACTATCGTACAAGTATAGGTGAGCGTAGGTACTTTTATTTCGTAGTTCATACCACTGTCATCATTATAATAGTGCCAGACTGTACTATGGATACATGTACAGTCGCACGGAGGTACTCTCAAGTTATTAGCAAAATATTGTACAGGGGGGGGGGGGGGTAATTTTCTGGGAAGAAGGGGGTATATAGGGGGCCATGAGCTTTTTCCCGCACCAGGGCCCCCAGAGGGGTTAATCCGGGCCTGCTTGTGGTATAGGTGTACTGGTCTTCGCAATGAAGTCATGTTCCCACGCCAGGCCGGGCGGCGACATCAAACATGGAGTAAAGAGTTGGATCAGGTGGTCTGCGGTCCATCTGCCGTCGTCCCAGCTGAACTATGACTCTTGGTCTCTGTCCCAATCAAGCAGCATGAATGGCGATTTATCATAAATAAACATGGAGTGGTCTACCTAATATACATAGCGCCTCGCTGTTCGACTATCGACCAGTGTCATCGCAATGGATTTATGGCTGGCGGGAAACCAAATCGAAAATACTCGGTACCGACTCTTTCTTTCTGACTTTGTAGATTTATTGAAAAAGTATTCAGTGTGACTGATTTTCCTCTAGCGTGGATTACAAGTAAAAAAGCTTACATTAATCAAAATTAAACGTAACGTTTAATATATTTTTTGCATTAGTTTGACTATAAATCTATCTAGGGAGATACTTAATTTATGCAGATCATAAAGTATTTTTTTGAAGTATGAGGCCGACTCCCCCATACTGTACAAACTTGGTTCATTTTTGCCAAAATCACCCCTGTTTCAGGGAAGGTTGGTAAAAATTGCAAGGTTTACCTATGTTCATTTGAGGATTGGATTTTAAAATGTAAGTGTAGCACATGCAGCATTTTACTTGTTTGTTTGTGGACATGCATGCAATATGAATTTTAAATTATAAAACATCTTTACAACTTAGATTATGATTGAAAAATTACAGATGTAGGTTGAAGAATATTTTCCTCATAAAACGGGGGAAAAATCAATATGTAAATTAATGTTTTTGCAATCAATTATTAAGTTCTGCGAAATCTTGACAAAAGTGCACCTTTATCTTTTTCTGCAATAAAAAAATATGTAAGAAAATCATTCATTCCTACAAAGTAATGAAATTATTATAATTTAAAAAGCTATAAAAATCAGCGGCGGTCAACATCAAACGACAGACTTGAAAAACATTTAAAACGTCGTTTAGTTTCGTTTGCAATAACATTTCATGGCACTCAGAAATTAATAAAGGAAAGAAATAAAATCGTACATAATTTTGAGAATTAGTGTTTTTTTTTTGCTGTTTTACCAATCACATTATTTTTCAATTCAATTCTTAAAATATTAAAATCATTAAATAAAATATGCACGATTTCTGCATAAATTTGAAAAATAAAAAGAGTAGAAATGATTTTGATACTGAATTTATTATAATGTAAAAGTTGTTTCAGGGAAAGGCGGTTAAAGAGAAAACAATGATGGCTGTGAATTTAGATTCATATTTTCATGCCGATGATCTTGCTTTGCATACAAATAAATGTCAAGTCTACGTGTAATAACTATCAACATGTTATTCTATGCTAAATAGGCTACATACAAGTGGTCAATGGAAACACCATTAACAGACACATTGCTAACAATAAGAAAATGTACTTTAATTCATTTGAAAAAAATCCCGCAAAGTCTAAAAATTTAAGAAAGAAAAGACGTTTTAAGAACCAAACACGGCTACGCTACATTACTAAGATACACATAAAGCGCAACTTCTTACCGCAATTTAGCAAGTGGAACCAATTTATTTTACAGGTTTTTGCAACTTAGATTTAGATTTAAGGGGGCCCGCTTTATGCCAACCACTTCAGTTGAAGTGAAGGTTTTGTACTCATTTATTGTGAAGGCTGAGTAAACTTACCGGTATTTTTATTTTTGGTTTGAAATAAACACCGAAACGGGGATTCGAACTCGAGCTTTCGGCATGGAATAAAGATCGGACTTTGGCAATCTAAGATTTTATCGAAAATCAGATAAATGTATGGAAATGATGATAAAATGATCTCCCGTGTTTTCATATATTTTCTCGCTTTCGAAAACATTCTAGATTGTCACCTTTGGTTCATTACAATTCATTTGCTGATGCTTAGAGATAATAATAATAATATAATACTAGGACGATTTATTTGGTGAGCGCTGTTTTTGTGTGACACACACCTTAAGAGCCCTCTGCGAGCCTGGTCGTCACTATGGAAAGCGCAAATTCTCAAGCAAGACCCAGTTGCTGTAACGCCGGATGAACCTTTGGTGACCAGTCTTTGGTAAAGGTATATGAATTTTTCAACCCAGCGAAGAGCATATTTGAAAATGTTAATGATATATTTTGTGCTCCACCTTCCAATTACGAATCCAAAGCGTTACCACCTGACAACGGACCGATCATCTTATACCTATAACTTTTTTTTTTTTTAAATTGTTTAAATATATTTGGTGTAAGTTATTCAAATAAACAACACTTTTAACTTTTGAACACTGTTTTTAATTTCACAAATATAATATATTAAAAAAAAAAAAAAAATTATACTACTAACGTTTTCGACTATTCAGTCATCATCAGGTAGGAAAATATTAAAGTTAAAAGTGTTGTTTATTTGAATAAGAAACTAAAACATGAATTTTCACAGTGTTAATACACAAACCATAAAAAAATATATTTGGTGTAACTTTCAAACTGTAACAATTTCGTTGCATTAACAAAAAATGTGTTTATTTTGTAAATGTAATCTTGATGTTTAATAGTTTCCCATGAAAATGAGAAGGTATTCATTTAGAGCTGATGGGAACCCAGAACACGTGCGCACTGATTGATGCTAATGCGCCTTAAAACGCTCTGCAGGCTTTGCTTTACACGAGACGCCGTGTCGGGAGGGAAACATCTCATTTTTGTGTATGTATATCACGATTATTATATTTTACATATTTACAGCTACGAAATTCCTTATAAAGGAACATCTAAACAAGAAAAAGTAACTCAAGGATATATAATTGCGTAAATTCCCCTCAACCGACCGTTCCACAGTCTAGAGGTAACGCTTTTGACTCTTAAATGGAAGGTTATGGGTTCAAATCCCGGCGGAGCACATTTAATATTTATATTATCAAATATGCTCTTCGCTGGGTTGAAAAATTCGTAGACCTTTACCAAAGACCGGTCACCAAAGGTCCATCCTGTCTTAGAGCAACTGAATCTTGCTTGAGAATTGGCGCTTTCTATAGCGACGATCAAGCTCGCCGAGGGCTCTTGACGTGTGATTCACACAAAAACAGTGCTGACCAAATATTATTCATCCTAATATTATTAATCATTGATTAATAATAATCATTAATTATTAAGGTTATGACTCTGGATGAAATTAAAGAAGTATGCAAGGACCGCAAAAAAATGGCGGCTGATCTGTAATGTAGGCGGCTACGACAAAGACTCAATTCTCATTTTTATAGAAAATTTGTAGATTTTTTAGTGTTTGTTTTTTTAAACCTGGATGTAATTACTTGCTTGTATTCCTTGACTGATAGGTTGGTATGAGGCTGACAACCCATACTGTAAAATATGGTTCACGTTGCCAATGTCACCCCTGTTTCAGGAAAAGTCGGCAAGAGTTACATTTGTTCATGGGCTTATGTTCATTTGAAATTTAGTTTTTATATTGTAGGTCCATATGCAGCATTGTTAGCGCGAACTTATACGTGTCTGCTTGTGGGAATGCATTTAATATGAATCTCAAATGATATATATATTTTGCAACTTAGATTTACATATGTTATTATACATTTTCCGCGATCGAGCGCAATTTACGCAATGGTAATCTATCTGTGGAAATAACTTCTACATTTGTTTGAAAGCCCTTTGTACAGATTTAATGCAATGTAACTGACAGTAATTTTAATTAAACTTTGTAATGCCGATCGCTATTGGTATTTTATAAGATTTTAATATGTAATATTAATGTGCGATTGAAAAAAACACGGAGCAACATAGTGGGCAAACTGAGAAAAAGAGGAAAACTGAGAAGGTCAGAAATATTTCTCAGGTCACAAATATTTTGTACAAAAATCAATGGAGTAACTTTTTCATGAAGCTCACATCTCCACCATACATTTTGGTGAAATTATTTATTTCATAATATTTAATACCACAAGATACAAACCTTTGGATAGAATTTGGAGTACTGATGACATCAAAATATTGTGGAATACTTAAATCAGTATGTATATAGGACAGGCAAAACAAATCTGGTTGAAACTTTTCATTGTTTGGCTAGTTAGGGGCTTGGGAAATATATTCACAAAATATGCAAGTTGAAAAGTATTTTTTTCGCTAGTCATGGCCACCCTGCTCAATGTGAACAAAATATCAGAATATAATAAAAAGGTTATCCGCGATAACGATGCTTTAGCGGGCATTACCTACAAATTATTATGCAGCCTGAAAACTTAACCTCGGAGGTTTTCTTTTCGGAGAGATCGCGGGCCCGATGCCATATTCCGTCAGTGAGTTCGATCCCGACTCATCACACATACTTATCCAGACTACTTCATTCTCTTCTTCAGGTCCTTTTTAGTCCATTCCTGGATATACACCTCCTACAATATTCTACATGTTTTTTTATCAGCTGCTGTGTTCAGTCATCCCTGACCCACAGTTCCCTTGATGTCATTCAGCCACCTCACTAGGGGTCTGCTTATTCCCCGTTTGGATATCCTAGGTTACCATTGTACGATCTTTTTCGGCCACCTGTCATGGTTCTGTTTCTCTTTAAGCAGACCATACGTTGTACGACATCGGTGACAGAAGTGCTTCTGTGGATCTCTTGATTAGGAAGCCTGTTCCTGAGGCTGATTCCTAGCGTCTTATTTTAAATGATTCTTCGGCATATCCTTACTCTGTTGACCTATACTCACATAATGATATCCG
Organism: Agapetus fuscipes; assembly: GCA_951799405.1. NCBI lineage: Eukaryota > Metazoa > Arthropoda > Insecta > Trichoptera > Glossosomatidae > Agapetus > Agapetus fuscipes. The sequence goes on from OX637338.1 coordinate 7,118,321, forward strand.
TTGGGTACTCGCTAGAAAACGTCATATTGTATTCTCTCTTTGACAGCACTGCTTTGCAAATAGGAACTAGTTGTGAATACTTGGTCTGAATTGGTTTGATAGCTCAATTGGAACAGCGCATCTGTGTAAGGTTCAAGCTCTACGAAATGTGTCAGAAATGATATCCCTTTTCGGTGTTCTTTTCTAACCAAAATCATAATACCAGCAAAGTTTGCTTTGAACAAGAACGTGATTCCCCGAAAAAACAGGAAAATTTCCAATTCAATTTAATCATTTGCTGTAAGGTTGGTCTTCTTACAAATGAATACTAATATTTTATTCGCAATGTGCAACCTTTTCGGGGACAATCTAAGTAGCATATTATGCTAAGATTACGTGAGTTTGCTTTCTTTCTCTTAAAATAATGAATCGTGTACGTAAAAAGAAGGTTTAGGGATTGAGATTGTAGGGGAATCAAAATGAGGTTACATTGTGATTTGTGACAGGTTTGGAGCTTATATGTGCATCTTGGTTGCGTTGTACAAGTATGTGTGAGGGGTTGGGATCGGACCGACTGTGAGGATACGCGGCTCAATGGGCCGATGGACCACGTCTTCCATATTAACACATGGAGAGTGTATGATGGGAAAGTCTCTCAGATTTCACCTGACCGGGGCGGCGGTGATTGCCGGCCCCGCCCTCGGACCGTGCTAATGGTGCGATCGGATTTGCATTTGTAATTTGGCGGTCGTCTTCCGGAGCGGCCTGTTTGAGGCGCGGGCAGAGGGCTCGCAGACAGGGCCGCAAAAGTGCATCTTAAAAATTATCTAGATACCAGGGGTGAGCACTCCATGGAGGTCATAGTAGGTAACAAACAAAAAATGAAAGAATGTTACAATCTGAATTGCATATTTAATATTTTTAATGATGAATGCTATTCATTCAATTTTCCTTAAGTTTTCATCAAGTTTTTGTAGTGAAATAAGAATATCTTTCTAGCATGTTTTATGTTTTTTCTCTCTACGTACAATGTAGTATGTACTTAGGTATATATGCATGATATAAAAACTCAAAAGATACCAATTGAAGATTTTGATGTCTTGATATTTTGAGGATCTCAAATCTACAGTTTTTTTTATAAAGATGCAAAAAATTCAGTAGATACGTGAGTAAATATATCATTTTCAATGTACAATAATAAGAAAACACCTAAGTGCTTACCGCCAATTTCTTATATTTTTGACGTCGACTGCAAAGAAGTGAATAAGAGTCGTTCTACGAGTTGCCATTGTTGAAAATATTATTTGTGAACTTAGGTAAAAATTATTGACCAGAGCTGAAAGTTAACTGTTTGTTATTCTATAAACTTTTTGAAAAATTAACATGGAAGATACTTTCTGCTCTGGCTAAATGTGTTTGGCCGGACTTGCAACGTGAGCGAAATTTTGAAGAGTTTTGGCCTCCCGCACTCTTTCCCACAATGTTTAATATTTAATTCGATCAGTTTGAGCCGCGGAGGGCTCAGATTTTTCTTTTTAAATTCATTTTGTATTACAGACAATTTTGAGATAACCTGAATAGAATGAGAAGGGTCCACCGGTCTTAAATCAGCTATACAACAAAAATATACATTATTTATATTTAGACGATTTTTTTTTGGATACATGAAAACAAAATGAGATAAACAAGTGAAAGGGAAAAGCTATTCACTATTAATCTATTTTTGTAAAGGTATATTCGTATTTTCAGGCAAAATAAATTCTCGTAGAGTGAGGTTGGAACATTTTTTTTGTAATTTGGAATTTTTTTCTCGGTGAGCACAGACCAGTCTTGGATGGGACTGCCTTCCTTAGAAACCAATTAAAATAAATATGAGTATGCCTTTTTCCTAGCAACCTGGCCGAGTGATGACACAATATTGCGGATCTCATTTGTCTAAAAATCGCGAGTCGAGGTAAGCGACAGATTAATAATTATAATAGGCAAGTAATCATTATTTTTGACAATAAATTGAGTTTCAAATATTTTTGGATATAAACTCGTATGCAAATTTTAAATCATTTTCAAGGTGATGAACGAGTGTGGTATAAAAGAGAATATGAGAATGAAAGTACAAAAAAGTACGATGAGATGGTTCGGACATCTCGAAAGAATGGATGATGAACGACTAACGAAGAAAGTGTACAAAGGAAATGTCAGAGGAAAGCGCGGAAGGGGAAGGCCGAGGAAAGAATGGTTAGACCAAATAGGTGAGATTGCGAAAGAATGGAACCTGCAGAGTGAAAATAAGAGAAGAGTATGTATGAAAAAGGTGATGAATATTGAGGAAATGAAAGTGGTTTGTAAGGACAGAAAAAAGTGGAGGCGCATCTGCGGAGGTACCGGCCACCCCTAGTGGAACGGCGGCAGGATACAGTAACAGTAACAGTTCAATTTGAATATTTACATGGTTAGGTTATAAATGTGATACGACATTAAATCTTATTATGTGTGATTTATATTCCCGAGTACGTATTATCGGTGTTAGCATTTCTTTCCATAAGTCAAAACGTTAAAAGTGTAACACACGTCTTACAAGAAACTGGATTAGGCACAGTATCGGAGTATCAAGCATTGCGTTAATACTCAGCAATATCGTAAACAGTAAAATATCTATGGAAAGTTAAACACTCACTAGATGCGCTGTTGTATTTTTTATACATTGTTGTATTTTCGCGATGGTAGAGTATTTAGGGAATGCTTTATACTCGGGGTATAGAGCAGAGCAGATTAAATTATTATGAATGGCTCACGTACAATCCGCACAATAATAATAATTCATTTGTAGAATGTACAGAAACACAATGATATATCGCCCATCGACCATAAACCGGATGCGACAAAAGAAATACATGAATCTATTTCATTTAGAAATTATACAAATTCGAATAATATTTAGATTCCGTCGAAATGTTCATATCGTTTACAATAAGTAGCTACACAGGCTGTTGTATAAAATGGTGACCGGTTAGAACGGCACAGTGACAAAACGTTACATGTTAGAACGACTCATGACTTAACGCCACATGATAGAACAACAAAATGACAGTAGATTACATAACTAAAACAGAAGATACCATAAACGGCACATTAAAAAACATCACAAACAACACAAACATTTATTTTGCTTCCAAACGCCATTTGGGGATAACGCTCAAGAAGTTGCTCTTTATGTGCAGCTTAGTTACTTTTTACTCATAATCAAGAACGTTTTTTTTTATAAGCTTTATTAAATAATATATTCATGAACTCCATATTCTCATGTTTTTCATGTCTCACTTTTTCGTCATACCGTTTATGGTGTTTTCTGTTTTATGATGTTTTGTCATGTGTTGTTCTATCATGTGTCGTTCTGTCATGTGCTGTTCTGTCATGCGTTGTCATATCATGTGTCGTTTTGTTACTGTATCACTCTTACATGGAACCGAATAAAATGACTTGCATATAACTAAACGAAGAAATCTAGGATTTTTCAGGTGAACGATATAAATACATGGAAATAATGAGAAAAATATTTTCTCGGGTTTCTATACATTTATGTCATTTTTACAAACAATCTAGTTTGCCGCCTTTGATTGTGTAGCATTTAAAAATGAATGTGAATGTTTTATATGCCGGACAACCGTAAAAAAGCTGTTTCCTCCTACGCGACACATTTATTCATGAAGACATTCCTTACATCTTGGAAAATCCGGATTTTTTTGGCAGATGTATTTAATTTTATGAAGGTATGCAACATTATTCTAATTGTCTCATGTAAAAGTTACATTTCGATATGGTGTATTTTTTTTAATTCACACACATGAAGAAATCGTAATGAATATTGATTATTGCACTTAATTATTGAAAGCGTAGGATGTTATTTCTATTCATCCATATAAAAGGTTTATTAATATTTTTAACTTTCTATGAAATACATTCACACTTGTTTCGAAAATTTGAATAATTAGTACATTTCAATAAGAGAACGCCAAAATAGTTATTTATGCCACTGCCAAGTAATGATAGTCTTTTTAACACGAGTGCTAGTTTGTGCCATGAGGCGCAGCCGAATGGCACAATAGAAAGCACGAGTGTTACAAAGACTAATTACGTGCAGTGGCATACAATACTTTTTCTACGACCATGAGAGAATTAACAAAATAGTGAATAATAGTCATTATAATGTACTCGTCCATTTGAAGTAATTAAAACCTTACCTTTGTCAAAACGTGTGATTTATCATTCCCTTGGATTATCTAATCTAACCTAAGTTGTAAAAATAAATTATATTTAGTTTTCACATTGAATTCATGCCCACAAGCCGACACATATGTATAAGGTCGCGCTTTTACATCCTGCATATAAGCTTAAACATTCAAACCCAAAACTCAAATAAACATATTATGCCCTGCAGTTGTATTGGCAGGTGAACCAAATTTGTACAGCATAGGTGATCAACCTCATACTCACCTATTAACCAAGTAACTTTTTGAGTTTGTTTATTTTTTGCGGTGAAATTTTTTGTATTGTTTTCCTTTCAAGCCTTTTATTTTCCATTGAAAAAAGGAAAGCTTTATTTGGAGCAATCCGATAAATAAATTCGATAAATTTTAGCACTATTAACAATTTTTATTTGACTCTACACATAAAATATACTTATTTATTTTCATCTGAAGAGGGCTGAAAGTCTCATCACCACGGTAATTCCTACCTACCGAATATCACTAATATTGTATGAAGCCTAATCAGCTGATCGCTTGCGGCCATCTTGGATTGACAGGTCTTCATACCCCCATACAAGGTTGACATTTGAAATTAAAAAATGGTTCCAATTCTGACAATGCGCATGCGCACATGTTCATTTTAACACGGTTACCGGTTGCATAATGTAACATTATGCAACGGGTGTAGAAATGTATGGCATTGTGATTGCGTTAGCCGTTTTGTAATTAGTAAATTACCAAATGGGAGTAGAAAAATGCCTATTAGCAATGCCGTATGGAAAAGAATAACATAAGTGCGTTGCATCGTTTTGTTTTTACAGGTTATGTACGTTCGATGGTTTAGCTGGTAGAATGCTTGCGTTCCATGCCAAGAGGCTAGGGTTTAATCCCGAACATGGCTGTGCACTACGCTACTAACGCTAATAAGCTACACAAATAGTGTCACTTCTTGTGCGTTTTTCCCACTGACCAGCGGAACCTATTTCAGAAATGAATTGCCATTTCAGTGTAGGTAACGCTATTTCAAATCCAAAATAAAATCTTTAGTTATTCAAACACTGTTTTATTTTCACTACTTTATTATTTAATTATTTGGACACATACGTTTTCGACTACACAGTAATCATCACCAGGTAATAAAATAATTTTAATGAGAAATAAAATGTTATTTTTAGTGAGTAGGGCCTTCACAAGAAATGAGAACCTGCCCCCTCGTGAACTGAGAAGCCCCAACTTCAAGAGAAGTGATTGGCATAAGGCCGTCCCCTAACCTGTGAAATTAAAAAGGTTTCCGTAAGTTGCAGTATTTGTGTAGTTATTACCAGCCTAATACCAGACTTTTAATTGGAAATTTCAAAGAGACTTTCAGTACACAAAACGAGAATTTAAGAACTGTTTTTTTTCTTTCTAATCATCACATTAATATTCCACTTACAAGTGTGGTGTTTTGTTTGCAAATACAATTGTCAGAAAAGAGTGTAGGTATAATGAATTATAATTTATAAAGCAGCAGATCAGGTTGCCCACAGATCTGGGAGTCCTTGAGAGCTTCCATGTGACGTTTTCTTGACAGCGGCCTTACAAGGCGAAGGCTTTCATAGTTTATTGTGTTGAATGTAACAAGCTGGCGCCATGGCGAGATCCATCATCTCAAATACTGTCAGCACAAAGAAGCTGCAAATCAAAATTAATGCCAATCTAACAGTCGCAAAAATGTCAAGACTTGATAAAGAGCTGGATGTAATGTTTGCAACACAGAAAATTTTAAGATTAATTACTTGCAACTGCTAAAAATGTATTCACCTTGAATAATGAAAATAAAATTTAACCTTGATGAAACTAAAATAAGTGAATATAGAAGAAATCTGCGAGGTTCAAGATGTTGTATGTTAGGACATTAGACTGGATAAAAAAATACAGTTTTAAGTGAATGTGGAGAAAATGGAAACAATCTATAATTGCATAAATGAATTGAATAATTGAATAACTAGAAGAAGGTCCTTCTGGATGAAAAATTGATTGAAGAAAATGCAAATTACTAGACAAATACAATTACAATTTAGACATTAGAGTAAATACTCGCATATCGCAAATATTCTTCATTGTTTAATACGTCTGAGACTTAACAGATTTAACAAACAACATAAAATGTTCATTCCGAGAGAACAATTCAAAACTTTTTTTTACATATAACTCTAAAGAAAAATAATTTGTGGATTGTAGAGGCATTAACTTTGTAAGCATTTATCTTAAAATAAAAAAAATATTTTTATTTATTTTAAACAAAATTTTATATCCATATTTATTGTATAAATTACAAATTACAAACGTTTTCGGACCTCAAACCATCATCAGGGGTAAACGAAACTTGAAAACAAATCCAAAATTTATGCATGTTGATGGTGTTTCACAAATTATGTATTTGTAAGTCTATTAAGCGAAATAGCTGTAGGTACAGAGTTTTGTATTTTAAAATCCCTACGCACAAAGTACATCTCACCGCATGAATCAACATGTCTGATTCACTTTTTTTATACTTTTTGCGTGAAAACCGAAATCTCGCTCGCATTGCCACTTACCTTGATGGCATGATCCGACTTTCTTCATCAGCTGGTACCCTGGGCGGGGACCTCAAGGAGGAAGTGTATCATTAGCTAGGAGGCCAACAGAACAAACCAGTACTTGGCTGTGCGGGAACCCAGCATTACGGGACGTGTGAAATTTCAGTTGGCCACTGCAAACTATAAATTAAGATGAGATATCTCTTTATAAGAGTTCGATTTATGAAAAGGTATTTTTCGGGCCCCCGGGGACTTGACCCGAGTGCGCCGTATAATGGATATATCGAGATGTGTGATAGCCGACTTGTGTGCCCGGAATGTAAGGGGATCCAATTTATTGGTTCCTCGTCAAATTTTTCATCTGAAAACAATAAACTTTGTAGGGGTCCGTACTCCTTTAGTACAGAGAAAAATATACATCAATACAGGCTTTTATCATTGATAAATCGATACCTATAATCTAAGTTGCAAGGATATATTCATTCAAAGCTTTCAGATGTATGCCCACAAACAAACACGTGTAGTTCGCGCTTACAAATGCTGATTGTGTACTTACAAATAAAATCCAAACCTCAAATGAACATAAGCCCTGCAACTCTTGCCGACATTCCCTGAAACAGGGGTGACATTGGCAAAGTGAACCATTTTTTACAGTATGGGTGGTCAGCCTCATACCAACCTATAAGTCAAGGAACCACTTATTCAATTTTACCATTAAGGTTTCTCAGATAAATAAAACTTCTTTCGTATTTTCTACGAGAGAAAGCACTAAAAAACGTGAAAACCCTGTAGTTTAGAAGTGTTTCATGAGTTTTTTTTTACAATTAGTTCACTAACTATGAGAAGTTACTCGCAATAAATGGTTTTATCCACGATTTCTCAAATCAGTTTTACAATACACTGGTACTTATTCAGTTTTAACTTTAAGGTGGCGATATTGTGCAGACATTAGACTTGGTGACTTACTCATTGACTCAGTAATCAACTGAATTAGTGATACGTCTACAATCTATCTATAATCTAAGTTGCAAAAATGTATTCACATGTAATGCTTATATTTAATGCACGTCAACAAAAAAACACGTGTAATTTCACGCTCGCACATACTGCATGTGTACGTTTAAAATAAACATACCTTCACATAAGCATACACCTTGAAACTCCTGCCGCCTTTCCCTGAAACTAGAGTGGCATAGGAAAAAGTGAAACGAGTTCTTACAGCATGATGGGTCAGCCTTATTCCACCCTTTTAGTCAAGGAATACGTGAAAATAAATAAAAACGTAGTATCCTCTGTATTCATTAGATTTGATGTTTGTGGCCAGTCATTGTCTTTTTTTATCGTAAGAACTAGGATTGATTTTCAGCGGAAGGCTTTTTCTTGTTGAAAAAGGCACCAACCAGGATTGTTCTAAAGTACAAATGTTTAAAAAAATCAATGTTTTTATTATTATTTTATTATTATTTATGTGTATGTTCCTTGACTTATAGGTTGGTATGCGGCTGACCACCCATGCTGTAGAAAATGGTTCACTTTGCCAATGTCACCCCTGTTTCAGGGAAGGTCGGCAGGAGTTGCAGGGTGTATGCTCATTTGAGATTCGGGTTTTTAATATGTAATAATAATATTAGGATGATTTATTTGGTGAGCGCTGTTTTGTGTATCACACCTCAAGAGCCCTCTGCGAGCTTGGTCGTCGATGCAGAAAGCGCCAATTCTCAAACAAGTCCCAGTTGTTGTAAGGTTGGATGGACCTTTCAGTGACCGGTCTTTGGTAAAGGTTTATGAATTTTTTAACTCAGCGAAGAGCACATTCGAAATATAAATGGTATATTTTTTGTGCTCCGCCGGGATCCGAATCCACAACCTTCCATTTACGAGTTCGAAGTGTTGCTACTGGACTACGGACCGGTCCAATTGTCCAATTTTTATACTGTAGGACTACATGCGGCATGTTTAAGCGCCAACTTAAACATGCCTGTTTTGTGAAAATGCATATAATGTGAATCTCTAATGTTACTTATATTTTGCAACTTTGTTTAGATAAGATTTCGTTAAATCAACGAAACATAAGATGCGGTTGAGTAAACATTAAATAAAAAACGGTAAGCCTCCCAGACTGAATTCCCGCATGAGGTATTTTTATTTTTTTGAAATTTCCAGTCATAATTTCCCATAAGTAAATTTACGTTACGGTCAATATGCGATATTTCAAAGTTATCAGTAGTTATGACAGGTAAGTGAATACTAAATAACCAACGTTTATTGCGTCTCCCGCTGGGGAAATGTGAACGAAAATATTTTGGCAGGTGGAAACGTGTCAAAACAGGTATTAAGATTTGTCAGAATTAACATCACAAAATATTAAAAGAACGTATAAATGTTACTTTATGTGAATGGCTTTCCTTGATTACAGATTTTTTTTTCTTACATACATACATATGTATGTCTACATACTCGTAGATCATGCATTGTAAAAAAAATACCATGTTACCCATTTTATATCGATACATATGGATACTAATTATTGTAAAATATGTATGCGCTTTAAAGATGCCAAGAACGGTGGATTTTTGTAAGGAATAGAAACTGCTGTAATAGCAATAAATTAAAAAAAAAAATAGTCAAAAAAGGAAGTCTCTATGGTAAATATATACACAAGTCAAAGTTTAAATTATGTATGTACACTTTGCTAATGTCACCACTGTTCCAGGAAAAGTCGGCAAGAGTAAAAGAGCTTATGTTATTTGAGATTGGGTTTTTGTAGGTCCACATGCTGCATGTGTAAGCGCGAACTTTGTACGTGTCTGCTTATTAGAATGTATGTAATATGAATTTGAAATGTAATATATCTTTGCAACTTAGATTATTGATTTTAGATAGTAATACACTTTTATTCCAGTGTAGAAAACGTAAACATTGAACAGCCTTGTATAAAATACAAAGTGTTAAGGAAGTTTTTTCAATACAAAAATTGGGAAAGTGGCTGAGGTACCAAAACATACTGTTCTTCAGTTACAGACAATAAGGTTTTATTAAAATTAAGTAGGTACGGTACCTACACTGTAAATCTTGCGATTCCAAATTATTATGGAAATTGCATTAACCTATCAAACTCGTGGTCAAAGAAACGTTTCATTTTCATTTTTCATTTTGAACGAAAACATTCACAGAAAGTTTAAGCAAGAGATTTGATAGCAACGCATTATTTTCTTCTAAGAATTTACCTACCTATGAAACCTACCATAAAATTAACCGTTTTCTCATTTTCAAAGGAGAAATTTCTCGGCACCAAGCTGATGAAAATACATTCCTTTTAATGTAGTCCGTTAAATATATAAAATATGTTTTCAATTGACGTGGCCGATTTCTGCATAAAAAACCTTAACAAGGCTACATCAAAACTAACGGACTAATCCGCAGTAAAGTATTAACAACACAGGTTATTGTTGTTATTAAAACAGGTTACTTTTCAATAGCATATCGTTTAAGTTTTATAATAACCGGCCCTGCGGCGCCTTTACGATCAACACGTCAAAAGGGAGGATGTGATTTTCGCTACCTGATAAATTCCTATAATTTTTTTGAGGGTGTTTTTGTACTTTTAAACAAACGGATCACTATTAAGAACCTTATTTATTTTTAAAAGTTTATGTGATAAGAAAAAATCAATTGAATTGCATTAAAACTGACAATAAAAATGTACATTTCAAGTGGTCGCTGGGATGGTCGAGGGGTAAGGCCGTTTGTCCACCGCACGCCGTCACCGGGAACGAGATGACGGCGCCGAAGTAGCGGTACATGTATTGTATTTATGTATTGCCTGGTTACAGGCAATACAATACATAACCTATAACCAGCGAAATCGGTCGCGGTGGACAAACGATCGCCGTCACATCAATTAAACTCGGCCCGAAATAATCTCGTTCTCGGTGACGTGACGGTGACGGCGTGCGGTGGACAAACGGCCTAAGGCGTTGACACTCGGATTTGGCAAACCACCGGTTCGAGTCCGGCCTTGTCCTATCGACAATAATTTCGACCCAGGTTCAACAGATGCCATTGAATGCACACAAGCTTCTGCTTTCGCATGAAGACCACTGGCCAGGTAAAATATGTTGGAGAATTGCATTGCTCTTCACAAATGTATTGAAAAAAAAAAACATACAATTCCTGTAAGTTGAACTTTTCACATAAATCCTTTGATAATAAATACGTCTTTTTCTTAGGATACTTATTTATTTAAAGTACAAAATTTTGTCAAAAAAATATAGATTTTTTTATGACAAGACATCGAAAAATCACATCCTCCCTTTTGACTAGTTTATTGTAAAGGCGCGGCCCGGCGTCTTATAACAGCGTATTAACATTAATAAGCCGATATTAATAAGTGTGTGTATGTATGTATGTGATCTACTTTATCCGCACAATATTGTAATTATCCAGTTGAAGTATTAAGTTCAGAAGCTGTATCATATATCACGAGGTAATCGTGACAGCCTTTTTATTGTGAAAAATATCTTACATGTCCTCTTGAAACGGGGCAGGCCAAGGCTTGCTCCGGTTTGTTTTAGGTACAACTTATTAAAAATATTCAGGGTGAATAAATCACTAATGGAATTCGCGTTTAATACAAGCAAGTTAATTGTGACACTTTTTACAAAACAATCTCGAAAATGTTAAGTAATTCTGAACCACAATTTGATATAGATATTGTTGTGTTGTTACGCGTGTTCTTTTGAATTAAAACTGCGGTGATTTATTTTACACGATTTATTTCAGATTCGGTACAACGGTCGTTTGATTTCTGAAGCAACAGAGAGTTTTTGTCCTTATCGTAAGAATAAAGATCATTCTTGAAACATGGAGAATTGCTACTTGCTAGATTTTGCCAAAAAATTTTACCTAACACAATAGCAATTTCGAACAAATTATTACCTAACATCTACTTCTTTCTAAAGAGATTTCACAGATTTTATTATTAACTCACGCAGATAAACACAACACACAACAACCATATGGATGGTGTTATGGCCGAGGGTTAAGTCGCTATTCTTGACTAACGCATTTGGAACAGAATAACGTTGGTTCGAATCACGCCTTGCCCTTTTGCATTTTTCACAAAAGCTTCTGCTTTTGCATGAAGACAACTGGCCAGGAAAAATAGGTTGGTGAATTGTATTCCTCTCCACAAATCTATTTAAAAAAAATCTTAACAATATTCTTAAAAATCTTGTTCGGGGTTGAAATTGAAAACAATATTCCATTTTGTACAATATGGGTGGTCGACCTCATACAAATCTATCAGTTCAGGGCATCACTTGATCACACCTAGTAAATAAAGGAACAATACAATGCTTGTTTGGGGTATAGATTTTCTGAAAAGGATTGGATGATTTTTTGCTGTATGGATGAAAAATGGATATCAGTTCTCGGAAGCCGGCTCGCTTCAGTCCTGATTGACAACAGTCTCGGCGTTTGGTCACACTGATCACAGGCTGTGTAATAGAGCAATGATCATGTTGTGCAATTCTATACACCAGATTCCAGCCAAGGCTCATTTGAATTTATAAAAAAAGGGAGAATATAGAAGCGCTTCATCTATTATTGGAGCTGTCTGTTGGGATCATTATGTCAGTGTGGTGGCGCACTGCGGGGGTCACCACAGCAACCAGCTACTAATGTTCATAAGAGTTCCACACACAGGTCTCATGTTATACGGTAAACATATTTGCTTTAATTCATCCAAACCACACAATTATGTTATGTTACAAAATCATATAAATTGACTTCAATCAGGTCGCTAAGGTGGTCGAAGGGATAAGGATTTGGCACTCTAATTTGCGTTCCTAACACTAATGCCGGTTCGAACCCAGCGTTATTCTATCGACAATAAGTTCGACCCTGGTTCAACAGATGTCGTTACATGCACACAAGCATCCAATTTCGTATGAAGACAACTGGCCAGGCAAAATAACTTGAATATAAGGTGAATTACATTCCTCTTTGTGAGGATCTATTCTGTTTAAAAAAAAGTCACTATATCACTGTCAGACGTAGAATAAGCTCTCACCCAGTTTTTGAGCTTAGGGGAATCATAAAAAGAAAACAATGCATTCAGTTTGTAAATTGGTGTGCTAGTTCATTTTAGTCGATAACTCCACACATTTTTTCAAATTTGAATGAAAGAGTGATAATTTAGTCCACGAATGACTTAATACTAATGTTGGCATCTTTTATACAAATCTGACACTTTTCACATATTTTTTATTGCATTTACTGTTCAAATTATAGACTGATTATCTTCCCAACCGCATAACAAGAGACCTGCTTTGGCCACATGTGCTGTGAGGAAGTTGCTAGGTGGTTAGCGTCACTAGGCTGTAGTAGAGCCACGCGGGCAGTGGAGGCGCGCGTGCCAGCATTCCTGCGGAGTTGCGCCTTGACACTTTAATCACTTTAATGTCCCGAGCCCCCTGCTGGGGCATATATTAATGTCACACCAAAGTGTCTATGAAGCTTTTGCCCATTCATGCCAATATGAACTTATCAAACCAGTATTCCAGAGCTCAGTGTCGTAGCTAAACTATAATCTAAGTTGCAGAGATATATTAACATTTAAGGCTCTCAAATGCATGCCCACAAACAAACACGAGTAGTTCGCGCTTACAAATGCTGAATGTGTACTTACAAATAAAATCCAAACCTCAAATGAACATAAGCTCTACAACTTTTGCCGACCTTCCCTGAAACAGGTGTGACATTAGCAAAGCGAACCATTTTTTTACAGTATGGATGGTCAGTCTCATTCAAACCTATGTCAAAGAATAATTTTTAATTTAAGAAAAATCTGACGGTTTTCGAAATTTCAGGGCCCGTTCCTTCTGAACTTCATTTGAATATTTAGTTACCTTTCCATTTTGATTGTGACAATAATTCAAAGTGAGACAGGGCAGGTCACGTTGCAAGACAGGTGGCTGAAAATAATCATCCAATGGTGACCCAACATACCCAATCGGAGAGTATGGAGACCCCAAATGATATGGCTGGATGACATCAGGGAACTGGATGACATCAAGGGAATTGGATGCCGGGGATGGCTGAATACAGCAGTCGATATAAAAGTGCGAAGAAGATTGAAAAAGGGCCTACATCTAGGAGTGGAATGAAAAAGGCTGATGAAGAAGATGAATTTACAATAGTCGTTATTTCATCGTTAGCTTAGATTAGGTTTGCAGGACTACAGTTAGTTATCATAACATATTAGTTATCATGAGGTTTTGTTTATTTGTATGCACCCATGCAGGATGTGTAGGCGCGAACCTACATGTGCCTGTCTGTGGGCATGCATTTAATATGAGCCTTTGTAATTTGCATAATAAATTTCGAACAAATTTTTAATGCGCAGTTTTGGAGACTTCGACGCACGGACAATGCAAGGCTCGTAGCGACTAGCGAAAAAGTTCAATAACATATTTATTTAAACGTTCCATAGTTTTCAGAACAATATTTATTTACTGAGGCCTAGGAGTAAAGGAGTATAAGTAATAGCACATATTACACCTTTTACCTTGACTTACAATTTTAAGTTTATATTGTTTTTTTTTCTAGATTTGTTTTACACTATGTCGGTTTACAATGTACTGATTTCTGGCTCTTAGCTTATTGACTTCACGGCTCAGTATTTTAACCGACTCTGACCTGCACGCAATTGCGGCTCACATTAAATAGGTACGAAAGGGACCATTCTTGCTTGTTCTAGATTATTCTATAGTGGATTGTACCAGACCAGTCTACTATCATCTATTCAATCATTATACTAGAGGCGGACACACACACACACAAGCAAACCCCACGAACTCTAACGTTCGTAACAATAGATAGATTATAGCACCCCGGTGTGATCTGCAGTGCTAAGTGACGCCACTGGCCGGACCCATGTGAATGCGGTAACATAAAGTATATCCAGCGAGACGACAAAAATCAACTCGCTCTGCTTTAATGTGATTTGTAATGTAAATTGATATTATGTTTCACTGCCCTGTTTTACATTTAAAGCAACCCATAAAAACAGTCTAAAGCATTGCCGTTTATCATCTGCACAGGCAGGTACACGCACTTACATGCTTACTTAAGATAATTGGAGACCGCGAGGCATAAACATGCCAGCAACCAAATCAAACCGTTCCCAGGCTATCCCAGCACTTGCAAGTTGCCTAGATAAGCAGGCTGTATCACCCCTCTTCCTGTTCTACTACTGCCAACTAATTTAACACTTGTGCTATTATTTATTAGTCAGGACATGCAAAGTCAATTAAGCACAATGTAACAACTACATGCATTACAAATCTAAGGAAAATATTTTATACACCTTCATCTTCAATGATCAGATACTTTTTATATACTCTTTCCATTGAACTGAAAAATCATTTAGGTACCATTAAAAAACAGACCGGTTACCAACGATTCATCCAGCCTTACAGAAAATTGGTCTTCCTTGAATATTGGCGCTTTGTAGCGACAACCAAGTTCGCAGAGGGCTCTTGAGGTGTGATTTACACAAAAACAGTGCTTACCAAATAAATCATCCATGCATAATGTTACAGAAGTATGAAGTTTAATAAGAAATTTTGAAGCTCTATTTACCTTTTTTACCTATATTTACATTCACTTCTTCAGTTTACTCAAATGAATGAAAATCGTTTTTCAATATTTCTCAGAAGTCAATTTTTTTTATCGATTGACTAGCTACTCACTTCAACAAAATAAACTATGCGTTGATTATCATTAAAATTATTAAATTGTTACCGGTATTAGGCGCATAGATAACCTCTCAAAAGTACAAGATTAACAAATTGGAAAATATTTGTACGCATGACATCATCCAGCTTAAAACCTGAGAGAGCTTCCATCAAGAAATTAACGGTTATATTATCACATGATGAAGAAAGTTAATCAGAGAGTGGATTATTATCCGGCATGAAGGCAAGACTTTCGTATCTCATTAGTGATTAGGTCACGGACCGCAATATTCGTATGAGTTGACCTCTGCACGCATTACCGCCTGCTAGATATTTACTATTGTTTGCTCCCGGACTCCCTTCTCACATCTCATACGGCCACTACAGAGAAAACTGTACATAATGCATCATCGGCTCCCATTAGCTCTTTTATAGACGCCGAGCCTGTTGTAAATCATAATGCCTGTGTTCAGATCAGGCTTGTGGCGGCAGATCTAGCTTTGCACTGTTTTTTAATTAGACAAGTCCATCGCGGCTGCCCGATAAGGGGGCGTCGTTATACAGTCCACTTACAAAGTAACGCTTTCCTAGCAAAAAGTGTTTATGATGAAGTGTGGCTCGGTTCGATACGAAAGAAAGCGCACAGGCAATATAACATTTTTTTAACAAGCGGTTTTTGTTGTTGTGATAGCGTTGCGATAACAGATTATTTAGACATAATATGACTATGATAGAGACTGTTAATGATGTATGCGCTTTATAACATCTATGGTGAACAATAAAATTTGTAGGCGATTGTAAATATATGAAACCGTTGGTCTATAACAGGGTGTACAAAATATCTTACGGAATGAAAGTTGGACGTAGCGTTTTCCCAAAAATAAATGAACCTGGGCTATTAGCTCACCTATGATAGAGACTGTTAATAATGTATGCGCTTTATAACATCTATGGTGAACAATAAAATTTGTAGGCGATTGTAAATATATGAAACCGTTGGTCTATAACAGAGTTTACAAAATATCTTACGGAATGAAAGTTGGACGTAGCGTTTTCCCAAAAATAAATGAACCTGGGCTATTAGCTCACCTGCCCTTTATAAATACCTAGAAGGTAGGTAATGTGATTCACAAACGTTATATTATTGAAGTATTTTGTACTAAAAATGTACTGCATTATTAAATTACTTCAATACCTAAATTGGAGAGCCAACATTTATCTAGAAAACAAATGACACAAACAAAAAATGCAAAGATAAAGAAATATTGAAGGTACTTTGCTCACATTGCATCAATGTCTACAACGTAATAGTTCAAATTGTGGACTTATTGTGAAGTTCCACAATGATAATGTCTCCAATCAAACACAACAGCCATGCCACAAACACAAGCATTTCTCTTGTCCATAACAGGCCCAGCTTTCACACGGCCTACAGTGTGACCTTGTTAATTATACAAGCAGACCAATGGCCGGCAGGAACACAATGTGAAGTATCGGCGCTACAGAAGTAAGGCAGCTACAGAAGTAAGGCAGCTACATTTCGCAGTTCCGCAGCCCTTCTACATCGCGATTAACTCTACGATGTTTAGGCGCTTTTCAATCTTGCTCTGTACAAACCTTAACAAGGGTATTTTTGCAACTCTGGAGTCGCTGGAGCAAGAAGAAGAAATATCAATTAAATTGTACAAGTATTTATACATTTTTGAATAGGTGTATAAAACCAAGGCTAGCGAATATTTTGTTGTTAATTTTTAAGGGCGCAAGAGTAGAGAATTATTGAGTACTGTAAAAACATGATTTTATGATTTTCAAAGGTAGCAAAAAAAACTTTTATTTTGTCAAAGAAATGACCAACACAAACATTTATCCAGTTGCTTAAAGTCTGTGCAGACCTGCCATGGACATCGTAGGGTTCGTGATAGCAAAAAGTAGCATTCGTTCTTTATGAAAGAAAAGGACAAGAAACTATATAGTGACGTTTTTGTTTCTCATTCTCAGTCTTGAACATTTTGTCTGTATTTTCTTTTATATGCTTTTTTTTTACTGTACAGTAAAATCGTACAATTAAACATAAGGTAGACAAATGTGACAACAGTATTGAAAAACAGGCTAAAAATAGTGGTCGGCATATTTTATACACATGAACTGAGTTCATATTAAATACCCATATTATGGTAGTCATTTAAGTATTTCAAAGTCATTCAAGATGATCGAGAGATCAACAACGTTAGTATATATTCATTAAAATAAAATTAATAAATCGATTAAAAATAATACAGTGTTTCATTAGAATTTTTGGTTCTATGGAATTTAGTAGAAATCAATTAAAGTATTTCACTCTATTACGTAGAGGAAACTTCTGCAGGTGCTGAAAATCTGTGCGGACCTGTCTGACATCGTAGCGTTAAAGGTTACGGTACTGTGGGGCAGGAAGAGCTCTCGCGTGGGAATAGTATTTTGCCGGACGTCAAGTTGGCTTTGCATCATTCACTGTGTCAGCTCGGTCTTAGGATTTCTTCTGAAGACAATGGACCGGCCGCGGCGCGATCCAGTTCAATTTATCTTGGGTCGAACTGTTTTTGTAGATCGTGAACCATATACATCATCTGAGAATTATTGTACGGACTGGGGGAGGTCAATCCCAGGAGTTTATCACACAATTTCACGAAATATCGATCTTTCTTAGACTTGCTTATGAATTATTAATATAATTGACCACACGGATATTTTCTCGAAAAGAAGAAAATACAGCTTGATCGTAAATAAACTTGACCTATTTTTCACAATAATTTATCCTAGTTTTCTTGGAGAATCTTTGGTTATTATTATTTTGATTTATTTATCTCGGATATTTACTATTTCAAATCAAATATCTTCATGATAAATTATTCGCAAGTAGGCGGTACTTATTATTACCTAGAAGGAACATTACTTTTTTCTCGCATTGAGTCATTCTTGTTCATTCAGTAGTTGAGGATTTTTCTTCATTTCAAAAATATATATTGGTTTCACGGAGTCTGCATGATTATGAAACTATGATAGAGCAATAACGACTATGTATTAGTATTACACTCTTGATATGGAAGAAGTCGTTTAGTGTCTATGTTCTCACCATCTGCAGTCTTACGAATAGTTTGACCACTACTTCAAATGTAAAACGTACAATCAAACTCAGTTATAGCGTTTTACCAAAATGCATAGGGAATCAATTATGCCCTAGAGGCACTATATAAGTTTTCATACATTTTTGGTAAACGTTATGATTGAATTTACACAACTTGGGGTACAAAGCGGCGCCTGCAGATTGAGTATTGATCTTGGGACCTCATAAACAACATGGCCTTTGTTCCTTCACTCACCTGTACCTCAAGTATAAAACTTTACGAATTGACTCAACCACAGCGTTATACAAAAAAATATGGAAACGTTAACATACTGTTTAAGTTTCCGTGCAATTTTGATAAAACACCATGGCTGAGTTTAGACGTGATGTCTTGTACTTAGGGTATTGATCTCGCCTTCGCTACAGGTTGTTTTGATTTATTCAAATGAAATAAAACGCCATGGCTGAAATTGGCTTGTAATTCTGCTCAGTGTGATGCAATGGCCGGTTTCATTATAAAGTTTTTACACTTTTAAACAATAGTACTAATTTGTCGGAACGTATTAGTGAACCTGCCCATTTTATTTGCTAAAACCAGAGCTGTATATTAGAACCATATTGAAACAGTATCAGCAGATGAAAGACATGACGATAAATAAAACAGTTTAGGAAGTAATCCGTGCTCAAAATGGTTTCTTAAAAGGGTATGACAAAATTCAAAACAATGTTTATTTTTCTTTCCAAAGTACTAGTATGAAATGTCAAATAAAATATGTCAAAAAATTATCGTAAGTATTACTTAAACAATACGAAAAAAGTAGACCCTATGCATTATAAAATAAAGGACATCCTACTCTAGGTGTAGGTACCTACTTAAATAATTGTATTTGTTCAAGATTGTGTGAGTATTCTAATCGAATATTCTAAGTTAAAGGTTTCTGCAAAATCTTGCATGTGATAGTTCTCAATGTTTCGAGAATATTATTGTTTATTTCGAGAACTTAATTCTCACCTTTAAACAGAGACCGAGATGCTCTGTAGCCAGACTAGTATCTAAGCCGTCGAGCTACCCACAGTATCCTTAGTATAAGTTGCAAAACTTGAGTAATGTAAAGTTTACGGCAATTATTCCCTGTTTCAGGGAATGTCGGCAAGAGTTGCAGGGCTTATGTTCATTTGAGGTTTGGATTTTATTTGTAAGTACACAATCAGCATTTGTAAGCGCGAACTACACGTGTTTGTTTGTGGGCATGCATCTCAGAGCTTTGAATGAATATATCCTTGAAACTTAGATTATAGATTATAGATTAAAGAGTGGTTTCCCCCAAAATCTGCCGTTTTTGTTTGTTTGAACTTGATTTTCTTCATCACTGTAACTCTTTTGCTAAGACCACAACGCGTAAGAAACAAAAACGGCAGATTTTGGAAGAAATCACGCTTTAATATTTTCCGTAAACTTTACTTTTCTCAAGTTTTGCAGCTCGCACTAAGGGTACAGTTCAAAAGAAACTCCGTACAAACCGAACGTGATCTGAAATAAATTGAGCAAAAAAAAATACCAGCAATTTTTTTAATTGAACCCCGTGAATTATGACACTAAGATGCAAATGTTTTTCACAGGTTTTTAGACTGGAGTGTCACATGCAGCTCTGGCCGTGGAGGGGCCGATAGGGAATCACGATTTTTTCTCTCATGCCAGATAAGAGACGGCTGCGGGCAGATTGGCAACGTAATTATGTTGGTTGTTAGAATAAGTATGCTCGCGCGCTGACCTAATGGGTCGCCTCGGGTCCTATCCTCTGTAATGACCAGGGCTGGGGAAATGAAAAAATCTGACCTCCACGACAATTCTATCCTCGATTCCAACAAAATAATGAAAAATAGATATTGTTTTCTTATATTAAAGCGACTTGGAGATAGAATGTTCTAAGTTCATTGCTACCTTTGTGAAAAACTAGATAATCACAAATAATTAAAGTAGATTCAAACAAGAAATTCATTTCGGGGACAAGTGAGTCAGCTCTCATGATGTTATTTAACCTCATTACGTGAATTAAATTGTTATAAGATATACAAGATTTCAATGCCATCTGTGTATCTATAAATCTATAATCTATAATAAATAGACACGTATAAGTTTGCACTTACACATGCCGCATGTGGACTAACAACATAAAAACCCAATCTCAAATGAACATAAGCCCTGCAACTTTTGTCGACCTTCCCTGAAACAGGGAATGAAACCATTTTAATTATATTAATTGTCCATCTCAAGTAGTGATTTTGGAAAATCGAAAATGTCACATAAAAATAGTTTAATGGGACCTTAATATATCCAGTACCTATGAAGTTGAGAACAGCAACCAATGTAGGCCGTTTCAGGAGGTTATTTAAGACAAATTCATAAAAAAAACAAATTAAATTAGAATACTATAGTTTGACCATGTTGGCACAAAAAACTTTTTTTTTTGAGAATTTCTACAAACGTAGATCTGCTGACAACCCTGTTTTATCCCCTCACCCCGCTGCATACAAAATCCACTAGCGGAGATCTCTCCCAGTAGAGTATGGTACGTATTGTTCCCACAGGGCTGCCCCTGACAGGTGAACCTCCACCTACCCACCGCACTATAATAGATGGCATTCTTCTACACGTATTGTTTCGGCCACGGATATTTCGATGACTTTATTAATTATTGCTCCACATAGCTAACGTGTATAATCATAATGTAAAAAAAAAACACATTCCAATCTAGCGAGAGCTTATGATTTATATCTGCGATAGAAAAATGTATTGTGTAGATTTTGAAGGTTTACTTTCTGCTTATGGACAACAAATTTCACCACAATACCGCGAAGATAACTTTTATAGTTTTATCAACCTACACTAATTGTATCTTCTAAATCGAATTAATTGAAAATGTCGAAAGTTTTTTTTTGTTTAAATAATTTTTAGTTTTGTAGAAAATAAAAATAGAGAGAATAGAAGTCTGCAAAAGGCATCAGACAAGATAATACGAAATTATATAAGGTTATACATCGGTGTAGGTACGACAATAGCGTAAATAAAATGGATTATTTTTCTTCATTAGTTGTTATATTGGGATGATTTATTTATTTTTATCTCCTACATAATAAAAGATTGCCGTTTTTGTGTGTGTCACATCTCAAGACTCTCAAGAGTCCTCCCTATCATGAAAGAGATATTTTATAAAGGTGCCGTTTCAGTGCTCCCTTGAAAATACCAACAGATTCCAAAACCCTCACTCCGGGTGGTAGTCTGTTCCACTCCATCGGTCCCGAAAGCGCGATCTCCAAAATTAGTGCGTATTTGACGACGAGGCTGCATCAACCTGACAGCACCACTCTCCGCTGACCTAAGTCTCCGCCCCCTCACACTCACCTTAACGGGGGATAACATATTTACATATCTGCCAAATATGACGGAGCCATACCGTTTAGGGCTTTAAATACCATCAGACACACACGGTAGACCACCCTCTCAGGAAAACGAAGCCAATGTAGTCCTTTCAACAGCGGAGTGATGTGATAGAATTTGGACATCCCGAAGATCAGTCTTGCGGCCGCATTCAGATCAGACTGAAATCGGTTCAGTTGCTTTCATTCCAAGTTCACTTTTGAACAAAGGCCTCCTACAATGTCCTCCAGTTGCTGCTGTCTTGGGATATTTTCTACAATGTCCTCTCGACAACTTTTCGAAAATAATCCATCTCGGAATAGAAAGGTACAGAGTATGAGTTAACTCCAAATTACTATAATAAGAAGACCACAAAATCAATTTTCACTTTAAAATACAAATATTAATTCTGAAATAAGAATCTCAAATAACGCACGCAAATGCAGCGAACATAATATATGTATATATATATGTATATTAACCGAATTTTAATATTAAGTATTGTGTGACAATGTTCATTTAATTTGAATAAATTGGCATACAGGATATCAGAACTTTCACCTTGAATACTTAATGTATAAATACGGTACTTAATCAATTGCTTAAACAGGTAGCGCGGAAGCCACCGTGGTCTTATAATTCTAGATCGTACATCCATAATGTTTACGTTTTGACAGCCATTTCCCTCTTTGGGGACTATCGAGATAAGTAGCTTAGCAGAGTGCCCACAAAATTGGAAATCGAACGATCTTTTTATAAGTGTTTGATTAAATTAATTGCATTAAATAGACCACCTGACGATACAAACTATGTGTTTGCGGAACCGGTTGTGGATATTTAATCTAACCGAACGTCATCAGAAACCAAAAAAACAATTGCTCTTTCATTTCTTTACATTTACTCATTTACTTTTTTTTAACATCGATGCAACATAAACATATTTACTTTAAATTAAAATTCGAAATCTTATTTTCATATTTTTTCACTGAAATTCGAAACGTGGACAAAAATAAATTTTTTGAAATGATTACAAAAATGAGTAATACTTTCGGGATACTGCATCTTTCGTCAACAGCTGTAAACATACTTGATCGGAGAATCTATTGATTTCAATAGATACATTCATATATTAGTGTATTAATTTTAACATTTAATAGTATTTTTCTTAATTTCAAAGGGTCAGTCGATGGGAATCGTGTTATGAGGATTCTGTAAAACTGATACCGAGTTTTAAAAGTGCATCTGTTTGCATTGTGCCAAAAAAAAAATACCAAAATGTACTGACAACCTCTGTTACGATTTTAAATACAGAAGGATTGTAAAATGCAATGGAATTTTTTTCTTTGAAATAATTTATTTGCAATTTAGCATGAATTTATTTTCCGTTGATTTATATTTTACAGTTCTAATATCGATCGTTGACCCCGAAAACATTCCAATACCTGACTCGGTAAAATATATTAGAGCGTTTTGTATTTGTCGATGGGAATCGTGTTATGAGGATTCTGTAAAACTGATACCGAGTTTTAAAAGTGCATCTGTTTGCATTGTGCCAAAAAAAAAATACCAAAATGTACTGACAACCTCTGTTACGATTTTAAATACAGAAGGATTGTAAAATGCAATGGAATTTTTTTCTTTGAAATAATTTATTTGCAATTTAGCATGAATTTATTTTCCGTTGATTTATATTTTACAGTTCTAATATCGATCGTTGACCCCGAAAACATTCCAATACCTGACTCGGTAAAATATATTAGAGCGTTTTGTATTTGTACGTCCTTATAATGGATCGCTTTGTCGTTGAAAATCGTGTTTTTAAAAAACACAATGGATGGTCACATGTACAGTAAAGCAAATATTTAGATCCATACTTAAATGAAGTTGTAACAGACGAGTTACCTATGTATGTACAATGTACCTTTATGTTCGAGAAATTCATTTGAAGCACTGCGAATTTATCAAGATAAATAAAATAAAAGAAAAAAAAAACAGATATGAGCTAAGAAAAACAAATAATCCATGCGTATGTATATAATCTATAATCTAAGTTACAACTGTATATTAACACTTAAAATTGATATTAAATGCATGCCCACAAACAGACACGTGTAATTACAAATACTGCATGTGTATTTGCAAATTTAAATCCAAACCTCAAATGAATTTAAGCCCTGGAAATTTTGACGACCTCTTCTAAAACAGGGCTGACATTGGCAAAGTGGACCTTTTTTTTTACAGTATGAGTGGTCAGCCTCATATCAACATATAAGTCAAGATATGGTTGCAATAAAGTAGATCAGTACAGATAAGTAATGAATATAATTGTAAATAAAACAGTTTCAGAATTCTTTTTCTTGTTAAATTACTATTTTTCTTGTAAAAATATTGTATTTAGGAAGTGTCGCAATTATCAATAGCAGAAATATATTAAAAAACAACAATATCTTTCAATCACCGTAGATTCTTAATTTCTCGTAGATTTCTGAACCAAATGAACTGATAGAAATACCTACCTTTGTCTCGTTGCATTTTTTGTATACCTACTTATTTCATATTGAAATCTAAACATATGGCACATGAAAAAAAGCGTTTGAAAATCACCATTTAATGTGTATTTTAAAAACACACATGACTATGCCTATGTAACAGCCATAAAATAAACAATGTCAAATAATTTAAAAATAAATGAAAACAATACACGAGTAGAAGCGTGTATTCTCATTTTGTGTTACGAGTATTATAAATTATGCACGGTTGCGTCATTGGAAATGCAATAATTTCCATACAATGTTAAACGAAAATCGTATGGTGATAAAGCCTTCAGCGGGCGGGTTGTGACCGCTTGACCCTCTCACCCGGCGGGGGAGGGGGGAGGAGTCCACCCCCCTACTCACCCACTGGTCCAAAAGAATGCCCGGTTACGTGTGCTATACCCCAAGAAAAAAAATCACGTTTAAACTCAACCGGAGAGTTCTACAAAAAGTGTATAAAAATTTAACGTACACTAGAGGTGAAGTTTCAGTTTTAATACATTTTTAGGTTGAGTGTAAACTTCAGGTTTTGTGCTTGATGGGCTATAGCGATATGCTGTGAAGTTTATTTTTAATATGTCGAGGCACACCTGATCGCCCATTGTTGTGTTTGTGGGAGCCTAAATGGCAGCATTTTTTTCGAGTATGTTTTCAAGGCGATGACCTCTACAGAGTGCAGGTATTATGACGTCACTGTAATAAGGTGACCTATCTATGCATTGTACTGCAATTTCAATAAAAACTTAACTGGTCCGTAGTCCAGTGGTAAGCGCTCCGGACTCATGAATGGAAGGTCGTGGGCTCGAATCCCGGCGAAGCACAACAAATACCATTTACGAGTACCTACCTATACTTTCAAATAATATGATCTTCTCTGGATTGAAATATTCTAAATCTATATCTAAATCTAAGTTGCAAAGATATGCATCATTTGAGGTTCATATTAAATGCATTCCCACAAGCAAACACGCATAATTTCGCGCTCACACATGCCGCATGTGGACCTACAATATAAAAACCCAATCTCAAATGAACATAAGCCCTGCAACTCTTGCCGACCTTCCCTGAAACAGGGGTGACATTGGTAAAGTGAACCATTTTTTACAGTATGGGTGGTCAGCCTCATATCAACCTATAAGTCATGAAATAATTATGTAGCTTTACCAACGACCGGTCACCAAAGGTCTATCCAGCCTTACAGCAACTAGGTCTCGCTTGAAAATTGGTGCTTTCTATAGCAACAATCAAGCTCGCAGAGTGCTATCGTGTGTGTGTGTGTCACGGGAAGGCCTTCCGCTACTTATATAGCTTTGCATGAGCGTCATTGTGCTGTGGGTCCTTCTTACACACACAGTATGAAGAGGGTTTCAGCATTTCTGCTGAAAAGACGTATTTTCAGAAAACGTTTTCGGAAAAAGGACGTGAAATATTGCCTGAAAAGAAATTCACAAAAGGAGACGATTATTTATGATTATATACCGTTAAGATTTTATGATATGTAGCTTAATGGAATATAAATATTTTTTTTTTTGAAAAGTTTTAGCGGAAACATTGTAGAACTCCATTTTAATTATTAAAAAATGATAACAAACTTTGTTTAGTTCTACTTTATTAAATAAAGTAGAACTAAACAAAGTTTGTTATCATTTTTTAATAATAAATATTTTTATTACAACAAAAAACGATTGTCTGTTGAATCAAAATGGCAACAATATTTTCACACATTTCAAAAAGCAACTGTAAATTTTCGACAGAAATTTGTGATAAAATTTAAACCATGCCGCAATTTATTTCAGTACAACAAGTAAAAACACACACAGTACACTCAACCACAGCGATTTGTAAAATATATATGAAACTATAACTCACACTAGAGACACTGTTTCAGCTTGTATACATTTTCTGGTAAGCGCCGTGTTGAATTAAAAACGTATCGTTAGTTTACAAGTTATAATGGAGGTGAAACATTAATACATGCTGTTTACAAACAAAAACATAAATGATGCTTAAACCAATACAGATATGACGTTTACTGTTCAGGTGTAGTAATTAAAAATATTTTACTGTTATTTTAAACAGATTTAAAGAAATACCGGCACTTCGTAGGTGATTTTCGATAAGATTTTTTCCGTAGATAATAAATATGTAAGAACGGCTGATATCCTGGAGTGCTTTTTACATGGTTTACTTTATGTACTGATATTGAATATTTTTTGTAACATTGAGCAATGTTGTATCCATTGTGCTGAAAAAATTCCAGTTTCAGTTTGTAAGTAAAATAATATTTAAAATGGAAAATAATATTTCGTATAAAAATATGGCCAAGTCCTCCTCGTACCCGTCGCGAGTATGTGGCACATGCAATGCAACTGAGCTACATATAGAGTATAACTTCTTGCTGCGTTATCCCCGAAAGGTTTCGCATGTGATCAGCGGAACCTATTTATTTTTATATGTAAGGGGGCTGGCCTTACGCCAACCCCTTCAGTTGAAGTGGGGGTTTCCCTTCCCGAGGAGGCTGGTATACATTTCTTGTGAAGGCCGAGTAAGCCTTAAAAATCGAAACGGGAAATTATTTTTGACATCCATGGTGGGATTCGAAACCGAGCTCTCGGCATAGAATGCAATCAATCTACCAGTTGAACTATTGACTAGACTAGTGTAGCTCCATTGTTTTTCATTTTTACAAACTGTGTACGCACGCAAACAACAAAAATCTTTTGTTTTTTTTTCGCTTTGGCATCTCTCTCCCTCGCACATGCTTACTTACAATGCAACCGTTCCTTTTCCTCGCGATATTGCATTACAGATAATTAGGGTACAGATAATTAGGAAATTTTTGACTTTTTTTCTATAGATTTCTTTGTAAGGTTTTGTTCTTTTTTATATTTAAATGTAATTTATTATTCATATTCCTTGACTTATAGGTTGGTATGAGGCTGACCACCCATACTGTAAAAAATGGTTCACTTTGCCAATGTCACCCCTGTTTCAGGGAAGGTCGGCAAAAGTTGTGGGGCTTATGTTCATTTGAGGTTTGGATTTTATTTGTAAGTACACATTCAGCATTTGTAAGCGCGAACTACACTTGTTGGTTTGTGGGCATACATCTGAGAGCTTTAAATGAATATATCCTTGCAACTTAGATTATAGATTATAGATAGGGTGACAGGTTAGAACGGCACAGTGGCATAACTTCACATGACATAAGATACATGACAGAACCACACATGAAAAAACATCGTATACGTAAAACAGAACATACTATAAACGGTACATGACAAAAGTTGTCTTGTTTTAGGTATGTGCTGCTTTGTCATGTGATGTTTTTTTACAGTGCTGTTTTTTCATGTGATGTATTGTATGTAATTGTGATGTTCTGTCATGTGTCGTTTTGTCCCTGTGTCGTTCTACCATGGAACCAGAAGTACGGAAGGAGCCGTGTATCATACGGGGCCGCTAGTCAGTGCACGCTGTAGCACGAAGCCATTTGTAGCGAGATAAGAGAGAGGCATTAATTTGGCAACTGGCGGAGATAAAGGAGAAGTAATACATTAGGCAGCCACTTACACTGTGATGAAGATTACACTTGCATGCTCTAAATAAAATAATAATAAATTAGGCTGATTTATTTGGTGAGCGCTGTTTTTGTGTGTATCACACCTCAAGAGCCCTCTGCATAATTCATAAACCTTTATCAATCACCAAAGGTCCATCCAGCCTTACAGCAGCTGGGTCTTGCTTGAGTATTGGCGCTTTCTACAGCGACGACCAAGCTCACAAATATCTGAGCGCCAATACTCAAGCAAGCAATATAAAAGCGCCAATACTCAAGCAAGACCCAGCTGCTGTAAGGCTGGATGGACCTTTGGTGACCGGTCATTGGTAAAGGTTTATGAATTTTTCAACCCAGCGAAGAGCAAATTTGAAAATGTAAATCGTATATTTTTTGTGCTCCGCCGGGATTCGAACCCACAACCTTCCCATTCAGAGTCCGCAGTGTTACCACTGAACTACGGACCGGTCAAATGAATGGACCAGACGAACAAATGTGTTCAGTATTTTGGACTGCGATTCCACAATCATTTTTACAAGTTGCAGTTTTTTTAGGTTAATAATAATTAATTATTGTTTAGCATATGAATTAAAATTCCAAGTTGAAATTTAGCTCCGCAATGCAAACGTTACTTAGCTGCATATATACTGCAACTTATTACAGCGTTGTCTTCAAAGTGGTTCCATGTGGTGTGTGGAAACTGTTAATTTTCATAGCTAAAAGTTTTATGCCAAACATTTCACTTAATGTGGTGGTACCCAGCTTCCGAGAGGATTGGTTCATATTTATTGTGAAGGCCGAGTAAATCATGTCGGTATTTTGATTTTGGGTTTGAAGTAAACATTGAAACGGTAAATCATTTCTGACACCCTTTGTGGGGATCTGTCGTGCTACGCAAGGATTCTACCGATTGAGCTTTCGACCTGACTGATGTGAAAAAAAATCTGTCATTATATATATTTCCTCTTTTTCATGTTTTTTTTCAAATCTCTTTGACAACTAGGAATTATTGTGGATCTACGACAGCGCGAAATTGTTTCTCTTACGGGAATTCTAATATGACTGAGAATTTACAATACATGGAACATAGATTTTATTAGTATTTTTATGGTCTGGATCGTTCATGGTAAAACAGAGAGTGAGAAAGTTTTTGCAGAAGTTTATTTCATAGCCTTGCAAATGTCTTGCAAATACAGGTAGTTATAGAAGACATACGTTGTATGTTTGTTTGTTTTTTTAATGTCCTGTGTTGCAATTAAATGCAGTTATTTTTTATTTCATTACTTAAGACTTTTCGTACGTAAAAATGCTTTTGGAAATATGTAATTCAATGCAATTGCGTTTTTAATTTGCATTCATTTGTAAAAAACTTTATGATAGGGATGTCGAACATGATGGTTTTGAACCTGTGTAGGTACCTATTTTATCACCATTATATCCATTGACTTATGAGCCATACTAAATTTTTATGAATTGTTTTAATTACACCCTTTAACTGGATTTCATTGAAATGTTCACTCAAATTATTATCGTGTCAAACAAGGTATAAAATTAAAATTCTCCTGGCGCCAATTAAACGCCAAAGCGAGCGATAAAAAAAACACCGGGATAACATTAGTATTCTCTCATTGCAATCCGGCACGCCACGGAAAGATAAAAGTGAAATCACCAAAATAAAAATGACTGGCATCAGTCTCGTTTCATTTCATTTCCATATTGGGTTGCCTTTATGGCTGTCCAGGAAAATAAACAGAGAATAAAGGTCGTGGCGTAATGCGAGGTAGCGGCCATTGTGGAGGAAGTTATAGAGGCTCAAGTGTTTTAAATAAAAGAAAGAAATCGTGCGCAAGGCCAGCGGGGGCACGATGTGTTTTTGGTTTATTTATTTTTATTGGACCTCTGGTAGTCCTTAAAAAACTTCACATTTAAACTCACCCATAACGTTGCACACAATAAGTATTAACGCTAAAACAGCGCTTCTATTGAGTATTTTAGTTTGAATATATTTTTTTGTAAAATGCTATGGTTGTGTTCAAACGTATAGTTTTATACTTGAGGTGTGCCCATCAGGTGCGGCGATGGCGGAATCAGAAGGAAACCTCATCCCATGTGCGAAACTAACAGCTTGATACGAACTCGTTCGCTTTTTTATTTATTGTTAAATTTTTGTGTTAATGGTGTTTTTTCGGTGTCAAACTTGTTAAAAATGTGATGCACAAACTACATCATCTTATATATCACGATTCAAAGCGGAATAGCGTCTTCTCAGCGTGGAATATAGTTCACCAAGGAGAAGCAAATCGCATAGGCTACTTCAGGACAGTGAAATAACCTTGGATGGAAGAGACGCAGGGGTACGAAAAAGTTGAAAAGTGAATAAAGGTAAAACTCAACAACTGCTGAATTATTAATTTGAGAAATCGTGGATAAAACATTTTATTGGGTGTAACGTTTACGGTTGTAAGTAAGTGATCTAATTAAAAGGACGTGCTCATGAAAAACTTCTTAACTACAGGCTTTTCACACTTTGTTAGTATTTTCTCTCGTAGAACATAGACAATAAGCTGCATTTATCTTAAAAATCTATGTTATCTTGAGATAACACTTCTCCAGTTTAACTTTTAAGGTATCGATATACCTCCGATTCCGAGAGAACTTACACCCTCGACTTCCTAAAATGAAGAAATTATAGGATTTACTGATTTACTTTAATGTGCTTATTTAGTATTGTGGATTTACAACACGGCTAGAATCAACTTTCTTGTGGACTCCCAGAGATCAGCAGACCGACGTGATTGGTGCGGATGAAGCTGCTTTCACCGGATCCCAAATTGAGGAAATAGGGAGGAGATAGTTATTTTATTGGTTTGTCACTTGGCGGTGCGTCGATTTCTCTTTGCTGTGAACTTCAAAAAGTTGTCATATTGGCAAGTTCAGTACCCTTAGTACGAGTTGCAAAACTTGTGTAAAGTAAAGTTTACGGAAAGTATGAAAGAGTGATTTTCCCCAAAATCTACCGTTTTTATTTGTTTGAACTTGATTTTCTTCATCACTGTAACTCTTTTGCTTAGACCATAAAGTGTAAGAAACAAAAACGTCAGATTTTGGGGAAAATCACTCTTTAATACTTTCCGTAAACTTTACTTTACTCAAGTTTTGCGACTCGTACTAAGGGTACTGGGCTCCTTTAGTTTGACAAGTTTGTTTTTTTTAAGTTTCAGGTTAGTATAAGTAATGAACGTACATTAAAATATATAATTGATTGCGATATGCTGAAATAAATTTGTAAATTAAAGAACACGTCGAAAAGAAGAGCCGGTTACTTGATTTGGTTTTGTTTATCCGTCATAGACCCCTAGAGTCTTTGAAATCTAGGGAGTCTTCCGCACAGGATTTTCAAAAATAAAAAAAATAAAAAAATGAACGGCTGTCTTGAGAGAGAGGACCGAGTGTTGAATAGTTGAAGTAAGACTGCGTAACTGTCGTTCACTACCAAGCAGATTCAAAGAAAGCGGGAAACTTGTTGCAAAAACAAGAAAAAGTCTAAAGTAAAAGCCATAGTCCCAATATTTCCAAGTCTAGTTAAGTTAACTAAAATATTATTTACGAGTATGACTAGTTGTTTGTTTTGAAGTTTTTGAATATCATTGTAATATTTCTAAGATTTTGAGGCGGGGCTTGTTACTTCGGGAATTTTCAGTTTTAGTTACTCGAACAATCGTAGTATTTTGAGGACTTGTTAAATTAATAGCTAACTTAACTATAAATAAACCTAAAAATACCAAGCCTTTACAAATTGTCAAAACTGCATAGAGAATACGATGAATAAAATATGTTAATGTCAGAAATAAATAATTTTAAAGTAGAGAGCTTTAGTAGACCGATGCGTTTAGTATGATTTATATAACTGTTATGTTTACAATATTGTAGAGAATAACAAATGACGTGTTTTGTTTAGAAAATATTGTGAGTGTTTTCTGCAAATACAATGTTTGGAAATTGGCAAATCTATCAATGTTGAAATGAAACAGATCTCCATTTTGCCCGCGGTACGGACATATTTTATTCGCGGCCATAACTTAGAAAGGACACCTTTCGTGCCATTGTTAATACGAAACAAGAATCAAGATGTTAGGCTCGGAGATCGTAATACGTAAGATAATACATGTATTGGTTTACAGTTTACAACTCATATGAGTGGTTCAACTTCAAAATCACATAATCTACTATCAATTTTATTATTTTTTCAACAAGCTTTTTGGACAAAATAACACTTGTGCAGGCTCAAAGATGCTTAAATACCTTACGTCTAATCTAAATCTAAATGAAATCTAAGTTGCAAAGATATGTATCATTTGAGATCCATATGAAATGCATTCCCGCAAGCAGACACGCATAATTTCGCGCTCACACATGCCGCATGTGGACCTACAATACAAAAAACCCAATCTCAAATGAACATACGCCCTGCAACTCTTGCTGACCTTTCCTGAAACAGGGGTGACATTGGCAAAGTGAACCATTTTTTACAGTATGGGTGGTAATGCATTGTTATTGCATTTTGAGGGTTTCGAGATAAAAGATGTCCATTGACAGAATGTCCCACTACATTATGTCATGTCCGGTCGGTAGCTCAGTTGGTAGAGTGCTTGCATTCTATGCCGTTAGCTCGGGTTTGAATCCCGCCGAGAGTGTGGGAAATGATTTCCGTTTCGGTGTTTATTTCAAACCTAAAATAAAAAAATAAAAACCGGCAAGGTTTACTCAGCCTTTACAAGAAATGAGTACCAGCCCCTAGGGAGGCGGAAACCCCCCACTTCACTGAAGCTTCACTCGCCAAATGAGACCTCTTTTGGGATAACGTGCAAGAAGTTACACTACCTATGTGTAGCTTAGTTGCGTTGCGTTTGCGCACATTTTGTCGGGTGGACATTTTGTTGGGGGGACATTATGTCGGTAGACATTTTATTGATGGACACTATGTCGGTGGACATTCTGTCAATGAATATTTTGCCGTGACACGATTTTGAGTTGTATATTTACATTTTCAACAAGAATACTATTTTTAGATAGTCTTTGAAATGTGGATTCATCTCATACTGATTTTGCATTTCCATATGTTTGAGCTTTTCAAAGCTCGCACAAAATGATATCAATTCCATTTGATTTTGACGACGCGATCAATTTTAAATGAGAATAGAGAACGCGCTCTTGTCGTTTCGACTTTATGGCGGTTAAAAAGCGGTTATCTGTTTTTATGGCGATTGTGTTTTGTTACTTGTAGCCTACGCCGTGTCGGCTGGCGAGTATAAAACTTAACGTTGTTGAAACTCTTTAAAAATATATGAAAACTTCCTTTACTCAATATCGTTTAACAGAAGAATGTATGGAAATTAGAGGTACTTCTCTAGTGAGCGTTTTAGTTTCCGTATATTTTTATGAATACTTTATAGTCGAGATGACGAGATGCGACGACAAATGCACAATGTTTTATATTACAACATTGTAATAGTGATGTTTATGGTTGTGACGTCACTAATTCTGGAAGATTGAAGCCGACAATGGAGATCAGTCTTGTTGCAGTGTTTTGCAATATTTATTGTTCTCCGAGTAAGAATGTGAATCGCAACTTTAACTAATCCGAAATGACAGAAAAATATTTATTAAATAAATATTTTTGCTAAGCAATGATGAAATTGGAGACTTCCAAAAGTTCAGTCTCCCTATTATAAAACATCTTATAAATAAAAAAATGAATGCAAGATACAATAACACCCCCAATGAGTGATTTAGTCTTCATACATTTTTAATATTTACAGGTTGTGTAAACTTTCTCAGATTTCTAAAAATATCTTAGCTGCATATATAATGCAGCTTCTTTTTGCATTGTTTCCGAAGGTGTAGCATTTGGCTGGCGTATCCTATGTTTTTTTTTACAGATAAGGGGGACAGCCTTATGTCAACTACATAATTAACATTATAAAGAGGTGTCTCTCCTTCCCTGGAAAAAAATGCAACTCAACGCAACTAAGCTACACGTATAGTGTAACTTCTTGGCGCGTTATCCCCGAAGGGTTTCGCATGTGGCGAGTGGAACCTATTTATTTTTACAGGTAAGGAGGCCAGCCTTACGCCAACAACTTCATTTGAAGTGGGGGTTTACTCATTTCTTGTGAAGGCTGAGTAAAACTTGCCGGTATTTTTTTTGGGTTTGAAATAAACACCGAAATGGGACATCATTTCTGATCACCTCAGTGGGATTCGAACCCGAGCTCACAGCATGGAATTCAAACACTCTACAAACTGAGCTATCGACCGAACACACTCTACTTTATTTTAAATGCTTGGAATTTTTTTTTATGATTTAGCTGAATATTCTAATGCTTTATAAGCTGACCTAACGAGGTTGTGAAGTAAAAAGTAAGCCTCCATTTTTCTTTAATACCTATATGTTTAGTTGTTGAGTAAAATATACGGTGCATTAGTATGCGGGTGCGAGGGTAAAGGTGATCACAAGCTCATTTTACACCCCCATACAAAGCGACAACAAAGAGGTTTTTAGTTTTGAATTTGGAACAAGCAAACAAAATAAGATCACCTTTTTGAATTTGGAATTTAAATGTGAGCATTATTATCTTTATTGATTTTATGTTGGCACTCCTTTCGAGAGCAGCAGCGGGGGGTGCGGGGTGGGGGGCGGCCACACAAGCTGCCTGCTAAGTTACACGGGGTTAGTTGGACAGTAGTTGAAACTTTAAGTTTCACTTTCAATCTTGGGACAATTATACTAGAGGTATTCTGCCGAGTTTTTTCTATCCAGCACCCGGGTCGGAAGGCAATAATGTATGGAAATGCATGAGAGCTTTC
This sequence comes from Agapetus fuscipes, assembly GCA_951799405.1. Classification (NCBI taxonomy): domain Eukaryota; kingdom Metazoa; phylum Arthropoda; class Insecta; order Trichoptera; family Glossosomatidae; genus Agapetus; species Agapetus fuscipes. The sequence goes on from OX637338.1 coordinate 7,153,324, forward strand.
ACACAGTTGTTCGGTAATCCATAGACAATCCGAGCAAAATACGTTGTCTCTGAAACGCCCTTGTAGTAACGGGATTAATATTACTAGCGGGGGAAGAGTTAACATTTTTTTTTCGAATTTTTAAGGTAAACTTGAGGTAGGATTAACATTTTTTATCCATAGTATACGACCATATAATGATCTTTCCGCGATTGGTGCTACTTTTGAGGAATTTACGGTTATAGTACAAGCATGAATGAAGGTTTTTTTCTTATTGGGTAAACTTCATACTTCTATGGGACTAACAATTAGCAACTTATTACAACAACAAAAAATCGCCTTTTCCCTAGCATCTCGGCCTAATGACATCATATTTCTACCCTGATTGAAATTTGTCAAGTTAATTTGTAATATTGGATTCTAAATCGCGTCATCGATGTTTTGATTTCTTTCTCATAATTTCTTTCTCGTCTACTTTTTGTTGTACAGATAGGTTTGTTAATACTTCACTTTGTTTTAATTTTTATTTTAGGTACACATATGGATTAATTAAAGTGATTTTATCAAGTAAATCCCACATACACACAAGTTCTAAGTTCTCGCATCTGACTTGAGTTTTACTGTAACTAAGCACTTGCTACTTACCATTTACTGAGTGCCCTCGTCTGTACTACCTTTTACCTACCGGTGCATCTACTCTTTACTCACTGCGACACTTGCCAGTTACACTTGCCAGTTAGACTCGCCAGTTACACTTGCCAGTTAGACTCGCCAGTTACACTTGCCAGTTAGACTCGCCAGTTAGACTCGCCATATAATTGTCCTAGCGCGGAGACGCCACAAATAAGGTGCTTTCCGAGAACACGGCATCTGCATAATTTACACATAAAAAACGAGAGGCGCTATTTTTAGCTCGGCACATAACTCATCTCAATTTATAGAATTTAAGTTTATTTTTCTTGAAAGACACGACCGATGGCACAATGCACAATTTGTCTCTACAACAACGATCGCCGTCTCATTGTGGTTCTCAACGGGGAAATGTTAATTCCTATTGTCAGTTTCCGCTTATGCCTCTTGATACATTGATGTTTATGATCAATAGACAATGACTTATTTTCATCTTCCTTTGGACTTTTTTCTCATTGAAAAAAAAAACGATCTGGCGCCTCAATAGATAATTAAATATGTTGTTATTTTTATTTTGTACAACAAGATGTAGTTCGGCTTTGAAAAATTCATGGAAAATGTATTAAAAATTTGATACTAGAAATTTGATCTAGAAAGAAGTATGCAAGGACAGGAAGAAGTGGCGGCTAATCTGCAATGCTGATATGTAATGTTGGTTTATTAGTTTGCTACATTTTTTGCATGGGAAATTTTTGACTTTTTTTGTATAGATTTCTTTTTAAGGTTTTGTTGTTTTTTTTTTTATACTTAGATGTTCTTTATTACCTACTCGTATTCCTTGAATTATAGGTTGGTATGAGGCTGACCACCCATACTGTAAAAAATGGTTCACTTTGCCAATGTCACCCCTGTTTCAGGGAATGTCGGCAAGAGTTGCAGGGCTTATGTTCATTTCTAATCTAAGCTGCAAAGATATATATCATTTAAGATTTATATTAAATGCATTCCCACAAGCAGACATGTATAATTTCGCGCTAACACATACCGCATGTGGACCTACAATATAAAAATCCAATCTCAAATGAACATAAGCTCTGCAACTCTTGCCGTCCTTCCCTGAAACAGGGGTGACATTGGCAAAGTGAACCATTTTTTACAGTATGGGTGGTCAGCCGCATACCAACCTATAAGTCAAGGAACAAACATCGCAAATTACATTTTTGAAATCAATAAACAATAATATAAACATGGACACTAAAAAAAACTAAATCATAAAACCAATTTCACTTTAATAAACCCTAGCCGCCAACATTACAGATCGACCGCCATTTCTTTCTATCCTTACATACTTCTTTCATTTCCTCCAGAGTCATAACCTTCTTCATACAAGCTCTTCTTTTGTCTATATTTGAGGTTTGGATTTTATTTGTAAGTACACAATCAGCATTTGTAAGCGCGAACTACACGTGTTTGTTTGTGGGCATACATCTGAGAGCTTTTAATGAATATATCCTTGCAACTTAGATTATAGATTAAACATCATATCGCCACATAAAAGGTAAAACTGAATAAGTGCTGATTCTCTTATTTTAGACTGTTATTGCAGAGCTATATTGCTTTTAAGATTCATATTAAATGCAATCTCACTAGCAGACACGTATAAGTTCGCACTCACACATGCCGAATGTAGACTTCCAATATAAAAACCTAATCTCAAATGAACATAAGCCCTGCAACTCTTGCCGACCTTCCTTGATACAGGGGTGACATAGGCAAAGTGAATCATTTTTTTTGTACAGTATGCGTAGTTAGCCTCAAAGTAAAAATCTAAAATCATCACAAATATGTTAAAAATTAATTCTTGAACATTCCTGCAACTAACAGATGAATCCACGGCTGTAACATCCTTCAGGGTGAGATGCCAAAAAAAAAAATAGCTAGAAATTGATTCTGCACTTTTGTATTGCAATTTTATGACACTCATAACTGCAGTAGAAACCAGTCATATTTTCTTGCACATCAAAAGTAATGTTGCATTTATTTAGTTGGGTTCTCGGATACACCGATCCGTAGTTAGTAACTAAATCCACAATGAGCGCTCGGGCCCTGTCATTTTAGTTTAAATGGCGTTATAAATTGTATCAATTTGTATGAAAGGCAGCGGCTTGCGATCGCGGTGGCCGGAGATGAACCCGATACCCTCTGCTCGCCTAGGGAACAATGCGCCCACCGCGCCACCGCACCCTATCCCCCCCGCCCCGCCAGCGACTACTGAAAGCGACCGACTTCTCATAGAGAAACGAGACAGTAGCTTACTCGGGGTTATTGATAAAATGTACAAGAAAAAACAATGAATTAATAATATTAAAAAATAAATTAATATTTGTAAACAAATCTTCTTGTGCGAGACATTTCATTTTTAACTTAAAATAATGATAATAAATTTATTTATTCTTGCCCAGTCACATGTTGATAGGTTTTCGGGTAATCCGTTAATTTGCTATTTTGCCCTGATGAAGGATCGTGATACCGATCCGAAACGTCGGCTAAAAATAGCAAATTAACGGATTACCCGAAAACCTATCAACATATATATATATTTACAGGTGATCGGACCGGCCTCCCACCAACCACTTCAGTTGAAGTGGGGGTTTCTCAGCTCCCGAGGAGGCTAGTACCTACTCATTTTGTTGTGAAGGCTGAGAAAACCTTGCCGATATATTTTTTTTGGATTTGATAGTAACACTGAAACGGAAAATCATTTCTGAAACCCTCGGTGGGACTCGAGCACGAGCTCTCGGTATGGAATGCAAGCACTTTACCAACTGAGCTATCAACCGGACATATGCCTTTAAATAAATAAATAAAACCATACTGATTAACTTGGTGAGCGCTGTTTTTGTGTACACTAAAGCCCTTTACATGCTTGGTAGTCGCTATTCTACGCCAATTTTGCGAGGAAGTTTGATTTGAAGCTGAACCTTTAATGATCGGTCTTTAGTAAAAGCAGATGAATTTACCAACATTTTAAAAAGGCTCCCTATTTTTTCTCATTGTTCCAATTTCCCTTATAGAATAAACTTAGATCGTAGCGATGTCAAGTTGCTGCTGTACCGTTGCGTTCATGTTTTCTTGAACTTGACAAAATAGAACATGGTTCTATTGATAACTGGTATGCACAATGGCTTCCTTTATTTAAATCCTCAGTAATATTTCATATTGTATCATTGTCTTGTCTTGTCTTGTATCCTGCCGCCTTTCCTCTAGGGGTGGCCAGTACCTCCACACAAGTGCCTCCACTTGACTCTGTCCTTGCATACTTCTTTCATCTCATCTAATTTCATCACTCTTTTCATGCATGCTCTTCTCTTGTTTCCACTCTGTAAATTCCATTCATTCGCAATCTCATTTATCTGATCAATCCATTGTTTCCTAGGTCTTCCCCTTCCACGCTTACCTGTTACATTCCCTTTATACACTCTTTTTGTCAGTCGGTCTTCATTCATCCTTTCAATATGTCCAAACCATCGCATCACACTTCTTTGAACTTTCACTTTCACGCTTTCTTTTACTCCGCATTCATTTAGAACCCATTCGTTTCTCACTCTATCTTTCAGTGTTTTTCCTGTCATACTTCTCAGATGGGCCATTTCTACGGTGCATACCTTATTTACTTCTCTTTCATTCAACGTCCATGACTCGCTTCCATACATCAGGGTCGGCAACAAAATACAATTGTGTACCGCCATTTTCATTTTCTTTGGTATCCTTTTATTCTTCGCTATTCTACCAAACGCTCCTATCACGCATCTTCCTTTGCTGGCACGCTTCTCTAATTCTTTCGTCATCTTACCATTCGCCTCAAACTTACTTCCTAAATAGTCAAACTCATTCACTACTTCAACTTTTATTCCATTCAAATTAATTGTAAGTTCGAATTGTAATTGGACAGTAAAAATAAGAATAATGATTTGAGGGCGTAAGCAATAAGCATCATACGTCAATATCCATGCTATATTATTGTTCTTGTAAGTTCAGTTCTCGTAAGGCACAGGTAGTCTGGGCGCTCAGTTAGATTTCCATACATTAGCATTCGCTGCGATCCCTACTGGTGATATGAAACTGCAGGGTTGACTTGTGGTTGGTAAATACTTGAACTTAAACAGATAAAGAATTATTTTGTTACCTCCCAAATTTATTGTAGACCTAAAAAAAATGGAAATTTTTTATGGGTTCAAATGAAGGAGGATTTATTATTTATGTTTTCTTAAAAACAAAATTACTAATTAAACACTGTTTCTTTTACTCAATTTATCAATTTATTTCAATTATAGATTACTAACTTTTTCGACCCTAAAGGTCATCATCAGGTAGGATTGTAATCTGGCGTGATTCAGACCTCTAAAATCCAGTTTACTTTTTATTTTTTGGTTTATGTTTGCTATTTCAGTTCACTAATTAAGTGACACTTAAAACATTTACTACTCGGAATGCTTCAATCCTTGATTCTGTAATGGTCATAGATAACATTGTGACTCATTACTATTTGGTGTGTTTATGGAATATTTCACAGATTAACATAGTTGTCCAGACGTGATTCAGAGTGTTTACACGTAAGCCGGACTTTTGTTGACATTGTATGATAAGTTTGATGTCAAAAACACCGTTGGCGCCTTGCCGAGTCACTGTCCAGTCACAATAATGAATATAATTTGTGAGTCGAATCTAACAAATTGTTCCGATTGTTGAAGGGATATTCAGTGCGCGGCGCCGCGGGCAAGCGACTAGAAACAATGCTTCGTAAGGGACTTGAATCTTTAGACATTTTAGTCGTCGGTTGAGCCCACGCTTTGACAAACTAATGGTGCCTGGGCTGAAAGTTTCATGTGCACGGTCATTCTTACCTACCGAATTTTGTAATGTTTGTATGAAAACAAATCAGCTGTTCACTTGCGGCCATCTTGGATTGACAGGTCTGACAAATGCATCATTAGTTTGTCAAAGCGTGGGCTCAACGGAGGACTAAAATGTCTAAGGCCCGGTATTTTGAAGTATAGTAAAGTTAACTAAAATGCAATTTTAGTTAAATCATCATAATATTTCACTCACCGAATTTCGGCAGTAAATATTTAGTTACTTTAACTTTCGATTTTCAAGATGGCGGCGCTTCACTGACAGCAGCTGTTCTTTTTTAATGTAAGGATACATCAAAATTGTTGCAAACTGAACATTTTATGTCTCGTTTTCTAGCTTAATGAAGGTTAGGTATATGATTTTTATGAATAGTTGTTTGTTTTAAAGCTTTTGAATGGCATTTTAATTTATTTAATTGTTTTGGGGGCGTGGCTTCATACTTCGGCAATGTTCGGTTTTAGTTAACTCGAGATTGAGTATTTTGAATAAAAGTTCAAGTAATAGTTAACTAAAATATTACTACCGTTCAATATACCGGGCCTAAGAATAACACCGTTAGTGTATATTATAAGTCTTTGTTTAAAGCATTTTTGTTTTATAAAAAACATATTCAACTGATCAGTGTTTTAAATGATAGCAGACGTATTTAATAAGATCCTCTTCTGTAACCAAGCGTGCATTCATCACATGCAGCGCATATTCAGGACGGTCAAAGATGACCCACCTCGGAGTTGCCTCTGTGATGACAAGAGTGCCAGTGCCTCAATGGTATTATTATTTTGTCACCAAATTGAGGTAGTTAACATGACATTTAGTAAATTATTAATCCGCTTGTGTAATTAGAATCTAACTAAAGTATATTGTAAATCACATTTCCAATAAACTCCAAGATGACTCTGTTTCTGCAAAAGCTGCACAAGTTGCAAAATCTTTTTTTTTTTTGCGTCATAAATTGATATTTTATATTTCCACAGGTTGTACCAAATTTTACACTATGGGTAGTCAGCCACATACGTACATTATTTTTCATAATCATAAACCGAAACAATTGTATAAACAAACTCATTTTTGCAGCTAAAATCATGCGCATACTATCAAATCAACCAATAGTCTATCAAGTGTAAAATTAATAAGTGATGAGAGTAAGAATTGCTAAATAGGAGAACTGTTAAAACTTTTTAGTTCTACGACTCGTAGCATTTGCTAATATGACACCAATAAAATATGAAGTTATGAAGTCCAAGTCAAATTAGTGCATTTTTTCATTTTCTTGAATCTCGTTCAAGGTATGGATTCCATGTTGTCTGTCTGTCTCCCGTCACCGCCGCTGGGGTGTTGGAGGGGTGGGGCTGGGGGAGGGGGAGGGGGCGGTCTTGTACTTGCGCAATGTACATTGTTACCATTATTCCGAATTCGCTACTTCGCCTCTGAAAGGCTAAAATTTGAATAATATGTTTTGCATTCGATCGATTCTATTGACGGCTGCCAACCTCGTCGCCGGTGCTCATGTTTTATGAAACGTCAACAGAAAAGTGCATTTGCCCCGTCTAGTGCGGTTCCATGGTAGAACGACACAGTGACAAAACAAAACATGATATAACGACTCATGACCGAACACTATGACAAAACATCACAGGAAAGTACGTCGCATGACAAAATATCAGAAGACAAAACATCACAGAAAAGTACATCACAATGGCAAAAATCACATGACAAAACATCATATACCTAAAACTGTACATAGCATAAACGGCACATGAAACATCACATTAACAGAAAACACCATACACGGCATGACAAAAAAGTGAGACATGAGAAAATTAAACTCATGCATTATATATCCAAAAAATAGCGCCCCCGATTATCATTATAAGATAAACAAAAAACTATCTAAGCTGCTCATAAAGAGCAACTTCTTATCGCGTTATCCCCGAAAGAATTGCATACGGCGTGTGGAAGCAAAATAAATGTTTGTGTTCTTTGTGATGTTTTGTCCTGCGATGTTTTTTCATTTGCCATTTATGGTAAGTGATGTTTTGTTCTTGTTATTTTGTCATAGTGATGTAATGTCATAGTGATGTAATGTCATTGTGATCTTCTGACATGTGTTGTTCTGCCAGCCATGTGTCGTTCTGTCATGTGTCGTTATGTCATGTCTCGTTTTGTCAATGTGTCGTACTACTTGCACCGTATAGTGCACTCCAGAAGCAAGGCTGCATTCCCAGTTACATACAAAACATGTAACAGACACGTAAACATGTTTGCTATTGTTAGCATCATGATCATTTACTTGACATATTTTCTTTAAGGTAGAAAAGAATATCATGATGATTTTATGTGGACGTCCATAACTCCTCAATCACAAATTGTCGAACACATTGACTCGCGTGAATTGATACTCCAAAGAATCTCATCTATACATGCTTATCTATCCTTCTATGAATTAAATCTATCACCCGTGATGTATAAAATGAAGATAAAAGATTTGATCTTTTCTCACACGTAATTTCACATAATAACCGGTCTGTAGTCTAGTGGTTAACGGTTCAGACACCTAAATGGAAGGTCGTGGGTTCAAATCCCGGTGGAGCACAAAAATAAAACATTTATATTTTCAAACATTCTCTAAGCTGGGTTGAAAATTTCACATCCAGCGTTACAGCAACTGGGTCTTGCTTGAGAATTGGCGCTTTATTTAGCGACGAACAAGCTTGAAAAGGGCTCTTGAGGTGTGACTCACACAAAAACAGCGCTCACCAAATAAATCAACCTATTATTATAATTAAATTTTATGTATTCGTTGTGTAGAACACAAGGCACGAATCGATCTTTTCTGAAGCGAGATTTACAATTTTTCCATTTTTTCAAATGTATTATTTGAATAGAAAAATCTAGCTTGCTGCATTTGGTTCTATATGACTACAATATAGGTACACATAATATAGTATGAAAGTATTGTAGAACTGTTGCTTGGGTTCATATGATCAACGTGAATTGGCCAAATGTAAAAAAAAAACCACTTGCAGTGTGCTTTTTGCTTTTGTGTGGGAGTAGCGGAAATCACTACCGTGCAAGGTTGTATTATAAGTTACTGTGCGCGCATTAAGAGTGGCGTTCAAAAAACTGCATAGCGTTACGATGTACCGCAGAAAATTAGCGTTGCAGTCGGCCACCGGCGGGCTCGGAGACAATGGCGGGGCTAATCGCCATCTGTGGGCGGGGGCGCCTCGTAGCGCCCACGCGGGGGGCGGCTGGGGGGCGGGAGACCCATCGGGGGGCGGCAAGACCCAAGGGGGGGGGCGGGGGGACAATGGTGCCATTAATAACGCCAGCGGTAGGCAGCCGATGACGCCTTACAACAAAACCAACGTAGTACCCAAAGTACAAAACTATACGGTTAAACTCATCATATAGTCCCCTTGGTGCTTGTTTGTCTAATCTAATTTAATCTAATCTAAGTTGCAGAGATATGTAACATTAGGGATTCAAATTCAACACATTTCCACAAGCAGACACGTAAGAGTTCGCGATTAAACATGCCGGATGTGGACTGCAATATAAAACCCAATCTCAAATGAATATAAGCCTGACTATTGCTGACCTTACCTGAAACAGGAGTGACTTTGGCAGAGTGAACTATTTTTTTTTACAGTATGGGAGGTCAGCCTCATAACAATTATAAGTCTAGGAATAACTATACGCTTAAACTCATCATATCGTTCAGTTAGTGCTTGTTTGTCTTATGTCCATCAGGTAGATAATTTCACATGAGCAACTTTTGCATGTGTACTGGAACAATGTATTTGATGAAAACTAGAAATCGATTTTCAAAATATATTTTAAACAACTCTAACATTATCGTGCCTTACGTTTTTTTTCTAACGTCAGATTGTGTAAAATATGATTCCTAATAAAATTTTATTGAAAGTTCATTTTTTTTTTATCAAATGGAAGATAAGCCAAACAAGCCTTGGGGGGACGATATCATTAAACTAAAAACATAAAGATATTAAGATCCTCTCTAGAGGTGCTGTTTTAATTTTCATACATTAAAGGTAAAAAAAAAACTATCGTTGAATTTACACTTATGGTTTTATACTTGGAGTATTTGTAGCGGCTATGCGTAGACCAATGCTAGCCGCGATCTTTACAGATCACTGATATACTAGAATTTCTATTGTGCGAACTTTTGCAAGATGCACCGATTGTTTACTAGATCAATATGGATTATACTAGATGTTAATCTGTGCCGATGTTTGTATGTTATCGACCGCAATAATCCACAAACCATTATTTACCTATTTAAAAATATATCCCCTTAGAAGTACAAACCGGTCCGTAGTCCAGTGGCAAAACTTTGGACTCGTGAATGGAAGGTTGTGGGTTCGGAGCATAAAAAATATACCATTAAATTTTTTAAATATGCTCTTCGCTGGGTTGAACAATTCATAAAACCTTTACCAAAGACCGGTCACTAAAGGTCCATCCAGCCTTACAGCAATTGGGTCCTGCTTGAGTATTGGCGCTTTGTAGTGACGATCAAGCTCGTAAACACCTTTGCGGCACTACAACAAGTGTCATGACCCCTAGAGTCTTTGAAATATAGGGAGTCTTCCGCACAGGATTTCTTAATAAAAAAAAAACGCACTCCTAAAGCTTACATCTATTCTAAGAATAAATAAAATAAGCTTTTGTGTGTGTTTATGGTCCGGCTCAGTTGGTAGAGTGCTTGCATTCCATGCCGTGAGCTCGGGTTCCAATCCCATCGAGGGTGTCAAATATGATTTCCCGTTTTTGTGTTTATTTCAAACCCCAAAATAAAATACCGGCAAGATTTACTCAGTTTTCACAATAAATAAGTACCACCTCCCTCAGGAGCTGGGAAACTCGCACTTCAACTGAAGTGGTTGGCGTCCAGCCCCCTTACCTGTAAAAAATAAATATGTTTCACTCGCAACAAGCAAAACCCTTCGGGGATAACGCGGCAAGAAGTTATACTATATGTGTAGCATAGTGTTGTTTATGGTAAGCTTAAACAAAAAAATAACTTATTGAAAAGTAAAAAAAAGAAAATTGTGAGAACAGTAAGTAAACGAGCTAGCACAATGTTTTGATAGAGAAACCTTTCTGCGTGATTGTTAAACAAACTCAACGACTGTAAAATTTATTAATCCTCTATGTAAAATTACACCCAACAATGTAATACAAATTAATAATCCTTGTTTACAAAGTAAGTTATTAAACGAGTATATTAAACAATTAATAATAATTTATCAAATCTAAAGGCTGCATTAATAACGCACGGAATGCGAGTTTTTTTACATGTAAAAGCTCCTGGGTAGAGTCCATGTTATAATTAAAAGTCTCGTTGTGTTTGCCAGCCGGGTGCTCTGCGGGATTTGGTTCGCCTGGGAGAGACGTGCGCACCGGTAAGTAACTGTAAAGTGTATTGCACTTTTACACACAGCCAGACACACGTCAGGCAAACAAATATCCTGTGCGCTCTTTTGCATTATTCCCGAGGCGGAATATGTATAAATGCATGTTACACCTTTACTTATACATGTTATAACAATGGATAACTTTGTTGTGTTTAAATAATCTTAAACATAAGGTAACGCAACGTAACAAAGCTATACTTAGCGTAACTTCTTACCGATGTGGCGAGTGGAATCTATTTATTTTTACAGGTTTTCCTAGACCTATAGGTTAGCATGAGGCTGACCACGCATACTGTAAAAAAGGGTGCATGCATAAAAATGAATTCTAAATGTTAACATATCTTTGCAACTTAGATTATAGAATATACATAGATAGATAAGGGGGCCGGCCTCATTCAAACCACTTCAGTTGAAGTGGGGGTTTTTAAGCTTCCGTGGGGGCTGATACTCATTTCTTGTGAAGGCTGAGTAAAACTTGGCGGTATTTTATTTTGAGTTTGAAGTAAACACCAAAACGGTAAATCATTTCTGACATCCTCGAAATAGCCTTCAGCTATAGCAAGAAAGTAAAAATAACAATGCAGTATTAGTACAATATTTAAGACTTTCATAAAAAAAATAGAAATAAATGATTTGTAGTAAGAGCAGATAGTTACACTTACTTTCAAATGATCAATCATAGTCATATTTTTCATATTTATAATTAAAATTTTATCAGGACTGATTTGAAATATTATATTATATTTTATGGCCATAAGCTTTCAATCCAGTTATCCTATTACAACAAAGTTTTAATTACATTTATCATACTTAACACAATTACCTACAAGGTTTATATTAATGACTTGTAATTATTTTGTACGTGATTATATTTTTTGACAACGTGTTGGCATTTTTGTTAAGTTGATGCAAATTGTGAAAAATGATATGGGATTATTATTAAAAATTATAACAGCAAAAATATTTGCAAATAAAACAAATTACCATTAATGTCGGCTGACATTTCAGTGAAGTTTGATTAATTCGCAAGACATTTTTATGTTATTTTATTTTCGCTCCACCTCAGACGGGAGGACAAATTAGGTAATGCAAATTAAGTGGTTATATTAATTTTGATTATTGTTGTTCTTTCACTTTGGACATTAAAATTATGTATGAATATAAAACGCAAAATATTGTTGCAATTTTAAATTATTCGTACACTCCCTTGTCATGCAACAAGTCAAAACAGATATGTAAGTAATTTGTTGAATTTAAGTTGCGTTTAAAATGTTCCGATATATTTTAAAAGCAAACTAAAAATAATATTGTCAGTCTCGATGAAAAGTAGTCTTTATTTGGACCAAATTAAAGTAACAATGATATTGTATTTTTGCTGCTCTGGAAGGACTTACAGAAAAAATATTTTTACGTCTATTCACAAAGTTTTATCACATAAATTGTATTGGTTCTACTGCTTCAGTATTATTGTGATTAAAAGACACTGATAATTATGAATGCGTCAAGAGTCCTCTGCGAGTTTGGTTGTCGCTGAAAAAAGTGTCAATCCTCAAGCAACACCCAGTTGCTGTAAGATTGAATGGTATGTACATTAAATCCCCCAATTGCTTGTCTGGCTTATCTGCCATTTGATTCAAACACGACTTTTCAATGAAATTATCAATCTTAGCTAAGAAAATAACGTAAAACACGATAATGTGAGAGTTGTTTTCAGTATTTTAAAAATCAATTTCCAGCAGTTTTCATAAGACCCATTGGTCCAGTACATTTACAAACATTGCTCATGTGAATTCACCTCTGGTGGACATAAGACAAACAAAAAGTAATCGGACGATTAATGACCAGTTTTTGGTTAAGGCATAAATGAATTTGTGAACCTAGCAAAGAAAAAAATTGTACTCTGTCGGCAATTGAACCCACCACCTCCGATTACTAGTCAGAAGCGTCAACCATTACACCACTAACCAGTTGTACAATGAGTGAGTCAGCAGATGGTAAGATGGTAAACACACCAGATGAGTGGCTATTATAAGATAAAGTGTTTTAAGAATTTATGTGGTGCGAGCTGACGACAATTGCATTTAGATTTTATGCTGAATCTCTGTACGGAGAAACCATTAACTGTCGCCCGCCATTATTTATGGAGGCACGAACAAGTGCTGGCTGTATTAGACTTGACCTTTGGCTCAGCCGTCCATACTGTACCAGCGAAAATACATAATACATCAAATGAGAGGAGCCTTGGTATTAAAACACACAAAAATAAGGTTCAACTAAAGTTTCCTTTATCTTGTTCCTTGACTTATATTGGTATGAGGCTGACCACCCATGCTGTAAAAATGGTTCACTTTGTTAATATCACCCCTGTTTCAGGGAAGGACGGCAAGAGTTGCAGGGTGTATGTCCATTTGAGATTTGGGTTTTTATGTTGTAGGTTCACATGCCGCATGCGCAAGCGCGAACTTGTACGTGTCTGCTTGTGAGAATGCACATAACGTGAATCCCCAATGTAACATATCTTTGCAACTTAGATTAGATTAGATTAGATCTACCATTAGATTCAAAGATGACCATTCAATGAAATTTTCTTAAAAATCATATTTACACTATCTGAGCTAAGAAAAACACGTGAACTTATTATGAACTATTACTCATGACAAACTCCTTAACTACAGGATTACCAGTAGTGCTTTCTCTCGTAGAATATAGGAAAAAAGATGCATTTATCTGAGAAACCCTTGTTGGTTTATACTTACGTCACTTATTCAGTTTTACCTTTAAGGTGTCGACGTAATCAAATCAGCTGTTAATTTATTTTGTAATATAATATTTACCGCTGCTCTCAATAGCGTTAGCTCCCCCGATGTCTTAATTGGGAGAAGAGCTTTGGTTCTTCTTAGAACCAAACTTTTACGATCCAGAACAACAAGTAAAACTGGAAGTGTTTAATTGTAAATGATACGTATATTGTACCTACCCCCAGTGTACAACTTCCTTTCAAAGTTAACCATTGCGTCATACAAATTAAAGCAGCGTCTCAAGGAAGCGTTTTAGTTTCCCTTACATTTTTTGCTAAAACGTTGTGTTTAAGTTTGAACGTAAAATTTTATACTGATTGAAAAACGAGACTAAATTTTATTTCAAAGAGAAAGAAATTGAAAGACATGGGTGTAGTTGATAACCGTGCCATTATTAAATATCAACTTACTAATTAAAATAGTTACGCGTTTAATTAACATTCAAATGCACATAACGTCTCAGATCGCGATAATAAAGCGGTCGTTAAATATTAATTACTGAATAAACTGTGAGCTTAATGTAATCAGAAACTAGAAACAGAGTTAACGCTCAGTTAATTTCACACGCGTTAAAAGATCCATCTGGCTACACTTACCTGCAAAAGCATTAAAATATATTTAAAATTACTCTAGGACTGGTTGGAAATGTTTTTAAATACGTAAAAAAATTAACAGGTCTCTATTGAGAACAGATAATGTCAAATGTACGACATAAAAACTTAATTACTTTTTTAAGATTTTTATAGAACAGGTGGACAATTAAAAAATTGTGTTTAGAAAACGATCGTAAAATCATGAGAATTTTAACGATTTCAAGAAAAAATTAGCAGCGATTCTTTGAGAATGTGTCCTTAGCTTCGGACCCAATCGCGCACGCTGTAAATCTTGCGAACGCTTTGAACTTAACACGATATCGATCTTGTGATTTTCTTATCTGTTGGTAGCTTCCTTTTGTGCTGGCTATTTATCGCCTTGGTTCTATCATATATTCACCGCAATAGGCAATTCAATAGAATTATTATGAGAGCGCATTAATGCGAAACTGCAAGTGGCCGCACTATTTGCAGAGGATAGTGTAAGAAATCACGATGATTTGTGTGGGAGGCGCCGCGGCACCATGACGTGTCATACGAGCGCTGAAAGGTTAAGGAATACCTGCATGATATATTACTTTTAACACGTTTCTGGTCTTTTCAAGCACAACATTGAAGGTTTATGTAGGATTTTAGTATAACAAAATAAGTCCATCTATAAATAATCTAAGTTGCAAAGATATACAACATTTAATATATAAGATAATAAGTTTGCACTTACACATGCCCCATGTGGACTTGCAACATAAAAACCAATCTCATATGAATATAAGACCTACAACTCTTGCCGACCTTCCCTGATACATGGATGCTACGAGCTTTGCGTTGTCCGTGCGTTGAAGTCTCTAAAACTGCACTTGAAATTTTTGCATGAAATTTATTCGGGTATCTATAATTTAAGTTGCAAAGATATAATGATATTTAAAGCTCATATTTAATGCATGGCCACAAGCCAAGACATATGTAAGTTCACGCTTACAAAAGCTACATGTTTACATACACAATAAATCAAACTTGCCACTCCTGCCGCATTTCCCTGAAACATGGGTGACATTGGCCAATGAACCATTTTTACAGTATAGGTGGCCAGCCTCATACCAACCTATAAGTCAAGGAGCATTATTTTATTTCTTTCTTTTTACATGTTTTCGATAGAATTTAGTTACATTAAGCACTTATATCGATGCCGGTTAATATCCTTGTCTAATCAAATGTCATTCAAGCGATTGTAACTTTTATGCTCCCTGAACGGAAAGTGTACTAAAACTTTCAACACACACCCGAATTATGGATTATAATATAATAACATTAGGATGATTTATTTGGTGAGCGCTGTTTTTGTGTGTATCCCACCTCAAGAGCCCTCTGCGAGCTTGGTCGTCGCTGTAGAAAGCGCCAATTCTCAAGCAAGACCCAGTTGTTGTAAGGTTGGATGGACCTTTCAGTGACCGGTCTTTGGTAAAGGTTTATGAATTTTTCAACTCAGCGAAGAGCACATTCGAAATATAAGTGGGATATTTTTTGTGCTCCGCCGGGATCCGAATCCACAACCTTCCATTTACGAGTCCGAAGTGTTGCCACTGGACTACGGACCAGTCCAAGATGCCAACCACACGCGGTGTACCTGAGCGGTAACCCATCCAAGTACTATCCGCGCCCAATGTTTCTTAACTTCGGTGATCTATGGGAACCGGTGCTTTCAACATGGTAACGTCGTTGACAAATTGGTAGATGTTTCTACAGACTAAGCCCATTCACAAAATGGTTCTTCAGCACCAATTACCATTTGGAGAACGTAATCCCACATATTTGATACAGAATGTAAACGTTAACGTACACGTAAAGTCAGGCGCCGCCGTGGACGTTTGTTTGCCGCTCGGAGCGACAGCCCACTGTCTTCACACATCAACTCTAATATTATTTCCTTACACGATATTTCTTTTTTTTTGTGCCACAGTTAATTATAAATTTGGATTTTCCGAGAATAGCTCACGCCGAGTTGTCCAGAACACAGACGTAGCGTTAGATGTAAGTGAATCCGCATTCTTGTTCGTTTTATGACGTGCTAATGAGCGGTGTATCTGTGTAAGATAAGAATTAAAATATCCATAGATAATTGTATGCTCACATTTAAATACGTCTAATTGTCACGAGATGATTTATTTGTATTTAAGTAAAGCTCATAGTAGGTATACTAAGTCGTAAAGCTCACTTTTTTCGTTGATTTTGTTTTGAAATTGCAGATTTTGATACAAAACTGAATTAAAATTAGTTATCAAGAAAATCATCAGTGAAAATATATAAATTTACTCGTTAACAAAAGTAACGACTTACAAGTATTTCTTTGATGTTAAGATCATTTCAGTATAGAAACGCATAACAATCATAAATGAATTACCCACTTTATTATCCAGTCGCTTGGATCGTCAAACGAATAACGCGTTTGGGCTCAAATTTGCGTTATTGACACTAACGGTAGTTCTCACCCCGCCTGCGTCATGCCCTATCAACAAGAGCTTCGACCGTGGTTTGACATATGCCATTATGTAGTTATTACTTAATCATTCTTTGAAAAATGGTTTTATAAATTATTAATGGATTATGTTTATACCTGTTTATGGCCAGGTGAAATAGGATTACATTTCTCTTCAGAAATGTTTATTTAAATTTTAATTTAAAAAAAAACACAAATACCAACAAAAGTAGAAGTGAATAGGATTTCTGTATTTATGTAAATAAAAATCATAAATAAAGATTTGCAAATTTTCAAGTTTAAAAAAAAAAAGTCAGAACATAAACATGTATTTTTGATTTATCATACAAAATCCTCGTAATTTCATTAAGTGCGAGTATTGAGATGGCCGGCTGTGTTGTTATAATGAAGTGACGTGTAGTTGTGTACAGTCATCCAGTAATTAATACGGCGCTGTGGAGCACATTATACCAGAAGAAGTCTTGTCCTGTCTCACTCCATTGTGCGCCGTGTCTCCTCATGAATGTCATTTACTGTGAGACCTCAACATTCGTCAAAGCATCGTGTCGCTTATCAAGACATAATAAAAAATAAATGTGTTAAATCAAAACTGATCTACTTTATCTTTGTAAGATTATTAAAAAAATTATGCGGGACTTTTTGGTCTCACGTAAGTTTCAAACCAAGCAAGTAATTGTTATTTTATATGTTTAAAAATGAAAAGTATGAGGTTGACGTGTATTAACAATTATAATAACTACACAGTTAAATTTTGAAGACTGAGGACTTACATCATGCACGACACAGTCGTCGTGCAGAGATGGTGTTTCCTGAAGACGTTACCTACGTCGCTAAAGAAACATCGAAAATAATTTAAGTTTTCTTATACCAGTTTGTCTAATATCCGAATAAAAAAAATAGCTGTGTAGTTATTATAATTGTAAATTCATAACTATACCGAAATAGTATACCTACTACAACTATAACTGGAGGGGCAAGGTGTAACTTTTGCCCCTCAGGGGGTATATAAGTACAAAAAAACAACAAATGGAGAAACTGCAACGTATTCTCCAATGCGAGATATGAAATACATAGATCTAGTGCCTATGGTATTTTCTCTCTCAAACAAAAGCCAACCTTCAATAGGTGGCTTTCAATGTTGGACGACTTTCCCGTACCAAAGAAGCGAAAATCAAAGGACCGCACTCACCTCAATCGTGCTGCTGGTCCAAGATGATGCTCGTTTTCTCAGGATCCTGTGGTGCTGAGCTCTGTTCACAAACTGCCACACTTGCAAGTTATATGTAAAACAATCACACTCACTCACAGATTTTACGGTTAAATTTCAAATCGATCGAGAGACATATAAAAATGTGTCTGCATGCGAACACGACGGAAACGGAAGTCCTCCAATCCATTGCTAGTTTCACGTAGCTCAGTCAAAAAAAGTTGATACTGCCATCTTGCGATTTATTTGCACTTTTATTTCAGTTTATGACAGACCAACATGACAATTCGCTTCTTAGACTAATTAATTAAAAATAAAACAGATGACGCTCAATTGTGCGTCACCAATAACTATGAATCCCAAATTGTAATTTTAATTTTGTAACTCATTATTTCCAACGATTTGGAATATGTATATATCTATACACCTTATTTCGTTATTTTTAATCTTAGGAACAAATGGGAAGATGCATAGATATTTGACGGTTAAAGATTAAAAAAATGTATTTAAAGTTGGCTTATACAAAAAAAGGATACACTATAGACAACCAAACATAATTAAACTTTTGACACGAGCTTTATCTCAATCTGTTCGTACATTGAGGCTGTCGTAATATGAGGTTCACTTGCAGTAGGTAGCTTGACGGCCGTATCTATTCACACCCACAATGTAACTTATTTACACTCAATCACGAGGGGTGGTGGTAGAAGCGAGAGAGAGGGGTGAGGGGGAGGCTGCGAGGACCACCCCAGACCTTAATGTCTACATCAGTACCCGATGTATAAAAACTTTACGTTTATACCAAACCACGGCGTTCAACCAATAATGAAAGGAAACTAAAACGCTCACTTGTGGCACTGCTTCAGTTTCAATATATATATTTGTATAAAACGCGGCGGTTCAGTTTAAATGTTAAGTTTTATATTTCTGTCGTACAGAAACAAAGACATCTATCTAGGATTATTTTATAAAAGGTAATAAATATATGGAAATGATGAGAAAATGATTATCTGCGTTTCCATACATTTATCTAATTTCGAAAAAAAATCCTATATTGCTGGTTTTGATTCTATACGGCTCACTTGGAGTAGTGTTGTCAGGAACAGTGGCGATCTCATTGTGAAGCAAGACGGGATCCAATACTAGGGATGGAATAAGTACTACCTATACCTAGTTGGCTAAGGAATACCTGTGTGGTAACTGAATTTGCATTCACCACAGTTTATTGCTGGCTTTAACGAGACGCTAGTACCTACGCTTAAAATATATTAACATTGTCAATTAATAATAAGTACACATTTTGTAATTTTTTTTTTTTTTTTTCGATTGTTTCACTTTCCAAAATTTTTGTATTCTTTGACTAAAAGGTTGGTATTACGAACAAACCCATGCTGTACAAACTATGTTCATTTTTGCGAATGTGGCATTCCGCGTTCAGGGGAAGGTGGCAGGAGTTGAAAAATTTATGTCCATGTGAGGTTTGGTTTATTTTGTATGTAAGCATGCAGTATGTGTAAACGTGAGCTTACATGCGCCTGCCTGTGAGCATGTATTCAGTATTAGGTACTATGAGCCTTAAATGGCATACATCTTCTTCAATTTAGATTATAGTTTACCGAAAAATTTCTAGCAAAAATTTCAAGAGCAGTTTTGGAGACTTCAACGCACGGACAACGCAAAGCTCGTAGCGTATAGTGAAAAAGCTAAATAACATTCATTTGAACGTTCCATAGTTTTTAGTTTATGCAGAAAAACATTAATTTACTGAGTAATAACACGTATTAATATTTTCCCTTGACTTACAAATTGGCACGTGACTGATCACCCATACTGTACAAATTGGTTCATTTTTCCAAAGTTTTCCACATTCAGGGAAGAGCGGGAAAAGATGCAGGGTTTATGTTCATTTAAGTTTCTTAAGTACACACGCTGCATATGAGCGACCATACACTTGTCTGCTTATGAGCATGCAATTAATCTTGAATTTGAATACATCTTTGCAACTGTGTGATAACGCATACATAATACTGACGCAGAATGAGTTCGAAACATTTTTAATTTGAAACTTTTTTCTCGGCGACCGAACGTCAGACTGTTGTCCTGAAAAATCAATAACAAATATTTGTATGCCTTTTCCTAGCAACTCGGGTAGATGACGACACGATATTCTCTATGCCAATTAACGTGAAAAAAAAATGATTTACCGCTTCTTAAAATAAATTTTGATGTCATAATTTTGTACAGCACAAACTAAGTTTAATGTTAGATTTATAAATTAAAGTAAATTGTCAGTTGTATGGATATTGGATAGTGCAGTTAGTTTGCCATAGCGCAGGTCGCTTATGATCCCATAAAGGTAAGTAACTGTTGCAGCAGTTTTATTGGCTTTCAGTGGAATTACAATGATAGCATTAGCAGGAAATAAATGTGTGGCTCGATATAGAGCGAGCGCTTTAATTTATACTGCGATGCGACAAAATTTGTATTAAAATGTACCGTACGGTAACTATTAGGAATAAAATGAACATGTTTATTGCGTTATTAGAATTCCTACGGGCATAATATTATTGTTGTTTTGTTTTGTTGTGCAATATCTCACAGCGTTTAGCGTATACGAGTTGAACGAGTATACAGCTTCTTGTTGCTGCAGTCGTATGAATGGATATGATGATGATCTTGATGACGATGGTTATGATGATGATGATAACGATGATGATGAGGATGATGATGACGATGATGATGATGATGATGATAACGACGATGATGGTGGTGATGGTGATGATGATGACGACAATGATAATAATTACGATGATGGTAATGATGATAAAGATAACAATGATTATAGGGATGATGGTGATGATAATGACGATGACGATGATGATGATGATGATGATGATGATGATGAAGATGAAGATAACGATGGTTATGATGATGATAATGACGATGATCATGATAATGATGATGATAACGATGATAATGATGATGATAACCTTGACTGATAGGTTGGTATGCGGCTGACCACCCATACTGTAAAAAATGGTTCACTTTGCCAATGTCACCCTTGCTTCAGGGAAGGTCAGCAAGAGTTGCATTGCTTATGTCCATTTGAGATTGGGTTTTTTATATTGTAGGTCCACATGCGCGAAATTATGCATGTGTGCTTGTGGGAATGCATTTAATATGAATGTCAAATGATACATATCTTTGCAGCTTAGATTTAGATTAGATTTAGATAACGACGATGACGATGATGATGGTGATGATAAAGATAATGATGATAATGACGATGATAATGATGATGATGATAACGACGATGCCGATGATTATGGTGATGATGATGATGATGTCGACGATGATGATAATTACGATGATGGTAATGGTGATACAGTTTACAATGATGATGGTGATGATGGGGATGATGGGGATGATGGTGATGATGGTGACGATGATGGTGATGCCAATTATAATGATAATGATGATTTGATGATGATTTAATGATTTGGAATAGCACCTTTTTGTGATCTCTATCACCGCAAGGGCGCTTGCCGTGTTAGCGCAGCAATCTAGAGTCCCTTTAGTATTTTTGTAATTGGTTCACAGATTTAGAGCCTTGGACTTGAATTTCTGGTGGTATCTGGTTCAATGAAGAAGGACCAGCCACAGCAAACGCTCATCTGCCAAACAAAGAGGTTGCTTTTCTGATCGGCCAACGTTTTTGATTCTTTCTCCCATATAAATTTTAGACTAAGATTGAATAGAAAGAAACTGCAAAAAATATTAATGAAATCACTCATATGGTTGAAGCAGAAGAAGAACATAATAGCTTTAAAACTATTCAGATATTTTTGAAAGTTAAAAAATATTTTTTCTTGCACCTAAATCAATGAAGGTAATTGTTTTTTCGTTTGATTTTATCCTGTGTTCGTTTCAATGAAAAATGCGTTATTGGAGATGAAGTCGGGACGTCGAGGAACAAGGCTGCAAGCCCGCCAAAATAACATCATCGTGAGCTAATAGCAATGAGTGGCGTACTGTTGCGCTCGGAATGTATTTTTACATGAATGATATGTTAATTTGATTCAATTTGCGATAAAAAACGCATTAAGATCGCGGCCGGCGTGGGCGCTCGCATTCCGACCAACTCTTCAAGGTAAGTATACGATATGTGCTATACCAGTGTTGAGGCTTTTTTTACAGAACACCAAGTTTAAACTCAACCAAAGCGTTTAACTAAATATGTAGATATACTAAAACGTTCAATTGAAGCGCTGGTTCAGTTTCCATAACTGTTTTGGTTGAGTGCAAAAGTATCTTGGAGTGCAGGTTTTTGTACACTTTTCGCCCACGCCTCACCAGATTGGCCTAGGCAGATGGTGATTACTTTCTTTTAGGCGCGCAGTTCATAGGTGAATCTTATTTGGCAAAGACCTGCTAGCCGTCTTGCAATTTTATGATACCCGGATACTTGAGCACGTACACCGCTACAGTACTTGTTGCAAAAAAAAACAGTTTGAAGATTGAATCTAGAATTTGCTCAAGGCCACAATGAGTACGTTGTGAATTTGTTCCCGATGCTAACCTTATTAACTTTTTGTAGATGCAAGTATTGCAAATACCCCTCGTTCTTTATTAACCTCAATAATTTCCCTGCTGGGGTAGAAGTCTCAACGGCAGTCGGTAGATCTTACCGTATCTATTTGAAGATATGTAAAAAAATATATGGTGGTGCATGAACAACTGATCATTGTTCCATATAAAATGGATCAGCTGTGGATAAGCCACCATTTTTAATTTCGTCTTATCTTCAAATAGATACGGCAAGATCTATCGACGGTCATCAAAACTTCCACTATGGATAATAAACTCGGCACAAACTCCATGAAAAACGAGATTGTGATGACCAAGTTGCTAGAGAAAAGATATTTTGTTATTCGTTTCTAAAATCCTTGACGCAAAGTGATGTTTGCCCGTCGAGCAAATAAATATATTTTAAAATTGTACATTGCTTAATGATTTTTCAGATGCTCCTATTTCAGGGAAAGTTAATGCAATATTTTGTTCACTTTCATTGTATTGTGTTTTAAAATTTATAATGTATCTGAATTAAGAAATAAGCAATACCTACAAACGAAGCAGTCTTTTATCCTTTGGTCAGACAAAAAGTGAATGTAAATTTACTTAGGTGTGGTTTGTAATGTTACAAATGTGCCGATATAGATTATGATTTATGAAACAAAACAAAAAATGAATTCTAGAACTAATTGCTGATCTTAGTCTGAATTCTCTGAATCTACTCTAACGTTTTTTTGAGATAGTGGGTACGTTAGTCGAATGCGTAAGTTTTTCATTACAATAAGCAGAGTGATTTCAAATCGGCTGCATAAAAAAAACAGATTGCAAATAATTCAAAAGAAAGTCCACACTACTAACATATATGTTTAAGTAATTTATCATAAATATTTCAAGTGATGAAGTTCGCTGGCGTTCATTTTTCACTGTCAGAAATCAAACAGTCATTATTCACGGATCATTTTTTTTTTGAGCCAAAGAACAACAGATATTATCGGACCAATTTTAAAGCATTAAGTGTACAATACGAATAAGAAATTAATCAGTTTATTGTTTCACTTGTTTTGCAATGCATTTCTTGCATTATGCTCAGGCGCTGTGGGCATGTGTGTGAATGTTGTGAAGGCAATCACTTGTTTTTTTTTGCATTTGTTGTTTAGGAATAATTATAGGTGTACGAATAAAACGAGAGATTAATAAAAGACAGCGGGGGGTGCCGTGCTAGGTATCATATTATTTTTAAACAGTTCTCTGCGAAAGTGGATCAGATAAGATGATCAGTAAGTATGTAGCTATGCTAATAGCTAATGTAAGGTATTGTTAGTGAGCTCAGACATCGCATACATGTGGGCGATATGACTGTACAAGTGGGTCGGTTTTCGTGTATATTTTGCATTGATAGATGGGTGCAAATGTTTTTTTTTCGTAAAAAGTGACAACCACAATTTATTTATTTTATTCACTAATTTTATTTTGTAATATGCATGTTGGATTAATTTTTTTTCCCGCGGATTGGTTTATCGTTATCTGTTGTTGTCTAGAAATGTACTGAAATGTAATTATTTATTTCGTGTTTTGAATGTTCGCCTACAATACTTCTGCCTACTTGTGATCACCAAATGCTACGTACATTTGTTTCCTTTGACAAATGCAGTTGACAAATTATTCGCCTTTTTGCTTGACAAGGTTCAATACCAAAATCTAACACATGTATATACAGGAAGTTTTTATCCACCAGTGCATAAAATATTAACTCCGTACTCAGAAAAAAACGTATTCCGGTCAATAAAAGTGAACAGATTGCATTGGCTGGGTAACATCCAACGAATAATAAAGTTTTAACAACAGATTAAAATACGGTGAAGCTATTGGGAAAATACAAATCCTGAATCCAGATGGGCAAAGTGGTGGCGAATTGTCGTGCGGTAGGAGTATGGGATTGAAAGAGGCCTAAGGAGTTGGATAAGCAGCGTTGGCTGTAGTTGATAGCAACACCCAAGATCCATCCCGGGTTGCCTTTGCCACAGATAATGACGCATAAGATGGGTTGATATAGAAAAAAATTATTGAAATATAAACAGCCCAAAACACGTAATTTTTATTTAATTTTTACCTTTTCCATTAAATTTCCAAAAAATAATAGCAAGTTTATTTATTAACTCAACTTTCAAGAGAGAGCCAAAAATGTAGAGTAAAAATTCTAAACATTTAAAAAGATGGTCCCAATGTACATACGGCTATTTCCAAAATACAAACATTGTAAATAATTAGGTATCGACCTACTTTGAACACTTTTTTGTTGTGACGTCCTATTGTTGAAATAGTGATCTACAGTATGGACCGAGTGGGCAGGTTGACGAACGTCATCAGGCTAACAATGTACCTACTTTATTTGTCCGCAATGAGGTTAACAGTAAAGTGTTTTGGTGGTTTTCAGCGTAGACTTTCTCAAGAGCGGCATGTGGGTAACGGAGCACTTGTAAGCGGCTATTATTTATATTGGGACATTATATGCAATCAAGGCTCTGCGAGGGAGGCAGCACTGTACAAGTGTACAGCTACTTACGAAACTATTTTCACTACAGGTCCGTTTAATTCAAATCTTTTAAGGCTAGGTACTAGAAATTAGGTTGAAATAATATACACATTCTTTAAGCCATCAATGGCGTGGCTCCACCTTATCTGACTGACATGATTTCGCCTGTTGAGATGGGTGTGAGGAGGCAGACACTCAGATCTGCGGGCGATGGTGCAATCAATTTGGTTCAGCCGCACCGTCAGATCCGTACAAATTTTGGAGACCGTGCTTTCTGTGTTGCGGGTCCGGTGGAGTGGAACAGACTGCCACCCGGAGTGAGGAACTCCAAATCTATGGGCATATTTCGCGGAGCTCTCAAGACGCACCTTTTCAAAAAGTCTTATCCGTGATCGGAGAGGGCCCTTGAGGTGTGACACACACAAAAACGGCGCTCTCTTATCATGTGCAATTAAAAACAAATAAGCCTGATATATATATATATATATTCTATATACGACTTGAATCATAATGATAAGACTCTTATTTCGTAGGAACAGACAAATGTTACGGATGCAATCGGAAGGTATTGGGATCGATTCCCTACAACGCAACACATAAAGTGTAACTTCTTGTCGCATTATTTCCGACGGGTTACGCATATGGCGAGTGGAACCTATTTATTTTTACAGCTAAGGGGGACAGTCTTACGCCTACCACTTTAGTTGAAGTAGGGGTTTCCCAGCTCCCGAGGAGGCTGGTAATCGTTTATTGTGAAGGCTGAGTAAGCCTTAACGGTATTTTTATTTTGAGTTTGAAATGAACACCGAAAAGGGAAGTCATTTTTGACACCCACGGCGGGATTCGAACCCGAGCTGTCGGCATGGAATGCAACCCCTCTACCAACTGAGAATATTTTACTTTTCATAATGCTCTTTGCTAGGTCGAATCACTACATACCATTAAGACCTGTCACAAAGCGATACAGCAACTAGATCTTTCTTGAGAATGTTTGCCTTTTATAGCGACGGCCAAGTTTACGGAAGGTTCTTGAGGTGTGATTCACACAAAACGGAAACAAATGAAATGAAACGGAGGTAGGTACCATCTACCTGTCTCGGAGAGTTCAGGTGTTTGTTGAAGTGAAGCTCCCGTTGTGTATTCATGTTACTGCCCAGCGTAATTTGTTGGGTTTTGAGTTCATTTATCACCACACCGCTGCGTAAGAAGTACAAACGCTGATGCGAGCTATCATTACATTAAACGTTTCGGTGAGGTTTGATTCATCAGAGATATTCAATCATATTGATTGGCCTCGGAGGCCCCGCACCAGCTTCTGACAACCATTTCTTTCATTTTGAGGTTAAAACTTTTTTTAGTCACTGAAAGGTCTTGCTTGAACACTTAAAAAATATCTGTTTGTGAATGTAAGTTCACATACTTTGAGCTTTCTTCTTCTTCATTTTTCTGCTTTTTCATCTGCTCTGTATTTTTGATTCAATGTGCTTTTTCTAACGTTCGTTTTTATATAATTTGTATATGTTTTACGACTGATGACGTATTGCACCTTGTGTGTTAGTGAACAGAAATAAAATTGTATTAGTAGGGTAATCTTTCAAAAATTTTAAGATAGGGACTGAGAAAATGATTTTTTTTTTCAATACCAATATCTGCGTAATAGCTAAAAGCGTAGAGAGATTTCACAATTTAGTTTTTTAAAGATACATATATATGTATGTAAGATGCGACAAAAATAAAAATCATAAGAGTTTGCAATTATAAATGTTTGAAAACAATTTTTTGCATTATTTCAAGCTCTCAATTCACGTGATAAGGTTTTTCGTTGGTCTGGGGCTAAGTTGAATAGAACCAATGAAAGCAATTTAGCAGAAATTTAGCAGAAACACAAACGCCTCCGTACATGTAGAACTAGATGGCGAAAGCATTGAAAGATGCACTAGTTACAGGTACCTGGGATGTGTGGTCAACGAAAAGTGGGACATGTGTCAAGAAGTCAAAAGCAGACTAGAGCAATTAGCCCGAAATGTCTTCGCTAAAATGAGCAAATTACTGTTGTGCCGAAATTTAACCCTTGAACTCCGGAAGCGCATAGTGAGGGTGCTACGTTTTCCCAATCGCTCTGTATGGTATGGAGGGATGGACTCTCACGCAGGCACTGGAGAGACGAATTGAAGCATTCGAGATGTGTCTATACCGAAAAATGCTTCGGATCTCTTGGTGTGATCGAGTCACCAATGAAGAAGTCCTTCAACGAATGCGCACTACAAAGGAGCTCCTGCCTACCATTAAGCAGAGAAAGCTAATGTACTTCGGTCACATTATGAGAAATGAGAAGTACCGTCTCCTTCATCTTATCATTCAGGGTAAGATTGAGGGGAGAAGATCTCAGGGACGCCGAAGGACATCGTGGCTGAAGAACCTGCGACAGTGGTTCGGCAGAAGCACCAAGTCCCTATTTCGAGCCGCAGCATCAAAAATCTAAATAGCTATGATCGCCGATCTTCGTTAGAAGTGGCACAAGAAGAAGAAGAAGAATGAAAGCAATCGAGGATTCTTTCGAAAATAAGATGAATATCACCGAAGTTTTTTATTCAAAACCACTCTTATAGGAATCGCTACATGAAAAGCTCGGTCTAAGTATCTATCCTACAAGTCAAGGAATAATAAATTTAATCGAAAGTAATTGTAATTCTATGGCAGCAGTAAACATCAAAGTTTTCCACTAACTGCTCTCATCTCTCTATACTTGAAGTGGTGTTATATTTTGAGAGGATTTAAAAAGAGTCCAGCACACTTTTTTAGCCTCGCGTCCACCTGTTGAAAGAAGCGTTCTCGCTGGGACCGAAACTCTGTGATTAATGACGAGCTGTTAATGGCATATTATAGGTATTGATAGAATGCCATCACCCAGACGTTCCCAATCTTTTTCTGTATGCGGCCCCCTAAATACCGGGTCAACCGGGGAAAGCGGGGTAGAGTTATCTTTCCAGAAAACATTTTGTTCCAAAAAATAAAAATGACGAAGGGAAGAAGGGAGTTAGGGCGCGATTTCCAAAATATCATCGTTCTTTTAGGCTGACCACCCATACTGTACAAAAATGGTTCACTTTGCCAATGTAGCCCCTCTTTCAGGGGAAGTCGGCAAGAGTTGTAGGGCTTATGTTCATTTGAGATTGAGTTTTTAGGTTATAAGCCCACATGGGGCATGTGTAAGCGCGAACTTATCTGCTTATGGGAATGCATTAAATAGGAATCTTAAATGTAATATATCTTTGCAACTTAAATGTAGATTTCGTCTCAAAAAAGTCATCAATGATGGGGGGAGGCTTATCTTCGAGAATCGGAAACAATTTCTGTAAAAGAATATTGCCAAATTTTGAATTGGATATTTCGCGGCGTCCTTATTTATTATTATTATTATTTTATACACAACAGGTTTCCCTCATTACAGTGCACCCTCACACAGGCATTAACAAGCTGGGAGGAACTCTTTGACCTGGATCTTTGAAATTCTAAATTAATGTAAAATATATTTATGTTAGCGCAGTATTTTATAGTAACACTCCGAGTTAACACATGATGTGCCATGACATTGGTACGAGATAGCGGTACATGAAAAAGATCATGCCTTCTTCCCCGGCCGCAGTGATCTGGCACATGAAGATTAAAGCTCTCTAACAGGGTGGGGCTGTCATGATTATGGTAACGCTAAAGGAAACCGCATCGCACAGTTTGAGAATCACTGCCATAACCCATAACACCTCAAGTGGAAGAAATGCCAGTACCCCAAATATAAAACCTCACGTTCAAACTCAACGGTAGCGTTTACTAAAAAACTATGTAAAGTAAAACGTTCACAAGAGACGCTGTTTTAGTTTAAATACATTTATTATCAAACGCGTTTGTTGAGTTTGAATGTATTGTTAAATATTTGTGTTGCCGATGCCGTTACACCTCGCGGTGATTAATGTGGGGTCCGTTCTGTGTTTGGTACTCACAACGAAATAACAAATGTTTACTATGCAAATTAATACCGCGTTTATTTATTAACACGGCTCAAAATATATTAAACCTTCTCCGAGTTTATTATATTGACGTTCCATTATTATTTTTTCACGTCCGAGTGGACGTCAGATTTGGAAATACAAATAAACTAGAAAATGTACTAGTTACCTCTGCGTATTCTATATTTGGTTTCTCAAGCACCATCTTTTGAGCACAGAATCATATTCGAATGACATCTATAATCTAAATTACAAAGATATTTTATTTAAGATTCTTAATTATTGAATGCACAACCTTCCTTGACTTATAGGTTGGTACGCGGCTGACCACCCAAACTGTTAAAAATGATTGACTTTGCCAATGTCACCCCTGTTTCAGGAAAGGACGCCAAAAGTTGCAGGGCTTTTGTCCATTTAAGATTTCGATTTTTATGCTGTAGGTTCATATGCGACATGTGCAAGCGCGCACTTGTACGTGTCTACTTGTGAGAATGCATATAATGTGAATTCCCAATGTTATATATCTTTGCGACTTAGATTAGGTTAATTGAGACAACTATAATCAAACACGTGTAAATTTGTGCTTACACATGCTACATGTGTACTTAAAAAGTAAGAGCCAAACCAAGAATGAACAGGGATGACATTGACAAAACAGAACCAACTTAAAAAATATATCCTTAGATAATACATAGCCATCGTTTCTGTATTAAAATTCACCTGAAGCGGAAGACGAGCCATGGATTTTCAATGTGGATAACATCGTATGAGCTTAGTCTGACATTGAATATTTTTTTTATTCATTTTCAACACGGGCTGGAGCTTAATAACATTTTTTCCCTCACATTGCTGAAAATGTGTTTATACTCAACGACAGTCTGTATTCAAACTAAAAAAACCCTTCTACTGAGCGTTTCAGTTTTCTTACGTTTTTTTAAGAAACGCTATGGTTGAGGTCCAACGCAAAATATTACAGTATCCCAAGTATAGAGCATTTACACAAACTCCCTTCAATTGCGTAAGTAGAAAAATGTACGGAAACTAAATCTCTCACCAGGGGTGCTGTGGTATCTATGATACATTTTTATATTTCGATCGCGATACGCTATCGAGGAGAGCTGTTTATATTAATGTATTAAAACTCAAGGGAAGACAGTTTACTGTTACGATGCGTTTGATCAGAGTGATAAATGATAAGCCTCGTTGCCAGTAATTAATTGTCCGTGAGCGCTAACATTAGAGGTAATTGACGCAGTTTCCGGTCGTTGTGTAGCAGGTCTGCGTCTGCGCATTGTTCATTTGTTTGGGAGGCTGCGCGCGCAGGTGGGTGGCGCATGCGCAATGCTAGCACACGTGTACTTCACCTACCTCCACTAAGCTCACAACAACTAAAATAATGGTTACAAATTGTCTAAGGTTTGTATAAGACAAAATGCAGTAGATTTTATTTTCAAAGAAAGCTTAACATATTGATGCGAATGTGTAATGGTGTTTCTGTGTGAGTTGGTGTGCGTTGTGTCTGTGTGAGTTGGTGTGCGTTGTGTCTGTGTGAGTCTGTAAAGTCTCTAGATATAGGCACATAAATAATTGTATTTGTTCGATATTATGTAAGCGTTTACTCGAATATTCTAGGTTTTGCATGTGCCAGTCCCCAATGTTTCGAGAATAACTCTTATTCTCACCTATAAATAGAGACCGAGATGCTCTGCAGCCAGACTTGTATCTAAGACGTCGAGTTAAACAGTTCAAAAACAACTCGAACCGAATGTGAACTGTATCTAAAATAAAATGTTTAAAATAAAGAATCGCAATTTTTATTACTTGAATTTTTATTAAAAACATAAATATTTTATTTATTAAGAGATTTCAAAAAAAAAACTCGTGACCCTTTTTTAAAAAAAAAAATCTTATGTTAAAAATTACAAACGATTTAAGTCCTCGAACAAGGGTTGGGAAAATGAGAAAAAAATATCGATACCTCGTTGATTAACGTTGTAAAAACTCAAATGCATTGTTTTTAACTACTCCCATATCGTTGGGTTTCATGCATTCCCAAGTATTGAATTCTTCTACGATATCTACGAACGTATATGAATGAATCATTTCGATATTATTTCAGATCTTAGTCTTCGAGTCGTATAGAATCATTGACGTTTAGGATTCTTTCCAAAAATGTAAAAAAAGAAAATTGCATTCTCACTGTCCATTTTCCAGACACAAGTTTTGATTTAATCTTTGAATTTAAGTCATTATTGATTATTGTAATGAATTATTATTAATTAATGATAACCGAATGACATAGGTATATTGCACCAATGACATAGTTTCAAAGTTATTGTCGATTGGACACGGCGCAGGCGGGGTTCAAACTTGCGCTTGTTTCAATAACGCAAATTCAAGTGCCGACGCTTAAAATCCGCACAACCATACCAGCGACTGTTTGTATCTAAATCTAAATCTAAGTTGCAAAGATAAGTATCATTTGAGATTCATATTAAATGCATTCCCACAAGCAGACACGCATAATTTCGCACTCACACATGTCGCATGTGGACCTACAATATAAAAAAACCAATCTCAAATGAACATAAGTTCTAACTCTTAACTCTCGCCGATCTTCCCTGAAACAGGGGTGCCATTGGCAAAATGAACCATTTTTACAGTATGGGTGGATTGGAATGATCGGATGGAAGAATTGATTTTCGAATAACCTTTGTTGTTAATCATTGACTGAAATATTTTCGATAATGTATTCTTTTGACGTCCCAAAAATTAAGATTTAGCCACACACGTAGTAGCATATTATTTTACTTTAGTTTATGTGTCTTCCGTTCCACCATATGATTTAATATTCATTCACAAAATAAATTTTATTCAAGAAAATAAATAAACATCTATATAGAAGAGCTGAATGCCAGAAAAACAAAATCGTAATTTATATTTGTGACCACAACATAATTTTATTTTTGCGTAGCGCTTCTGCATTTTAAATAAATGGTTGTTCATTCTATTTTTATAATAAGTAAAATGTCTGTGATTTTTCGGAAAATGTATTTTCTCAATGCATGAAAAACGCAACATAAAAAAAAACAAACTGTGCCTTGGGTGCAAAAATAAATGCAATAAGAATTAATCTAAGCATAATAATAATAAAACATATTACGATCGTTTATTTGGTTAGAGCAATACCCAATTGCTGCAAAGCTGGATGGACCTTTGGTGACGGGTATTTGGTAAAGGTATATGAATTTTTCAACCCAGCGAAGAGCATTTTTGAAAACGTGAATGGTATTTTTTTATACCAAATCGAGTACGCCAATTACAAAACGTTTAAACTCAA
Organism: Agapetus fuscipes; assembly: GCA_951799405.1. Taxonomy (NCBI): domain Eukaryota; kingdom Metazoa; phylum Arthropoda; class Insecta; order Trichoptera; family Glossosomatidae; genus Agapetus; species Agapetus fuscipes. Next base: position 7,185,829 of record OX637338.1, read on the forward strand.
CCTGGCTTTTTCGAAAACAAATATTGCAAAGTAAAAAGCTCATTGGAGGTGCTATTTGATTTTCTATAAATTATTAGTAAAACTTTGTACGTACTTGATTTTAATTTTATACTTTTGGTATTGTAGTACGTGGTTGTAAGAGTGCGTGTATTTTTATTGGTCAGTATGAATAACAGCGCTCGTCCTACATCGCTGTCGGAATGAATAAGGCACCGCCGGAAAGAGTGCTAGGGCGGCCATTGTTATGACAAGGTGTTCATAATCCATTTACAAGCAGTGCAAGAGCGCACTTAGCGGGAGACTCTCGGCCAGGAGATCCCACTTCGGATAATGCAACGTGGAGATCATACAATAATATTGCTACAATGAGCGTGAGGAGTCTTACTGTAAATTAAATCAGTAAAAACATCTAGTACATAGAATATCACCACAGTTTTCTCTTTTCAGTTTATTTATTGCTAACCTCTTAGTTTGATCGATAGCTCAGTTGATAGAGTGCTTGCATTCCATGCCGAGAGTTCGGGTTCAATTATCACCGAGGGTCAGAAATGATTTCCCGTTTCGGTGTTTATTTTAAATCCAAAATGAAATACCAGTTACACATATACTGTAATTACTTGCCGCGCCTTCTACGAAGAGATCACATACGGCGAGTGGTATCTATGTATCTTCACAGGTAAAGGGGCCGGCATCCGCTAACCACTTCAGTTGAAGTGGGGGTTTCCCAGCTCCCAAAGGGGCTGGTACTCATTTCTTGTGAAGACTGCCTAAACCATGCCGGTATTTTTATTTTGAGTTTGAAATAAACATCGAATAGGAAAATCATTTTTCCCGCACCCGAGCTCTCGGTATGGAATGCAAGCACTCTACCAACTGAGCTATTGACCGGACACAGATAGTATGAAATTAACATTTAAATTTTTAAGTAGACATAAAGTAAGTCATTTTTTTACTCGTTACAGATTTACAGGTCATAGTTTTGATGGATATGTGACGCTGGTATGTGCCAGATCTTGAGCGTTTAGGCGGGCACACGGAGAAGAGGTCACGTGCGATCAATTTGTAATTCTGATCCATCTCAGATAGCTGCTGTCAGTCATCATGTATCCAGACGTAGGATCAGTATGGGTTTTAGACAATGTTTTATGCTAATCTATCTTCCTGAACGCACAAGGTTCAATTAGAAAATGATTATTAATTTATGTAAATGTAAGGCAATCCACCTGAGCGCTCGCAGCTCTCAGTGTCGGGGAGACCGGGGCTGAAAGTCACATTTTTCCATTTTTTTTTTTTTTTCAATTTAGGTAAAAAGTTCAATTTCATAAAAAATACGTTTATCAATACAAAGTGAATAAATGCTTGTTTTAAAGAAATTAAAATCATTTTTTGTAGCTTTTGATATTTAAGAAGTCATTTTTTTGCGAACAAAGAAGACTGTTACGTTTCGTTCTGTTTGCTGCAGGGATGGTTGTCACAGTGCCTAGGATAGATATTTGCACAGTAAAATGAAAGAGAAAATATGACGTAGTAAAGCACGTTTTTACAATTCATAAAATGTTATACAGATTTGAAAATGAAAAACCAATGAACACAAAAATACTTTTGATGCCCAATGAATCTAACCTATATGTGTCATAGAAAAATGTATTGTAAAGAATCAAAGGCACATTTTTAGGGGTTTTCATAACTCAAGTAAATTAATGAAATTCAAGAAAATATTTTCCATAAATTTTCAAGATTTATTTACCTTATTTTCAATACAAATCCTAGATTACAACTCATATATTTTTTCCGATATTACTTTAGACCAAAGTGAAATTAAGTTAGCAGACAGATGTTGCTTTCGAGATTTTTAATTGCTGATCAGTGAGCTTATTAGTTTTTATGTTTTGTGTAATGATCGTTGTGTAATAAAAAAGCAAAAATAATAGAATCAAATAATATTATAGACCTGAAACTGAGGCTACTCCTCATCAAAACCTATGCATGGAGTATCTTGATGTACGGCTGTGAGACATGGTGCCTATCCAAAAGAGATAAACGGAGACTAGAGGTTTTCGAGATGTGGTCATATAGAAGACTACTAGAAATTTCCTGGAGAGACCACACTACAAATGAGGAGGTTCTCCAAAGAATCGAAGGAGGAAGGCATCTGCTCAGGACCGTGTCCGAAAGGCGTGCAAGATGGATCGGCCATGTAATACGACAAGAAGGCCTGTTGCATGCCATAATGGAGGGGATGACCGAGGGGACCAACTTTAGGGGACGCCCACGCCAAGAATACCTGGTGGACCTGCTGGTGGACGTGCGCTGCTCAGCATATGCAGACCTAAAAAGAGCCGCACAAGACAGGGAAGAATGGAGGAGATGAGTGAAAGAAATTGCTGCAAGTCAATCCCAGAATTGAAACTAGAGAAGAAGAATGATTTTTGTGACAATCAAAACCATAAGACTACCAACCCGTGAGACAACCATACCCAGTCTCCCCTACTACACAACTTGCCCAGCTAGACTATACGAGATGTGCCGAAAACAACGACCACGCCCCCGCGCTCACACAATAGAGATTTAAAATAATTCACTTTGTATGTAAATTACCAATATTTCATGTGACTTCTGTTGGGCAATTGTTGCGTGATATTATGTGCATATTAAAAAAGTATCATTTAAAAAAAAAAGTAGAGATTTTGACTACTTTTGTAGTCCTATGTCTCCTGTCTTCTATTTCTAATATACTAACATTTTTTTATTTAGTTCAATTTGACGTATATCCTAGTGCATTTTAATATGGAAGAAATTCAAGTTTACAATTAATTTCACAACAATAAATATTTATTAAAGTAATATTTGTGTGTATTTCTTAGTGATATTTCATGAAAAAATAATAAACTGTGTATTCCTTGAACGATTAAATGCTGTGAACTAGAAAAAACCCTGATTATCGGGAATTTAGTGTGGTTGACGTCACATACCCGAGGGATATTTTGAATGCTCGGACCTCATTTCTATGAGACAGGTGATTTTTTTTGGTGGGTAATGGAACTCAACTGTTAGTTTATTTCTATATGTAAGATTAAATATTGTACATTATCCTCATTGTTTTTTTTTGGTTCAAAAGCTGATTCCTTTCTGTGACTTACGTCATCGCGTGTTGATTGTTGGTGTTGGACCACAGGCGTCTGTGAGAGGCTGTCGGGACCTGACTTACGTTGATTGGCCATCATGTTTCGTTGCAACAGGTTAGGAAGACCTAATGCGCCCAGTACTCCAAATACGTTCAAACTCAACCACAGCGATTTACTACAAACTTACAGAAACTAAAACGCTCCCAAGACGCTCTGTTTTAGATTCCGTACATTTTTTGGAAATCTCTTTATTTGGGTTTTAAACATAAAGATTTATACTTTAAGCCTAGTATGGATATAATTATCTCTTTAGATTCTGCGGTCTCTCTACAATAGGCTCGCGTGGCGTACAGACACTTTTATAAATTGTGGCTTAATAATGTTTTCCGTCTCGAGCTGTAATTTATGCCTATTTTTTTCATCTTCATTTCGAGATGCCTGCATAGGAAGATTTGAAATATAATCGCTCAATTATTGTAAAACAATACAATTCTATTGTCTGTCATACTATTCTTCAAATAAGTTTATCTCTTATGTCGGACTTTAGAGAGGATAAACTCGTATAAGCGAGTAGAAAAAATACTGTATTTTGAAAAAAAACACATTCTTATGGTACTTATCTCTATTTTTTATGAATGAAACGTTGAAATGATGTTATTTTTAATATTCGGCACCAAGATTATACTAAGTAACTATAATCAATATCTTCTAAAACACCCGACTAAGCCGTAGCTACATACATGGTGCTGGGTGAGACTCCTTTGAGCGTTCTCCCTGAAGGGGTAGCATGTGGCGTGTGGAAGATTTTTATTTTTACAAGTAAGGAAGCCGATCTTACGATTGGCTTCTTCCTTGTACACCAACGACTTAACTCTTGAAGTGAGGATAATACTGAAAAAAACCAATCACCACAAATTTTATTTTGAATTCAATGAATGCATTAACTGTTAAGAAAAATCACGTTTTTTCAAAAAATGCCTATACTCATTTATAACTGTTTGCGAAAGAATGGCTGGTAACAAAGAAGCTCACAGTTTAACGATACCTCCAGGCATTGTCTTTGTTAATTTGCCGCATAACTCCTGACTCTTCACCGGCGTCGCGTCGTGTGCAATCTCCGACTGGAACTCTTTGAGAATGTCGTTATCCGTGTAAGCCATGATCATCTGTGCTTCTTAAATGTATGTGCTGTATGAACAATCGAAGAGATAATTGGCGGCGCTAACAAGCTGCAAGGAGTCACAACTTTTTCTCCAAGCGTTTAGCGTTTTACTAAAAATATATAGCAGTTAAGCAACGCAACTATTGAGAATCTTAGATTCCATGAAGTTGTGAAAAAACGCTATGGCTTAGTTCACACGTAAAGTTTGCTGGTGTAAACCTGAGACAAGCTGTGACAAATAGCCGACCATCCTTGTTACAGCTTCCGCACCGGCTAAAGGATTGAAGGTACAACGTGATGCAATGGAAGTGAGGGTGTCCCAGAATTGCTGGGATCTTTATTGGAAATTGCACCATCACGATGTGATTGTGAGACGTTTGAAAATAAAGGCAGAATGAGCTATTTGATTATTTATTGATGCCATTTTTTTTAAAACGTTCTATAAATTCTAAGTTAATGAAATGTAATGATTTGAAAAGCAAATAGTTGAAAATTTATATGTCGGTGCAATTTTTACCGATGAAGGTAGATCATTTTTCGTGAGACCGAAGGAGATTTTGAATTATTGATAAAACACATGCTGAGGTACAATAAAGACTAGGCCACTTTAGTGGAGTTGAAAATTCTGCGGCACGGTTATTGCAAACTTATTTTTTCTTAATGTGAAATCATCACATATCTACATTGCAAAGAGGGTCGGTCCTCATTAACCAATAACAAAACATTAGCAAGCCTTTGACCTACAAAAGTTGGCCGTATGGAATATGTGACGAATCTATTGTCGCTGTTTTTCTTATACAGTTCGATAATTCTTGAGACTCTTTTACACTCGTTCTACCTGTACTTACATTCACAATCACATCACGATAACAATGTAATTTGTTAATTCTGCTCTTGAAGATGCCTCATTAGGCGAAAATATTCGAGCATAAACAAATAAAATAAAGTGAATTAAAACAATGTTTTACCATTTATATTTTTAAATATTTATAATTTGTTTGCATTGAATATTGTACAAACTATGAATACTGCAGTTCACTTATTTCCAAGTGATCTAATTCCTCACAATGTAGTCCAATAATGTTCAATTTCCCTGAGAACAAACAGCCCTCGTTGGAGAGATGGTCTCTGTGGCCGGGCAAGACGTCTTGGCTTTCTTCTCACATTCATTTCTGCGAGTATTCGTGCGCTGCCATTGCACAACCTGTAACGACCACAATCATTTTCCCGCCATGCATTTCTGGATATTGTCATTGTCTGCTCGTGATCGCGATATTAGAGACATTTTTATGCAGAAAATTCTCGAACAGCTTTGTATCTCTGACAATTGTGACGGCGGTCTCATGGAGTAGTATCTAATATTATGCATTTCTTTTGATACGGGTAAGATGATCGGTCTCATGCTAGACTCATGTTTCAGAGACAAAAAGCTCATCTAAAAATAAACATACTTTGGTATAAAGGATTTATACTCGTTGAACAGAAATCGGCAATCAAGGATTTATTTTGAAAATAAAAAAATATACATATATATGGAGCTCTGTTTTTCTCGAAAAAAAAATAAAAAACTAGATTTCCGCCTTTGGTTCCGTATGTGTCATATTATGTTCATAGTATGTGTCATATTATGTTCTCCACTACGTGGGTAGTTGTGAAATACATTAAGATTTTTTTTGCTCCTGTTAAAATATTTGAATTAAATTTAAATTAACTAAATTTTAAATGTTTTTATGTTTTTAACTCAAAGTTAAGTACATTCCTATCAGTTGAGTGTTTATTTTTACTATTATATTGACATACCATACCATTATGGAAGCTATGAAGGATACACTCACTAGTATGATGGAGATGTTTCATCAAAGGATGTCTGTGTTTGAAGCCGAGCTGCAGAAAGCCCCAGATAAATCTACCACTTCCAATAATCTGGCTGCTGACTTCGCTGCCTTTAAGATGTTTACACTGCAGGCACTTCAGAATCTTCAAAAGCAAGTGGAGATGCTTGCGTTGGACTTTGATCGTCTTGAGATGAGGGGACGACGTAAGATGCTGCTGCTGCATGGTGTCACAGAACATAAAAGAGAGGAGACAGCGCAGGTTGTCGCAGACGTCATCCGAGACAAACTGAAGATGACGGATTTCACAGTGAGTGACATCAGGCGGTGTCACCGTATGGGGCGTGAGGGTTCCAGTCATAAAACCAGGCCAATAGTGATCAAACTCCAGAGTGTGGTGGTTCGGGACTCCATCTGGCTTTCAAAAACTAAGCTGAAGGGGTCTGGCATAACACTGTCAGAATTCCTCACTAAATCACGGCACAACACTTTTATGGCAGCACGAGAGAGGTTTGGCGTCAGCCAGTGCTGGACTAGGGACGGCTGCGTGTACGTACTGGGGGCTGATGGAGCGCGGCATCGTGTCGCCTCCAACGGCGATATGAGCAACATCGTGCCGGTGGATGCTCCCATGACAGCGGACGCGGTAAGGACTGCTTCTTCGAGACCTCGGCGTGCTGCCAAGAAGGTCTGAATTGTTGTTTCTACGCTGATAATACTGTCAAATAAGTATCTTTCTTCTTTGTGGCGAATTCTCGCGGAGAGCAGGGACACCAGTGTCAGGTTGGCTTAGTGTGGGAATTGGGAACACATTGGGAATAAGTATCTGTCAATGTGTTGTGATAATTAATGTTGTGCTCCTTCCCCCTCTCTGATATACGTACTGATATCATCAACATAATTAAAACACTTATTATTATATACCTATATATTTTTACTGGCAATCTATTTCTTTAAAAATTCTGTCCCTGCTACCAGCTAATTACCCCGGCCCATAAGTAGGTATTTGTTGTATATATTATATCCTTAAGTAGTTCATATTTTTTATTGTGTTTTTTTTTTTTTTTTTCTTCTTTTTCTCTTTCTTATGAACAAGTATACACTGTAAACACTCAACTGGCGGGTAGACAATTTTTTTTTTTTTTGTTTGGCTTTAATTATTCTAAATTGTCTTTTTCACTTTTGTTTTATAGTTATTTTTGTTATTGTTATTATTTTTTATTTATTTATTTTTAATTTGTATTACATTGTATATTAATTCGTAATATATTATTATATTCATATTATAACTCAATGTCAGAATTTGATTATAGTAATAGTGATGATGACAGTTTTTTAACAGCTCAAGGTGATAATGATAGTTTTGTGAGCGTTCCCTCTCTTGCTGAAACAATAAATTCTCAGTTTTCTGATGTATCTGGGAATTTTAATGTTGTTCATATTAATGCCCAAAGTATTCCGGCCCACTTCTCCTATTTGCTGACAACCTTTGACTGTAAGAATATTCATGCTATTCTTATATCCGAGTCATGGCTTAAGCCATGTCTTCCCTCAATATCCTACTCTCTTCCTGGATTCAATCTCATAAGAAATGATCGTGTGGCTGGTGGTGGGGGTGGTGTTGCCATATATCTTCGTACACATATTCCTTTCTCAGTTATAAGTATGTCGACACAGCCACCACCATCGAATGGTGGCGAGCATCTATTTATAGAGATTGAGCTCCAGCACACAAAACTCTTACTTGGCGTTTATTATTGTCCATCTTTACGCATAAATTTCTTCTCTTCCTTTGAAAATATTCTAGAAACTCTAAGTCCGTCTTACAACCATACTATCATTATGGGTGATTTCAACACCTGCCTTCTCAAAAACGATTCACGTGCCTCTTCTCTTCTTTCTATTGTTGAATCTAAGAACATGTCCATTCTCTCACTTAACGCCACACATAATTTTCCTAAATCAGTTCCTTCGCTACTTGATCTCATAATTGTTTCCTCTTGTGAACACGTTGCTAAACACGGTCAATGTTCTGCAGACGAGTTTTCATATCATGATTTAATTTATCTTTCATACAAAATACGTCCTCCTAAGGCCAAGTCGAAAATACTTCTGCAACGTAATTTTGGTGGAATGAACCTTGAGAATCTTCGTGGAGATGCCGGCAGCATTGACTGGGGTCCATTGTTCTCCTCGGAATCAGTTGATGACAAAGTCAACCTTATTACCTCAAATCTTGTTCAATTATATGACGTACATGCTCCAATACGCAAAATTAAAATAAAACATCTTCCGGCACCCTGGATAACAGAGGAAATAAAAGAATTAATGTTCAAAACGTCAAAAACTAAAACTAAGTACAAGTGTCGTCCAACAGATACAAACTGGGATAACTACGTAGCTATCCGGAATCTCCGCAATAAGGTGTGTAGAAATGCACAACGCCAACATATCCATAACTCTGTGGTAAACGGTGATTCTACAAAGGTTTGGAAATTCCTTAGAACATTGGGGGTTGGCAAAGTGCGTCAAGATACTATTTCAAATGATCTGAACATTGATCTTCTTAACCAACACTTTTCTTCTTCATCTAACTGTGACAGGACTGAAAAAGCAAATACTTTAAATTATCTTTTATCTCTACAAACTCCTAGTTACTCACAATTTGTCTTTAGCCTTTTTGACGCTTCTGATGTTAAGAAGTGTATTATGAATATCACGTCAAACGCAGTTGGTAGCGACTGCGTCAGCCGTAATATGATCCTTCCCATCCTCGACGAAATCTTACCAGTCATCTGTCACATCCTGAACTCCTCTGTTTCCATGGGTCATTTTCCAACTGCTTGGAAAGAAGCCTATATTATTCCTTTACCAAAAAAGCCAAATCCCACGACCTTCACGGAATATCGCCCTATTTCAATATTACCATTCCTTTCCAAAGTCCTTGAACGTCTTACCTGTGACCAATTCAACTCCTTCCTTTGTAGAAACAGTCTTCTTAACCCCTTTCAATCCGGTTTTCGCCCTGGACACAGTACCGTCACAGCCCTGATCAATATTACGGACGACATCAGGTCAGCCATGCAGGGTGGAAATATAACTTTACTTTCTTTACTTGATTTCAGCAACGCTTTTAATACAGTTGATTTTGACATCCTCCTGGGAATACTTCACTCTCTTAACATATCTCCAATGACAATTGGTTGGTTTCATTCGTACCTGTTTGGCCGTCGACAACGGATTCATATTGATGAAACCTTTTCCTCGTGGTGCAGTACGGTTGCTGGCGTGCCTCAGGGTGGCGTTTTATCTCCCTTACTTTTTGCTGTATTTATTAATACAATTTCAAATCGACTTATTTCTTCTTACCACCTTTATGCAGATGATCTCCAAATCTATTTTCAAGCTACGCCAGATAAGTTGGCAGAAGCTATCAAAGTCATCAATACTGATTTAGATGAAATACATAATTGGAGCAAGGCGTACGGACTTAAGGTCAATCCTCTGAAAACCCAGGTTATTGCTGTTGGCGGCCCTAGGATGATCTCGAAGATTGACTGGGCGCAGTTGCCCCCAATTCTTTTTGATGGCACAACCATTCCAATTGATGATAAAGTAAAGAACCTGGGGATATATATTGATAAAACCTTGTCCTGGGTACCTCAAGTACAGGAAGTCAGTCGCAAAGTCTTTGCATCTGTGGGGTCTTTGAGACGATTACGCAATCTCCTGCCAATTTCCACTAAAACTGCGCTTGCACAATCTCTCCTTCTTCCGATTGTCGATTACGCCGATGCCAGCTATCTTGATCTCACCGAGGACCAACTTGATAAACTTGAACGACTTCAAAATCTTTGTATAAGATTTATATTTGGTCTACGCAAATATGATCATGTTTCAGAGTTTCGTACTAAGCTTAAATGGCTTCCTATACGTCTCCGTCGGAATACACATATTCTTCACCTTCTATACAATATTCTGAACAATTCTTCTATGCCTCGCTATCTTAAAGAACGTTTTGAGTTCCTCCATGACACACATTCAAGATCCCTACGGTCATCAGAAACTTTAACATTGAAAATACCAACGCATTCCACAAATTTCCTTGGAAAATCGTTTACAGTTCATGCCACTCGTTTATGGAATGCCTTGCCATTAACTATAAGATGTGCACAATCCCTGGCAATATTTAAGAAACTTTTAAAGGAACACTTACTATCAGTGTAATGGCTAAGTTATATGTATATATGTATGTATGTATGTGTGTGTGTATGTATTTATGTATTTATTTTTATGTGTGTATCTATATGTATATGTTGATATATTATTAATATATATATATATATATATATATATTTATACAGTATTTTTTTACCATAATTATTGTTATACCACGGACTACCCATACCATTGTGCTTGCAGATCTTGTCCATCCTAAGGTTGTCTGTAAGATATCGCCATGTGCGATAAGACCGCCCATTGTACATATGTCTCTTTTGTTTATAATTTTAATGTAATTTATTTGTGGTGTACAATAAAGTTTATTATTATTATTATTATTATTATTATTATGTTCAGTACTTACCTTCAGTATTTACCTATAGTTAATTAAACCAATTTTACATATTTTAGAAAGCATTTCAATAATTCTCGTTTCAGGGTATTTTTAATCAATAACAATTTTGAATGGATATATTTTCTTTCTCATGATCCGTTCCAGGTTCCCTGTTTAAGGTACACCTCCCCCATACCAGGACCTCCTCTATATCTTTGGCTATTCTCTGCTTTGTCCTTCGGCAGCTTCTGTTGTTAATTGTTCATCGCAAAAAAGGGAGACCAATTTCCTGCTGCCGGTTCTGGGCCACCGTCCCAATTTTTCTATTATTTTCTATCTTCTTCTTTTCTCTCTTCTGTATATATATCCCACTCACTTCTATTTTTATGTGTCTTTTTATGGATGAATTCATAGCTTACAAATTCAGAAACTAGGAAGCATTGTATGAAATATTTGCAGAGAAAGCCGGCAATACAATACCCATCCAACATGGCCATTTCTAGTTTTAGTTTAATTTCAACTTTACATGGATCGATATGCTCCTACCCAATTATCCCGATATTGGTAGCTTACCGTTGTAAGTCGCGGTGAACCTTTGTACTACACGCTGCGTGCCTTTTATATTCCTGCAGGTACATTCGTTATGGAACGCACTGTCACTTGTCGCACGCATGCCGAGATTGCCCATCGCTGTCTCACGCACACGAGATCTCCCTTTGTGAGGCTCCGCTAGGATTTGCATACCTACCAGCGTGTAGGGTTGCAAGAATATACCAGGAAGCAAATACCGGAAAATCTTTGAAAATCAAGTTGAAATGATTCTGAGGTATCATATAAATAACAACATTTATATGAGTCACATTAACTCATATTTTACCCTTGATAGTTCTTAATGTTACACAGTAACACCAGCAGCATTGCTTACAGTATTGTTACGTTTTTCCTGGGTTCTTTTAATTAAAACACAAGTTTAACACAAGTTAGCCATACAGTTTATTTACACAGACTTTCTTACAATAGATTTATTTTTAACAGACTTATTCTAACAGATTTATTTTAACACACTTATTTATTTCGTACAGATTACATTTATTTTACACCTTATTGGTCGCCCTGGCAACTAGATACTCCTCTGTGTGAGTGCTTCGAAGACTGACTCGCTTCAGCCCATTGTCGCCCTTCTTATAGCGGAACCTAGGGGCCATTCCAGCCTGCCCTAGAAACTTCCACTACCACAGTTGTATAGACGATTCTGGACATATTTATTTCATGAAGAGTCCATTTCCTACCTACATACACACCTTACAATTACAATCGTCTGGGCCAGAACATTCTCTCAAAACACACGTACACCAATAAACATCTACCAGTGTATTTCGTTACATTATCCCCCCCTTAGACTGTTCCGCCCCGGAACAGTCTTTTCTTTAAGAAGGTACGGGCAGTTTGACCCACAGTTGCATCCAGTGGTCAGGAAAAATGACGTTCCACGGAATTTTCCCCTTAGGGTTTTGCCCGTCATTGCTGGCTGGTGTGGGGGGGGGTGCTTTCCTCTTGGCGGCCGGCATGGGCGCCTTTCCTTGGCTGGGGGCACCGCTTTGCGTCCCCGGGCGGCCACCGCTCCTAGGCCCCGCTTGCTCGCCGGCGTCAAAGGATCAGAATCCTTGGTCGTCGGAGCCGCTCTCCTGCTCGGAAGCGAAGTTCTCACTCTCGCTCTCGTCCTCTGACTCGCTGAGTTGCTTCCTGCCGCGCCATGCTTGGGTCGTCGCTTCTGCTTGCTCTGCTTGGCTGAGCCCCTGCGGGCGGGGGCGCGGCGCCTGCGGGAGGGAGCGCCCCCCTCCCCCACTGACGGGTCAAAGTCAGAGTCCGCCTCCTGTCCGGAGCCACTCGGGTTGTACGAGCCATCTGAATCCCCTAATTCATCCCTGCTGACTTTGGGTCCCCGCACTTTGGTTTCCGGATCTGTTTCATACTCCTCGTTAGAGTAACCTCTCTTGACAATAGCAGCAGCGGACCTTCTGGGCCTGCCTCCCGTGGCCTCGCCGCGGTCAGTCACCGGCCTCTCCTTCATCAGCCCCCTGGCGTGCGAGGAGACCTGCTTTGGCAGCAGCAGGAAGCCCACCACCCTGCTGACCAGCTCCGTGGGCGCGCCCCTCTTGTCCAAGCCCAGCTTCTCGCACAACGTCCGCAGCTGCTTGGGCTCCAGCTTCTGCACCTCCTCCAGCTTGGCCTTGTGCTCAGGCGTGTCCTTCTCAAACTCGTAGCCCTTGAACTTCTTTTTGTTGCGCTTGATGAGGTTCGTGCGGCACAATTGATTGTACCGGAACTTGAGGTCCTCCATCTTGAACCTGGAGATGGCCACCTCCACGTCGGGGATGTGGTCGATGGGGATGCCCCGGCCCGCGGGCACGGGCACCGGCGGCTCCACGGCCTTCTTCTTCTTGGGAGCCTCCTCCACGGCCTCCTCCGCCTTCTTCTTGGGCGCGGGCTTCTTCTTCACACTGTTGGCCTTCTTGGCCTTGCCCTTCTTGTCCTTGGCGTCCTCATCCTCCTCCTTGGCGTCCGTCTCCTCCTTCGCATCCTTGTCAGCCTTCACCTCGGCCGAGTCACTCTTGCCGTTTTCAGCCGACTTGACATCATCTTTGTCATCTTTGCTGTCAGCTGCGTCCTCAACCTTGAGCTGGCCGTTGTTTTTGGCCTTCAGGTCTCCCTTCCCCAACTTCTGAGATGACTCATCCTCAGTTGACATATCGGCCTTTTTGTCATCCTGATTATCACTTAATTTTACACTATCAGTGTCCACCGACATTTTTAAGGCTAGGTTTTTAGCCATCTCCTCCTTCCAACCAGCTAGGTCTTCCCTCAAGCTCTTGAAGTTGGCAGCCATCTTTGTTTTAAACTCTTCCACGGCTCGCTCGCGGTCCCCTCCAGACGCCATGACAAAATATGCCGGGTCTTCGCCTGACTGTTCCAAGGCCTCCATGAGGCGTGCCTGTAAGGCCGCCTTCCCTCCTGAGGTCTCCAGGTCCCTCTCTAGAAGCTCATTCTTAAGCTCATAGGCTTTGAGGTCCTTGATGTTCACCTTAGCCATTTTTTATTTTAACAAACTTCAAAACAAAAATATTTGCAAATTTATTTAATACGGGTTATGAGTTTTATATATAAAGTTATTTTAAATACGTACTTTAGCAAAATAATAATTTATCTAATTATACTGACGGTAGGTAGGTACCGCCTTTTAATATTTATTTTTAAATTTCAAATAATGATATTAGATAATGATTATTTACTTTGCTTCGTCATCGGCTAATGAGTATTTACAAACACTAACGCAATATTATTAACACGTTATCTATCCACACTTCAATCAAATTTTTAGCGGGTAACCACACGATCGTTTTTAATTCAAGTTTAATCAGTTTTATTTAAAACTTTTTTTTTTTATTCATCAGTTTTTATTATGTTGTCCACATATATTTTTCAAAAGTCTCAAGCACAGTTTTTACTTGGTACTTGGTTTTAAACTTCACACCGACACCATTGTTACGTTTTTCCTGGGTTCTTTTAATTAAAACACAAGTTTAACACAAGTTAGCCATACAGTTTATTTACACAGACTTTCTTACAATAGATTTATTTTTAACAGACTTATTCTAACAGATTTATTTTAACACACTTATTTATTTCGTACAGATTACATTTATTTTACACCTTATTGGTCGCCCTGGCAACTAGATACTCCTCTGTGTGAGTGCTTCGAAGACTGACTCGCTTCAGCCCATTGTCGCCCTTCTTATAGCGGAACCTAGGGGCCATTCCAGCCTGCCCTAGAAACTTCCACTACCACAGTTGTATAGACGATTCTGGACATATTTATTTCATGAAGAGTCCATTTCCTACCTACATACACACCTTACAATTACAATCGTCTGGGCCAGAACATTCTCTCAAAACACACGTACACCAATAAACATCTACCAGTGTATTTCGTTACAGTATTGACCCTTAATAATTTAATTAAAAAACAAAAGTAAAAGTCCTCTTTCAAATGTTGTTGGTTAAGCTTTTATCAATTTAAACTCTTCTCTCTCAATTTCTTCCTAGACACGTAAGTACCCAATAATTAAAATAAAATGAGTTGTTTATTGGATAAAAAGGATTGAATGGCAGAATACGTTTAGTTCACTGAAATGTCGAATCAGTTGACTTTCGTTGGGATTATTTCTTGACACTGTTACTCCAAGGGTGCCCCAAAATAGTCTTGAGGTTTCTCTTGAAGTGACTGCTGTCGAAATTTCTCCAACCACAGGTGCCAGTCATTTCGACGCCCTTGGAGCTGCTACTGCAATAACACACTCACTAAACACTGTTGCATATGATCATTGATCAACATAGACAAATCTATTTATCATCAGCAGGCTTCTTTACAATTTCAATTGATACTGAAAGCTAGAAATCACTTTTCAACAACGAAAACAAAAAACCGGGATCACGGTAAAGCAATGCTAGTTTTGTATTACGTGGTATAGACCACTAGTATGGGAATCTGCCTGGTTCCAATGTCCTAACAAGCGCGCCCTATACGGAGACAATGTGCCACACGAGAACGTCTCACAGTATTATCCTAGGAAATAATAACATCTCACGGCTGATTGATAAACCAAAGGACAGTTTATGCTATTCCAATATCAAATGGCATATAATCAGGCCAATTAAAGTCTTCTTCAGAAAGATTTTATTGGAAATGAAGGGCTTTATTTATTGTGAAAATGCTTTATAGGTATCACCACTGAATAAGTGCTGGTTCACTGATTTGGGAAATTGTGGATAAAACAATTTATTGGTTAACTTCTGATAGTAAGTAAAGTGCTCATTGCAAACTACTACACTACAGAATTTTATCGTTTCTGTAGTGTTTTCTCTCATAGAAAATAGGAAAAACGGACATTTATGTGAGAAACCTATATTAGGTTACAATGCCAATTATTCAGTTTTACCTATCGATATAAATAAAATACATATTTAGATCGATGATTATACCTTAAAGAAATCGTTATATTGCGTTAAAGCGTGCATTTTGAAAAACTCTCAATTTAGTCAGTAACTGACTAAATTGAGGTTACCAACAGTTACCAACTGTTGGTAACCTTCCTACTTTCAACAGCCCATCAATTCAATAAAAATCCGTATAAAGTGCCGGACTAGTCATTTTCTAAATGTGCCAACAGAAGACCAAAAATGTATGTATTATAAAATCTGGAGTAATATTTCACTTCAAAATATTTTGTTCGCGAAAATCTGACAGCCTTTTGTACAACAAGAGATGTTCAAGTATGTAGGTGAAATATTATCATAGTAAGCTATCGTAACCAGTCAAACAAAACAAAATAAAATTGCATCACATTCACAAGGAATGACAGTCTCGTTGAAACAAACGTATTGGTTCATCTAATTCCATTCTCTAGCCTCTATATAAAGAGTGATGAGCAGTACCTACTTCGAGTATACAACTTCACACTTAAACTCAACAATATGGAAACTAAAGCAGCGCTTCTAGTGAGCGTTTTAATTTCTATAATTTTTTGTAAAAATACTTTGGTGAAGTTAAAACGTGAGGTTTTGTTACGAACTATGAGTTTGTGTGTACATGTAACTAGGCACGTAGCTTGCTGGTGTACGTAACTGTTAGTATAATGATGAAATAAATGATAGTAGACTGCTATGGTGTGATCCATTAAAGGAGTATTACTACGTGAGCTTAAGTACGCTGGGTGATGTGTGTGTGGAAGAATCCACTATAGAAGAATCTGGAATACACGAGAAACGTCCATAGGAGCAGTATAAATATGAGCCGCAATTGTGTGGACGGTCAGAGTCGCTTGAAACATTGTGACGCGAAGTCGATATACCAGAGCAAGAAAAGTAATCAGTACATTGTAAATAAATCTCGTTGAATAAATAAATTATCAATTTGATTAAAAGAACCCAAGTGCAATAATACCAGTTGTATACTTTGGGAACAGGTGAGCTCGGTGGGTTGGGATTGTCCGCCTATATGCAGAGGCTTGTAGGGGAGGAGAGGGTTTCTCCTTCCCCCTCCCCCCTTTCGCCCTCACCCCCGCCCCCGCCATATCGTGAGCTTCAATACGTATTATGTAAACAAGCCGGCAGCTTCCCACGCTCAAAATCAAAACTGCAAGTGATTTTTTTAGTACCGAGACGTGTATGCAGTCAATCGAGATTTTTGTGTGCAAAAAATATACATCAAACAATGACATAAATAAGACATCACATGTGTTTATTTGTGATGATATCTATAATCTAAGTTGCAAGGATATATTTCATTTTAGATTCACATTTAATTCACGCCCACAAGCAGACGCGTGTCAGTTTTCGGTTACAAGTGCTTCATGTGAACTTACAACGTAAAACCGCAATCACAAATGAACATAACCCTGTAACTTAAAGATCAGCAACGTTCCCTGAAAAAGAGGTGACATTGGTAAAGTGAAGCATTTTTTAGAGCATGTGTGGTAAGCCTCTTACCAATTTATAAGTCAAGGAAATTATGGAAACTATAAGTAGTAGGTAGTAGTAGTATAAGTAATAGGTTCAACTTGCCACATGCGACCCCTTCGGGGATAACGCGGCAAGAAGTTACACTATATGTGTAGCTTAGTTGCGTTTATTTTTTTTTTGCGTTTATAAGTGATTTTGATCTTGTTTTTGAGCCTGAAATGAAAAATTGTGTTTTCTTGAAAGTTAACATAAACGCGTCGAAGACAATATTGGGTTGATTATGTTAGAACCATATATTTAAAATAATAACCCAATAATAAGAGCCCGACAGGAGTCAAACTAGCGTGGTTTTCTTTTCAAACCCGCTAGTCAAAGTTACCTTCTTGACCCGCAGACGTGTGCACTAATCATATGATATATATTTTTTGAGAGTTTGCTTTCTATATCGCTCCCTAGTGCTTGTTTGGCTTATCTATCATTTGATTCAAATATGACTTTGTTTGAGTGACATTGTCTTAAGAATCACATTCTACACAATATGAGCTAAGAAAAAAACGTACAACACGATAATTTGACAGTTGTTTGAAATATTTTTTAAATCCATTTCTAGTATAAATAAGACGCATTGGTTCAGTACACATACACACTTTGTTCATGTGAAATAACCTCTGTTGGACATAAGACAAACAAGCACTAAGGTGACGCCATGCCGTTACAAGAAATCCATAAGGGTAATGGAAATGTGAAAGACTACATACTCAAAACGTTTGTGTTAAATTTCGTCATTGGAATTTAGCCTACAAACAATAGGAGCCTGTAATTCTAAATTCTAATCTTACTTCATATAAACGTTCGATTGGCTAAATCAATTCACCGGTGGATTTTCGTGATAGGGTTCCTTGTAATCAAATGATACACAGCTATTGCAGGGAAATTTCTGGAATGTGGGTAAAATACTACAATACCTCACGTATGAAAACTAAGCTAGCGCTTTCAGTGAACGTTTCGCTTTCAGTACATTTTTGGTACAACGGCATATTTGAGTTTAAACGTAGTTTTACACTTGTGCTACTGATGATGGCGGTGAAAGACACGCGGAATATTAATTCGTCCTATTACAAAACCATTAAGCCTGTCTACATACATTTCTGAATATTCCAAAACACGGAGCTTGCATTCCATGGAGATTGCATTCCATGCCGAGTGTCCGGGTTGGAATCCCAACGAGGGTGTCAGAAACAATTTCCCCTTTAGGTGTTTATTTCAAACCCAAAATAAAATACTGGCACTTCAAATGAAGTGGAGGGCCTTCCCCCTTACCTGTAAAAATAAACAGGTTCCACTCGCTACATGCTACCCTTTTGGGAAAAACGCGGCAAGAAGTTGCGCTATATATGTAGCTGAGTAGCGTTTGTTTTTTAGCAGAGTATTGTCTAGAAACGATCTTTAAATGCCTTGCAAGAATGAATAATGTACGATTCATAAAAAATATATCGCTTTCTATTTTTGAGACATGTGATTTCACATACCGAAATGTCTGTATACGGATTGGAGAGACTGTTTACGAGTTGGACATTTTTGTACAATCTCGTGTGAATAAATGTAAATAAAATTACTTGAATTTATTGTTTTACAGGATGCTTAAATTAAATGGCTCCTACTCGTTTGAATTTAAAACGAAATTGGAGAATGTTAGGATGTTTGTGAGAATTAATTGCTTCTAACTATAAATATACAATGCATGATTTTTTTCATTCTGTTATGATTTTACCGGTTTCAATTTAATAAAAATTGCGGTTGTTTATTTTGAACAATTCATTTCAGATACGGGTCACATTTGGTTCGTACACAGAGTTGCTTTTGAACTGTATAGCTCGACGGCTTAGATACGAGTCTGGCAACAGAGCATCTCGGTCTCTATTTATAGGTGAAAATAAAGGTTCTTCTCGAATCATTGGGAACTGGAACATGCGAGAATGTAATATAAAACATGGCGGTGCCTGAACAGCTGATCGTTGTACCATACAAAATGAATCAGCTGTTGATACGCCACCATGTTTTATTACATCCTATCTTCAAAAAGATACTGTAAGACTAGCGACGCCCAACGAGACTTCCGCTCCAGACCACCCCAACCAATAGATCCCAAATGACTGAAGGAGATGACGAAGAAGTTGGTAGTTAAATCCCAAATCACCATGAGCTTATAGTGTCGTTTCTTTTACCTTGTAAGTCGTGCAGGGTACTGCGCGCATGTGATGGAACACCACCAGGTATGTTTTGTACAATAATCGATGTAGCCTACCTCAGATGTGTCTACGTTTTGTGTAGTTTGCTGCTGTGATTTAGTGTCGTATTGCAGATTCGTGAGTTGACGGTAAAAGATGCAGTTCCCCAAGTATAAAGCATCACATCTAAACTCAACCCTTCCAATTTAATGGGAATTAAAACGCTCACTGAAGACGCTGTTTAAGTTTCATCACATTTTTTGGTAGACGCCATGGTTGAGTTTAAACGTAATTGGTGTACGGTGCTAGGGCCTGTCAAGGAGACGCCTCACTAATTTATCCATCTCGGTGAACGAACACATCAATAAATTTCTGCTGCTTGGAAGGAACATAGACAACCTGATACAGTATTACTACACGAGCTTTAAACATACCAAACCAAATGTACCTAGATATTTGTACAACTTTAAGATACACTTTTGTGGTCCATTGACGTTTTGTGGTTTTCGGAAAACTTTTGTGGATCAAATAAATTAGTTGCACACTTTTTGAATTCTACTGATCCTGTCATAAAGTCTAGGTGTTTTAAAATAAGCTTAAAGACTCTTTACGGAATAAATAGGACCAACTTGTGAGAATACTGAAGAAATCCTGAAAAAACTGAAAGAACAGACCCTTAGGGCTGATATTATTAACTGTAAAAAACTTGAGCTACACCTAATATAACACCTAATATTTATAAAATGTTAAAATCCTTTATGTGAAATCTGCGGCTAAGAAGTTACTATAATACATCACCTAGATCTATTTTTCTGGTGTTTTTCAGCGTTCATCCTTGAAGCATGTGTCTTAGCTTTTTTTCAAAAAAGGGAAAAAATTTACCTTCAAATATTGCATTGCATTTGACACGTTTTTTGACATTTCTCTCGATGGTGAAAGCTGAAAATCTCCTAAGTATTTTTTTCTTTTGTCGGTAAGTAACGCTTAACAAGGACTGAGTGCTATTAAGAAAGAAACAGCCAAGGGAACCATCTTATGCCGGTACTGAATCTTTCCTTACGCATGCTATTTTTTTCACTTTACCAGAATGTAAGTATGAATAACTTGATTGATTTATTTGAAACGATTTTTAGATAAAAGTAAAATGAAGAGATTGAATTCAGAATGAAATATGACTGATGTGTGAATGAATGGTGAATATTGAATGATAAAACGAATAAGTGTATGCCAACATTGATTTGTAGCGTCGTAAACAGTTTATTGAAATCCATGTCCCTTTCCATTTAAAAGTACCTTTATTTTGTAGGATTCAGGGATTTCATAATAAATTTTGAATCGCATTAAAACTGAAATCTGTTAGTGTGCAATATCCACCACCTTTATCGTCGATGGAGTGGCATCGGTTTGTTAGACCAATTTCAACAATAAATTTGCGAAAAAGACTTCTATTTGTTTGCCTAATTTGTCTGGTCAGAAACAGGTTTACGTTATCAAATTTATTTAAAAATTACACTATTACATATTCGGTTATCTTGGAGCCAAGCAATTGTCAAGAGGCCTGATGGAACGTGATCAGGCGTTGTCTTTATGTCAAACACGCAAGCCCGATACAAAAACGGTACCTGTTGATTGAATGTTGATTTCAATAAAACATTTAAAATGCTTTAACATTCATGGAACGCGACAGCATTTAATGTTTCAGATTTGGTACACAACGAATCCAATAAATTAATCCACGTATCGGATTTAAGTAAATCTGCAATATTTCCAAGAAGCGCAAGTTATTATGAACAAAGTCTTGAATAAAGAGCGACGTGGGCGAAGGACGTCTCTTATAGAAACATAAAATGTCCAGAATTATTATGTGTAGTTGAGATGTACCTGTTCCAAGTAAAAGTGTTTCACTAAAAACGTATCCAAACTAAAACAGCACCTCTAGTGAGCGTCTTAGACTACGTACATTTTTGGTGAAACGGTATCGGGAATGTTTATACTTGAGGTATTGCAGTGCTCGGGTTTCAAGGATTTGAATAAAAACTTGGGATGCGCAAGTGTAGCCTGCCTCACGCATGTAACTTACACCAGTTTGCCAAGTATAAAACTTCATGTTTATACACCACCACAGCGTCTACAAAAAAAATACATACCCAACTAAAAGGCGCCTCAAGTGAACGTTTTACTTTCCGTACATTTTTGGGGAAATGCTTAGTCTTACATGTCTTGGAGTACAGAGAAATAAAGTGAAAACCGCGCGCGCCATTCCACATAACTCACACGCCTTCTGTATCTTCCTATTAGGATTGATAATTCGTTACGGCAATAATTTAATCTTTATTATTCTTTTGACAAAAACCGTGTTGTTTTCTGGCTTTATGATTTACGTTATAGGCGAAAAATGGCGCTATAATGTTTGTACACAAAGGACACATTGACAATGAGAAGAGGTTATTATGAATAAAATATCCATAAAGCATTTATTTCTTGTGAATTATGGCTGTTGTACAAAATTAATGTTTTTCACATAAAAAAGAATTTATACATTTAAAATGAATCTAGGGCGATATACATAAAAAAATGTTACTGACTATCGACACATTTTAAATGAACATAATATTAATATAGAATAGGTACAACAATACAATAATGATTTGACATAGGTAAGTACAAAAACATGAATGACAGAATGACGGCAGATCCTAAAGTGTGCCTTAATCCATTTTTTTAATCAGACTTTCCAATCAGGCTGGCCATCCATTCTGTAAAAAATGTTAATTTTGCCAATGCCACCCCTGTTTCAGGGAAGGCTGGCAAAAGTTAGAAGGTTTATTTGAGGTATGGATTTTAATTTGTAAGTACCTACACAGACAGCATTTGTATGAATATTATATGAATTTTAAATGTTAATCTTATATCTTTGCAACTTAGATTACAGATTCAAGATTCTAGACTGACATGAAGTAAGTAGCTCATTGACAAGTTGGTCGTATTTAATCCTGAAGATACGTAGCTCTAAGGAAGGTACGTAGCTCTATTGGAAAGCGCCATCTATAAAAAACAGTCTACAGTTTATTAATTTGGTGCTTATATAAGCAACCTGTTTTCGGATTATGGAAACCAGTTTTGTGGAAGCAATGTTAATGAAGCGTGAAAAGGTTCATCTCCTAGCCGGGGCTTGTGGTCGGAGGGGTTTGCTTGTGGGATCGCCATAAACACCGCACCGCCAACAGCTTTTCTGTAAAGTCAACTTGGCTATCTGGCGTTAGATTTCCTTTAGCAGGAGCATTCTGATTGCGGTCTCTGCCCCAAGTAAGTAACAAAACTCACACATAAGCTCAACCATAGCATTTAAATATATGGAAACTAAAGCGCTCACTGAAGGCGCTGTTTCAGTTTCAATACATTTTTTAGTGAAACGGTATTGCATAGTCTTATACTTGAGGTCAGGCCCAGATTAAGGGCGGTTCGAGTGGTGCGACCGAATCAGGGGCCGCCAAAGAACTAATTTTTATCACTTTTTTGACTCGAAAAGCTTACATTTCGTATATAGACGAAGACACCGATAGTTAATAAATAAAAGTTTCTCACAAATAATCTTTAGGAGACCCGAATGACCTAAATGGGGATCCAAAAGTTGTAACTATAATATAATAATAAGCTATAATCTAATTTGCAAAGACATATAAACATTCAAAACTCATGTCAACTCCATAGCCACAACCAGACACGTGTGAGTTTGCGCTTACAAATGCTGAATGTGTTCTTACAAATTAAAACCAAACGCCCTGCAACGTTTGCCAACCTTTATTGTGACATTGGCAAAGTGAACTATTTTTTTACAGTAAGGGGAGTCAGCCTCATTCCAACCTTAAATCAAGAAAGAAGAAAAATGATGCTGAGACTAATTTTGATCACTTTTTTAATTTGAAAAGCTACTTTTCGTACTGACGAAGACACGATAGTTAATAAATAAAAGATTTTCACATGGAACCTTTGCGGGCTCCAAAATTTTCAACTTAACTCTCCAATAATAGGGGGAGGTATTTTTTACAGTAAGGAGTTGGGGTATGCGTGGGGGGTGGTATGTAGGGCTCCAAGATATTTCTGCACCTGGTCCCCCAGAGGGGTTAATCCGGGTCTGCTTGGGGTATCACTTCTAGGAGCGGCGCGACTTGACCAAATAGGGCGGATTGTTTTGTGTGCGAAGAGCTTCCGACACCTCATAGGGCACGCAGCTATAATCTGAATCAGGGAGGGCAATTAAGCACATACAATATCCCCACGCAACTATCGCATACCGACGCACGATCTGTGAGTAAAGTGTGCACATGCGCGGTGACCAAAGAAAAAACTGGAATAGTCTGCTTCTCCTACTGTTATTAGAGCTCGTTTTAATAGAATTCATTATTTAAACTAGACTCATTTAATTTTGCGTTTCCAATGCACTTAAGAAGTGATGAAAAAAAAATAGAACCTGACGATGGTCTCAGGACCGAAAACGTTTGGAATTTTTTACATTAAAAATAGTGAAAATAAACAGTTTTGCGAGTTTCAAATAACCTGTTTGTTGTATTTCTCCGTGGAAAAATAATTTCAACAATTCATAGTTTAACGTCATTTTGCTTCGTTTGAATTGTACACGATTCAGCTATTTTTATTGTGTACAATTTTCTTTTGTCTGTTCTTCGATGATTTCCAATAAGGTAAGACTTGCAGTCTCAACTTTGTACTTCATTTTACACCACACACAACTTCTCCTCTTCAAAACACGGCGATAACAATTTCATGCTCTTTTTGCATCCCTGCACATGCACACACATACATCTTACAAAGAATTATTGTTCTCGATTGTTTGTACCCTCTTTACCATTTCTCTAACCAGCTCATGTTCACCTTCTCCAGTACACTGTAATACCATGTAGTTACTCCTCACAAAGGTGTGATTGCCACGCTCGCAACTGGAAGTGCTGCAAAAACTTTACGTTCAAACTTAACCACAGCGTTTATCAAAAGATGAATTGAAACTTAAACAACGTGCATAGTGAGTGTTTAAGTTTTCATATATTTTAAGAAGAGTTGAGTTTATTTGTTATGTTTTATACTTGGGGTACTGATCTCCAGCAGCATCTCTTGCAGTGGCGGCCTCTCCGCCTAAGGCATGCGTGACGTGCCCCTCCTGTCCACACTTATACATTATTCCCATTTTATTGTGTACTTGAATGCTGATTTTGCACTTGCCTTTTGTGAGCTCCCGCCCGCTCGCGATGCATCTTGCGAGGTGGCAAAAAATTACCATACTGCGGTGGATCACCTCACACAGACGACAATGATATGCAGCCATGAGAACACAATAGTACTTGCTGCTCAGGGCAGCTAGATTAGAATACACTGGAATAATATCAAGAGCATTCAATTGCCAGTAAACCTAGAGACCTTTTCTAACATACTGTTGCGAACTTTGAGTACGTGCGCTTGTACAGTGTACACACCTACATGAAAATGATTACACACACTGAAGCACGTAATACAGAAACATCTAGGAGTATTCGTGCCTAGGAATGACATTCTAGTGATTGTGTGTGCGCTCTGGTGGTGGAATAGTCTAGAAATTGGTAGAAAATCTCTCCGGTTTACTATATAAGAGGTCAAAATGGTAGGCCAGCAGAAGTCGCAAGAAAGCACTTAGCTGAGTGACACATATAGCCAGTGACTGTCAAATTGTGAAATAAATCGAAATTGTGAAAAATAAATTCTTTTAAAAATAAATTCCAGCATTTTAATTAAAAATTAGAATTCTGCAGAAAACGTAACAATACAAGGAAACGAGTTGGGCAAGAGGCTGAAACCGGTCAAACAGTGGTTTTTTCGTATGTAAATTTATTTTAAAATTGAGTTCTACAAAATTTCCGCTGAAACATTTCATGAATTGTAAAATAGTGATGCTTTCTTAAATATGAAACTTTGTTTTTAATTGCCTTTTTCGTTTTCAACGTTTTCAGCATTTTCAACGTTGTTACGTCTTCATTATATCGTGGAAAGCGCTCGAGATTGCACAAATTTAAGAAGAAATAAAGCTTTATTTGTATTATTATTTTAAAATATTAAAAATTAATCTTCACAGTGTGAATACACAAAACTATTTATTTAATCAAAGTTGAAGATATCTTGTACAGATTTTTTTTGCATTGAAGTGCAGATCATTTATTTGAAATACATCAAGATGATTTTTATCTACGAGTAGCATCGACCTTCCTACTTATTTCCATTAACATAAATTTTTACAAACATTATTTTTGGTCGATTATTCATTTGTTTTGTTATGAATCACTTTCGTGGGTTCACTTTTTATCGCCAAGAAACGTTTTCAAAATAATCTTTCATGTGATTAATAGCCACATTTACCTATTTAGTGTGAATGTACGTAAATGGGTGACAGGTTAAAACGGCACAGTGACAAAACGACACATGACATAACGACACATGTCAGAACGACACATGACAAAACATCACAATGAAAATAAATCACTTGACAAAACATCACCATGACAAAACCACACAGAAAAATTATTATCATGAAAACACAACACAAGGACAAAACACCACATACCTAAAACAGAACATGCCATAAACGGCACATGAAGAAACATCACATGACAAAATATTACAAACAAAGAAAACATTGCTGGAGTGATGTTTTCCGGGATCTGTTGCCGTGGTCTGTGGGAGCTGGAGCTTCCGGATGTTTCCCCCATTTCTACGATGGGCTTCTTTAGCGTAAAGTATGATGATGATGATGATCTTGATGAGAACTGTGACTCTCTTATTCAAAGTTATTCTAACTCTCTTATTCAAAGAAAACATTTATTTTGCGTCCACAAGCCATATGCGACTCCTTTGGGAATAACGCGGTAGGATGTTGCTCTTTATGTGCAGCTTAGTTACGTGTTTTTTAACCTAATGATGTGAATCGGTAACATTATTTTTTTTATAAGCTTTATCAAACTAAACATGTATCAGTTTCATTTTTTCATGTCTCTTTTTTTGTCATGCCGCTTATGGTGCTTTCTGTTTTGTGATGTTTTTTTCCGTTTATGACATGTTCTGTTTTAGGTATGTGATTTGTCATGTGATGTTTTGTCATGTGATGTTTTGTCATGTGATATACTTACATTGAATATTCATTGTGATGTTCTGTCATGTGTTGTTCTGTTTGTGACGTTCTGTCATGTGTCGTTTTGTCACTGTGCTCTATCAAGTAACCACGTACACGTATGATTATTATTTCACTGCCTACTGGTAAGCGGGCTTATACTTGTTTATTTTTTGTTGTTGTTGGTTCGATAATCTATTATGGAAACACATTTCAACGTTTTGTGTAATAATTATTGATTAACGATTGTAATAATTTAAAAATGATTTAAATACATTTTTCTGCCGATAGTAATTCATTTCAACAATAATGAACTATTGAATATTACTGGCTGGGAGCTAGCACTTACGTAATGCCCATTATGAGAAATCATATTTTGTGCGATTTTTCAAATCTCTTCGCATATAAAGAAATATCGCACCAATTCAAATTTACGAAAGGTGTTTATTGCCAAATAAGAAAGATATGACCTATAAGTGGATTGCTTTGAACAATGATGCTCAATATTTTCCATCCAAGAACAAGTTTTTAGGTGTATCAGTAGAGTCATTGTCAAGATTCAATGATTGTATGACTCCGGGCGAAAAATGGTCGAAAGCGCTCGAGTATTCAAATTCGTACAAATATTATTGAAACTTTTTAACAATTTCAGCTTTACAGATAACGTTACGATGATGCTGAAAAAGAAAACAAAATGTAACAAAAATTTACTTCATGACATAAACTATTTTCTTGAAGGGAAAATTACATATCAAGCAGGTACAGGCAAACACATTCCGCTTTAAATATTTTAGATATACGTTGTTTAAAAAAAACATAATATCAATATGTTAGCTTTAAATTATTTTTTTACTATATCTTACCTACCTTTTCCAGAATGATAAACCCGCCGCTGATATCAAGAATTATTGTTTTTGTTCCATGACTAATAGGTTAGTACGAGACGAACAACCCATACTGTAAAAAATGTTGAACTTTGAAAATATCACCCGTGTTTCAGGGAAAGTCGGCAAGAGTTACAGGGTTTATGTTCATTTGAGATTGGGTTTTTATGTTGTGCGACAACATACATACGGTATGCCAGAATGTTTAAGAACGAACTTAACTTGTCTACTTATGGAAATGCATGTAATATGAATTAATATATCTTTGCAAAATAAATTCTAGATGGTTTTTATTACATTTAAAAGAAATAAGACATTTTGAGACTTGGAAGTAAGAAATAACTATATTTAGGACAAGCCTGTTAAGCAGTTTGAGCGCCATCGGTTCATAACGAATAAATAACATAATGTCTCTCTGGCTCTTAGCTTATAATGTAGTTGCACTAGATTTCTGACAAGCGCGAAAAATTATCCATCACTTTTAATTAAATTAACTACTTCTGAAAGTGAAATGTGACAGAAAAATAATTGTGTATGAAAATGTATGGAACTTATGCAACCGCTTTTCTTTCATCATAACAGCTAACGATGTTATAATATGAGTCGTCTAGAACCATAGGCGGCAATTTAGGGTTTTTTGTAGAAAATTAGATATTATTAATGGAAACACAATCAATCATTATAATTGTACATTAAGGCTTTCACGGCCGGCACTTGACACAATCTTAAAATTTTTCTCGGGTTGTGTAGCCATGTTCTATCGGAAGTTTGTTACACTTTTTTTGTTACACTTTTTCAACCCACAGGCCGTTGACAGTTCCGTGCTAAGGAAGTCAGAACGCCTGAAGAAAAAAAAAAAAAAAAAAAAAAAAAAAAAAAAAAAAAAAAAAAAAAAAAAAAAAAAAATACGCTGAGGAGGCCCATCGCAGATAATGGGCGAAACGTCCGGAAAAAAGTGTAACAAAAAAGTGTAACAAACTTCCGATAGAACATGGCTACACAACCCGAGAAAAAAAAAAAAAAAAAAAAAAAAAAAAAAAAAAAAAAAAAAAAAAATTTTAAGATTGTGTCAATCATTATAATGTAGGTGCCACAAATAATGCTAGTTTTCGTTCTTCAAATATCGCTACTTCCTATTTTTTTTTTTTTTTTTAAAGTTCATTTTATATTTATTATTTTATATTTCATCTTAATATGTCAAACAACCGTAATTCCAGTTTTGAGTTACATATTACGTTTTTGTTAAAGTTTTCATTTTAGGTTTCACGTTTTGTCTTTTATTCTAGAATGTACGTTATTTGGGACAGGCAGTACTCATATCAATAAGTTTTTTACAATAATGATTTATTATTTTGTTTACAAAAACAAAATAGTAATGGTTATAGTTCTCAAACTTTTAGAAAACCCTTTTTATTGAAGATTATTTTTGCCTACTGCAAGATCGATCCTTGAGCACCCATTAGAATTAATCTACATCAGATAATGTATGTGAAATTTTTCATGCAAGAATAAATGATCAGCATGTGTGGTATTTGGTTAATGCTCTCTCATACATGTGTTACTAGAGAAGTGTGGGCGAAAGAAGACTCTGTTGTATCTCACAATGAGATAATGATGGGCACCTGTATGCCTACACAGTCACAGATTGTTTAATCTAATTGTTAAAATATTCACGTAATGGCTGGACGATTTGATCAGTCACCCATATATAAACCTTCATTATTAAGCTCCACCAAAGACAAAAATGAAAAGAAACTAAAACGTTAACCAGAAGAGCTATTCCGCTAAGTTCCTTACACTTTGGATATCAAACTAAGTCGAAGCTTGCATAGCGCTTGCGAAAGAACTCCAAAGATCTTCTTCTTCTTCGTCGTGTCAGACGCTACATTACCTTTGCCCAGTGTAGGGCAACATCCACTGCTCCATCATTACTCTCCATTAGATCGTCCAGTGAGCAGTTTGTTGGGCAGGCCGGGCAGATCCGAAGATGATCCATGGACTATTGGGCTCCGCATTCACAGAGCGTGGTGTCATCTTGATGAAGGATTCTCCAGGCCCTTATGATACAGCGAGCTCTGCCAACACCCGTTATGAGCCTGTTGAGTGCACTCCAAAGATAAAAAATCACAATTATTTTTAGGACACGAATCGCTCTCTCGTCCCCTTAAGCGTTTCAGATGTATTTTTTCATTTCAATGGTTCCACGTTAGAACGACACAGTGGCAAAATGACACATGACATAATGACACATGACAGAACGACATATGACAAAGCGACACATGTCAGAACGACACATGACAGAACATCACAATCACAGTACATCACATGACAATACATGACTATGAGAAAAGATCACAAGATAAAACATCATAAGACAAAATATCACAAGACAAAATATCCCATGAGATAACAATTTAAAAACACGACAAATGGCATGAAAAAAAAAGTGAGAGATGAGAATCATGATAGTATAAGATCAGATAGATAAAGCTTATTAATAAAATAACGCCCTCGATTACCATCATTAGATAAAAAAAAAACTAGCTAAGCTGCACATAAAGAGCAACTTCTTACTGCGTTATCTGCAAAGAAGTGTTTTAAGAAAAGAATACGCGTTTTGGTAAAACGCTTTGTTTGAGTTTAAACGTACTGTTTTCTAGTTATTGTACCGGTCTTTATACTTCTTGATATATATTTATGATTGAAAATAATGATTGTCATGCGATACTTGAGAGTACGGTAGCCCTCCACGCGTGGAAGATTATGCTTAGAAAATGAAAAAGGTATCCATGTCGTATCTTTTTAAAAGGAAAATAAGTGATTCGGTGATGCCTACGCAGTTATGTGTGGTACAACGCATTTGTATGTTGATGGGTTATGATTGTTTGTAGTAGCCAACAAAAGAATTTGAAATATTTCATGGATTTTACGAGCAATAAAGTATTCATCCATATTGGATATAATTTTATTTCGACGATGCGGTGATACAATATTTAGAATTTACACATTTAATCGAAATTCTGTTTTAGACAACAATTTCATTGACCAAAACATTGTGACGTTACACGGATTTCTACGGAACAGGTAAATCAATACTTCGGTGGCCGAGGTGCTCAAGTCGCTGATCTTGACTAGAGTATTTGGACTAGAATAACGCTGGATCTAATCGCGTTAGGCCCTTTAACCATAACTTGGACGCTGGTTAAAAAATGTAATTTGTCGGCTATATTCCTTGACTTATAGGTTGGTATGCAGCTGACCACCCATGCTGTAAAAATGTTTCACTTTGCCAATGTCACCCCTGTTTCAGGGAAGGACGGCAAGAGTTGCAGGGTGTATGCCCATTGGAGATTTGGTTTTTGTGTTGTAGGTTCACATGCGGCATGTGCAAACGCGAACTTGTACGTGCCTGTATGTGAGAATGCATATAATGTGAATCTCCAATGTAACATATCTTTGCAACTTAGATTAGATTAGATTACATTAGTTGTTTCTGCTTTCGCATGGAGACATACAGCCAGGCAAAAATAAATTGGTGAATTGCATTGCTCTTCACAAATCTACTTTAAAACAATGTACTTGGTTGCAAAGGACACTAGTCAAATATACTGGTGAAGTTTTCTTATCGAGAAAAAAAAACAATTTAAGAAGTATTTAGTGTAGAACTGGTCCCTTACCTAAATGAAATAAATAGGTCCTATACGCCACGGTATAAAGTTGCACTACGTGTGCAGTTTGGTTTCATTTAGATACATTAATAAATTACAAACAGTTTTATCTAAATAGATGTTTTGCGCGCATAAAACATCCTCCACCTGAATGGATGTCGATTTCGAAATTTAATGAAAACAGATGTTATCTCTTACTCTAGAAACGAATGAGTTATTGTATCCATGGAAACGCAAGATAATGCCATCACCATGGCAACCGCTGATTACCACCGCAGCCGTGCGATAATAATTCGCTGAATGTGTGCATAAATTTCAATGCAGATTCCTATCATTCAATGGTCCCAGAGCATCTAGTCATTTGCCGGTTGTATCTCTGTTTGTATCTGGACCCGCATTCAGGGGGCGTGTTTGGCGAGAGCGGGGGCAAACATTGTCAATCGATAAAAGAGCCATCAATAGCCAGCGCGAATACGACGCACAAGGGACGATTAAACGCAGAGAGTCATTTGCTCTTCGGGCGGAACTGTTGCTGTATAAGTGGATCTGAAACTAGCTTACGGCATTGAAGCATCGTATGGGACACAAATGTCACCCAGACTTGTCAGTTAAACAAAACTGTTTCATTCCCGCTTCAAGAGAATACTTACGGTGCTATTCTTAGACATTTTAGTCGTCGGTTGAGCCCACGCTTTGACAAACTAATGATGCCTGGACTGAAAGTCTCATCACCAAGGTCATTCTTACCTACAGAATTTTGGTAATATTTATATGAAGACTAATCAGCTGTTCACTTGCGGCCATCTTGGATTGACAGCTCTTCATACAAATGCATCATTAGTTTGTAAAAGCGTGGGCTCAACGGACGACTAAAATGTCGAAGAATAGCACCGTTAGAGGCTGTTGTAACAAACTCCAATAAGACAAAAAAATAAAATTAAGTGTGATTTCTCACATTAAAAAAATGTACTTCATATTTCCTGTTAAAATTTTATCGTTTTATAGCCCACTTCCGAGAAATATTTAACCGAGGTCCTTATCAGAATTCAGCAACAATATTTGATGTGTCAATCAAATATTTATTGGAGGTTAGTGCAACAGGCCCTAAAAATGGTGATTTGGAATTATGGTCGTTTGACATATTTACAATTATAATAACTACACAGTTGTTAAATTTTTTCATCGGATATTAGACGAACCGTTCTAAGAGAACTTACATTATTCTCAACGTTTGAGTTCATCCTCAGTCGTCGTGCAGAGAAGGTGTCTCTTGAAGATGATGGCTAAGTCGCCAACGAAACGTCGAGAATAATGTAAGTTCTCTCAGAACGCTTGGCCAAATATCTGTTTTTTTACTGTGTATTAATTATAATTGAAAAAAAAGAAAAATTATGAAAAAATGTGATGCCACTTGGTTGGACAGAATAGAGAGGCATAATTCCCATACAAAATTATGTAAGTAGTTTGAAAAGATACAAAAGCGAACCGTTAGCAATACCACCAAAAGTACGCGTTTCACAATGGTGTCAATTAGAACCCCAGATGATCGGGAATTAATTTTTTTTGTCATCTACTTACCTGTGAAATCCTATGTTTTCTTGCTTTTTCCATCTTGTGATTTTACACCCAATCACTACAACATGGTGTCTTATAATAATGCATTTTTCTTTAAAAGTTGACAAATTTACCTACCAAAGCAATTAAAACGCGCTTCGAGATACACACATAGCTTTTCTAGCTTCTCTCACATTTTTCTGTTTACAGTGAAATCACACTGGGAGTATCCTTCTTCTCCTTCTTACTATTGAAGATTTGTGTTGATGTAGGTTGAAATGGACATGGCATATTTTAGCGTTTAAATTGTTTCAGGTCCACTTTCATTATATGTCAATGGGCAAAACAGTACCCGAAGTTTTGCGTTTAAGCACAATCATAAAATGAAAAGAAACCGAATCAGCGTCTCTATTGAGCGTTTTACTTTTCAACCATATTTTGTAAAACACTGTTTGAACGTAATGTTTTACACTTGAAGTACAGAACTCGTTGCATTTGCATATCTCGTGACTTTATTTAAACAGAGCGCCAATATAAACTTCATATTTGAGCTGAAAATTTATATCATTATGACTTCATCTCAATCGACGGAGTAAACACACTTTTATTATTTAAACAGAGCGCCAATATAAACTTCATATTTGAGCTGAAAATTTATATCATTATGACTTCATCTCAATCGACGGAGTAAACACACTTTTATTATTTCACTTTGAGTCCGCAGTGAATATATTCCGAGACCAACCTGCTCCGGTATTTATAGACCTGCACTAAAGTACTTGTTCACTTCTGTTTGCAAACTGCTTAACTGAAAGTCGAAGACTAATTGAAAGAAAAGCGTGTTGAATCAGATTTTTGAAATAAAATTCATAATATCATCCACATGAAACATCGTACAACGGTTTGAATCTTTTGCACAAAAAATAAATAATTAAGAGATATCCTTGTTCTACAGTTAGCCTGCAAAGGGTCCAGAAGCGCTATTTTGCTAAATTCCTGAGATAGCAATTCGTATCCAAAAAAAAGGTGTACTGTGATTTTTTTTTTATCTATGGAGTTCTTTCGCAAGCGCAATCTCCGACTTGGATTGATATCCAAAGTGTAAGGAATTTAGTAATATAGCGCTTCAGGAAGACCTAGGTCCTAAGTTATGACACCAATAAAACGTCGAGCATAAATATTTTTTGTAAATAACAGTTCGTCTTATATCTTTTTATCATTTATAAATATCCCGAATGACCAGTGCGTAATCTAGTGGTTAACATTTCGGATTCGTGATTGGAAGTAGTTGGCTAAAATCATGGCGAGGCACGAAAAATGATTTTATTTATCAAATATGCTCTTCTCTGGGTTGAAAGATTTTACTTCTAACAAAGACCGGTCACATTGGGTCCATTTAGAGAATCGGCGCTTTCTTCAGTGACGACCAAGCTCGCGGAGCGCTCTTGAGGTGTGAATCACACAAAAACAGCGCTCACCAAATAAATCATTCTAATATTATTATTCCACAAAAAATGTTTAAGAGGCATCCTTACACAACCGAGGATTTCCAATTACCTCACATGGGATTTAATTTACAGCCGAGAGTCATTTACACCTCTGTGAATAGAGAAGTGCAGTGCTGGGTACAACGGCAAACATGGTTTCCTCCTTCACGATTTTCGTGTGAAACGCTGATAGCAACAATTTGGTCTATCTTAGTTAACAATGAATTTGCCGCCGTTAACGTTCCGAATCGACTCCGTATTTGTAGACGGCCGATAGCTCGGATTGTAAGATTGCACTGTTCACACACATCGCCGGAGTTTTTGCATAGTACTGCTCAGATACTTGCTGTGAGCAATTCGAGCTCATCTATTTGCAATAGGGATTTGTGAAATTCTCAAGGTGTGTATGGAAATTACAACAAATATAAACATTTATGTTTAAAAAATGTACGAAAGATCAACTGCCAGATGCGTGACACTTGATTAGTGCACCTTCATTTTTTTCCAGGTATTTTATGTTCCTCAGAAACTTCTTACTAGAAGGCAAAGAAGCCGGATTTTATTGATTGAGTCTTTTTTTTTTAATTATTATTTTTGGTTCAAATGTAGTTCAGCTTCTACATAATACTCTCTGTTCGGTCGTTTGGTCGATAGCTCAGTTGGTAGAGTGTTAGTATTTTATGCCAAGAGCTCGGATTCGAATCCCACTGAGGGTGTCAGAAATGATTTCCCGTTTCGGTGTTTATTTAAAATTCAAACTATAAATACCGGCAAAGTTTACTCAGCTTCCCAATAAATAAGTACCAGCCACCTCGGGAGCTGTGAAACCCCCACTTAAACTGAAGCGGTTGGCGTAAAGCTCTTACCTGTTAAAATACATAGGTTCTAATCGCCACATGCGACTCTTTCGAGAAAAAACACGATAAGAAGCTACACATACCTTTCATCGCACAAAATCTGTAGGAAAAAAAATTGCTAGCGTAACTTTGTAAAATGTAGGTGTCAAAGATTCTTTGTAAGCCTCTGAGTGCGCGGCACAGTCAGAAGGTGCCAGTAAGCTCCCCTGACGTATTTAACACATTAGCTAATAAAATGCATTACCTCTCATTGAGTTTACTTCAAGTGCTAATGCATAACTTGTGTTAAACTTACAAGCTTGCGCAAATAAACGCTTGATATACGAGAAGCAAAAGTATACCAATAAATATTTGAAGCTCGTGTGAAACTGTGGGGATGTGGTCGTTTTATAAAAGACGTTTAGAGCTTTTAAGCGATTATCCACGATTATGTTTACATTTCCTGACTTACTTCTAAAACGTGAGATTTTATTTATATTTTTTCTTTATATAAACCTGAAAGTGTTCTAACTCTTCGACGAAAACATCAAGTCCTAGAGGAGTGTGGTGTCGAAGGTCTTAATTCTTCAAGGCTTGAGAGACGGATTAAGTAATGAAGTAAGTTGAATAAAACATACTCGTACAATATTACTGTGATGCTGACTAACAAATATTTATTTGCTCAGTTGGTAAAGTGCTTGCATTCCATGCCGAGAGCTCGGGTTTGAATCCCACCGCAGGTGCTAGAAATGATATCCCGTTTCGGTGTTTATTTCAAACTCAAAATAAAATACCAGTGAAATGTACAAGAAATGAGTACCAGCCTTCAACTGAAGTATCTGGAGTAAGACCAGCCCCCTCATCCGTAAAAGTTCCCTTCGTTACATGCCCTTGAGGTGTGCTACACACAAAAACGGCGCTTCAAATAAATTATCCAATTATATATTTATACGAGTCATTCGGGGAAAACGCAGGAAAAAGTTACACTAAATGTGTAGCTTTGTAGTAGTGCGGTTGGGGTCCGCTGAGATAGCGCAACTGAAAAGTAGAAATAAAAATAAGTAGGTAAAAATAAATGTAAATTTATGCAGTGAAATTTACTTCCTTTTCATTCTGCCGCAGCAATAACACGGCAATAGAATCAGAGCTTGATTAAATGTGATATTTCGAGCTTTGTGTGTGGCAATGATAAATGTTTTTTATTGTTGTTTTTAAATGGCGCCCCGGCTTGATAGAATGAAATTTAACGACAATCGCGGGCGATTTGAGGCGAGCAAATGTGGCAGGTAGATTCATTGAGACGTTTAGTTTGTTAGATTTATCGGGCCGTTATGTTTGGTGGGGCCATGTGATGTGGCCCACCGCAAGGCTATGCACGCCCACGGCCCGCGGGCCGCGTCAAATGCTGACGCTCACTGGTGACATTATGGCTTTCATCTACTTGTATGTGTGTGCCAACATTCGCATTTAGAAAACTCTCACAAAATGATATTGTCGAGAATTTTCGAGGTTTCCAATTGATAAATATATTTAAAAAATTCAGGTCGATAGCTCAGTTGGTTGAATGCTTGTATTCCATGCCGAGAGCTCAGGTTCGACTCCCACCGAGGGTGTCAGAAATGATTTCCCGTTTCGGTGTTTATTTCAAAACTCAAAATAAAATACCGGCAAGGTTTACTCAACCTTTACCAAAAGTGAGTACCAGCCCCTCGGCTGCTGGGAGGCCCCCCCTTTAGCTGAAGTGGTTAGTGTAAGGTCGACCCCCAAACCTTTAAAAATAAATAGATTCTACTCGCCACATGCGTGTGTATATTGCGACTAAAAATGTGTGAAATAGGATTGAAGATTTCTGGCCAAAAATAATTTGAAAATAATTAGGTAGTACATGAATATTAAATAAAATTGATGCTTAAAAGATTTGCATGGATTTTTATTCACGCTTATGTTTAGAATATCTGAAAACGATCTTTTTTGCAAGCGATTGTTTAAATATAAATAAGGATTCAATATACACTATTTGCAGCAATAAACGACATTTCATGGCTGAATAATTTATGCATTAGTTTTAAAACATAATTGTGTATTTTTTATGAGTTGCTACAATTAAAAAAAAAATCCATCAATCCGTACGCAGATTTTATTTTAAAAGATAAAGAAGTTTACTTTCTGGTCCCGGATATTTGAAAGATACAAGATTGCCAGCCTTAGCGCCAAACAGTTGTCTGTTATTCTGAATCAGGTGATATTTGTTTGGCGGTTTTTTTGGGAGCCGAATGAAAGTCGAGGATAAATCACAGGCAAACAATGAAATCATTCAGGCTGCCGTTAGCACGAGGCAGGTACACTGTCATGGCGTCTCAAGACAACGGATCTAAACACTGCTTAAGACATTCCCAAATCGGTGAATTTAAGTAGAATGTAGTAAAAATGTGTATGCGATACTATGTTTCAAATATCCATAGACTGTTTTATTTGATACGCACAAAAAAAGAATCTATGTCAGTACGTATTATTTATCAATATTTTGATGAATCTGTGCTCACAAAAAATTAAGTGAATCAAAAAAATAATTGCCTAATTTGAAATGTTAGAAATTGTCCCATTAGTAAAATGTTAGAGTTTGTCATTATCGTGTGTTCCTTGACTTATAGGTTGGTATGAGGCTGACCACCCATACTGTAAACAATGATTCACTTTGCCAATGTCACCCCTGTTTCAGGGAAGGTCAGCTAGAGTTGCTTATGTCCATTTGAGAATTGGGTTTTTATATTGTAGGTCCACATGCGGCATGTGTGAGCGCGAAATTATGCGTGTCTGCTTGTGGGAATGCATTTAATATGAATCTCAAATGATACATATCCTTGCAGCTTAGATATAGATTTAGTGTGTATATTTTTAGCTCAGATTGTGTAGAATGTGATTATCAAGATAATTTAATTGAAAGGCCATTTTAAATCAAATTATAGATAAGCCAAACAAGCACTGGGAGGACGAAGTGTCTTCCGATACTTCAAGAAGAGTTTTTTTTTAAATATATTGTTTCTTTGATGAAGGAAAGCACACTTTTTATTTTAAACTTCATTTACTTGTTTAACTTTCTTGTGTGGTACATTTACGCCATCAAAAACCATTTCCGCAGGTTTTATTAACTCGAGAATGTGTTTACAATGAGAGATGGCGGCTGGTTTTGGTTTTTATGAAGCCATTACAGAGAGAGCTACATGATATTGACCCGATGCAGCGCGGCTCGGGCAAACCAAGTGAATTCCCCTCGCCGATCTATGTTAATCTTCTAAATAAATCACCTTTATGTCTATATTTGTCATTTTTTAAGCAGGCAATAAACTTTGATTTGACGGAATGACCGCTTGTTATTTTGTTTAACGCGTCTGGCTGTCGTTAGCAACACGGCCGGGTTCGTAATTTGGTTCCCGCGCAGCAGGTGAGTTTCTGAGTAATGGCCGAGAGCTCACTTACCGCGGGGATATGTAAAAATGTATGGGAGTTTGGGCGCGGAATGGAACCCGATACTTCCTGTCTGGTTATAATGTGAAGGCATGACCTGAGCGCGCAATTTGAAATACATTCTTTATGTGATGTAACTATAGTAATATTTTTTATGAGTAAAAGAAGTCTTTTGGAATTTATTTTCTAAGCGGAAATAAATGCTAGATTGTTGAAATGGACACAAGAAGAAAATGACGTCATAATACTTATTTACAAAATCTGGATAAAAAGCAAATGTAGTCGAAGGCCTTTTGGCTAAAATTTTCTCTATATCTTTCTTGTAAAAACAATTAATTTGAAAAAATATGCATGTCCACGTAAGTATAATACCTTCCTATAAAAAAGTTAAGAAAACTGACTGCACGTATAGCGTAACTTTTTGCCGCGTAACCCCCAACCGGTTTCACAGGTGGCGACTGGAACCTATTTATTTTTATATGTAAGGGGCCCAGCCTTACGCCAACCACTTTAGTTGTAGTGGGGGTTTTCCAGCTCCCGAGGGTGCTGACTGAGTTAACCTTGTCAGTATTTTATTTTATATATTGAAATAAACACAGAAACGGAAAACCATTCCTGACACCATTGCATCGGTGGGATTCAAACCCCAGCTTTCGGCATGGAATGCAAGCACTCTACCAACTGAGCTATCGAACGCATACATACATTAAGACCACAGATCACGGAACATATTAAGACCCTGGAAAAAAGATAAACATTGGATTATTTTGAAAAAAAAAACGGGTTTTCAGTCGAGCGATGTCAACGCGCGGTCAAATTTAAATCTCCTTTAAAAAAATGTTGATTTCATCAATGGTTTACTTTTTTCAACATTTATTGATACATCAAAAAAATGTATGTGTAAGTATGTACGTATGCTTTTTTTCTTTAATTTTATGAGTGTTGTTGCAGATTTTGTAATTAACATAGCAGGTACGTGCGAATACTGACAGCCCATATCTTAATCTAAGATAAAATTGACTGCTTATTGCCTGTAACCCGTACATATTAATTTCAAATTACTTTTTTATTCCATTTACTGGGTAGATTAATTACTTTTGAGCGTTCATAATATTTTGAGAATATTAAACGTTATTATTTTTGTTTATAAGACTTAAATGTGTTTATAAACATTAATTGCTTCGGACACGTATAATAATTACTCATGTCACACACTATTGCAGTGACTGGTGATATAAGATATGTACATTGACGAAGCCTACATACTTTGCGCTTTTTATTTATCGATAGATTTTGGACTTTTTAACAAAAAAAAAATCAACTTTTCTTATCGACTTTCTTGGAAAGGAAACCAAATGTGGGATCGCTAAAACAGTTGATGTCTGAAAGGGACACTGAAGACGTATTTTTATGAACTACTCCATCGTGTGACATATAAAGAGATAGAAAAAATATTCTTCAATTCACCAACCTATTTTTCCTGGCCAGTTGTCTTCATGCGAAAGCAGAAGCTTGTGTGCATGCAATGGCATCTATTGAACCAGGGTCGAAGTTATGGTCAAAGGGCCAGGCGTGATTCAAACCAACTTTATTGTGTTACAAATACGCTGGTGAAGAATAGTGACTTGACTCCCGAGGGAGTAACACCGATATGTAAGCTAGGTGGAAAGTTTTTCCTGTTTTCGAAAAAAACTTTTGCTTTTCGTGTAAAGTTTAGGAGGAAAACTCGCAGGTATAAACCATGGGTGAAAATAAATATAATATTAAAATCGAAGCAAAATTCAATTTGTGTACCCTTAACTTGTGTTCAAAGTTAAGTTTTCAATATCGAAGGTAGATAGATGCCCAGATGTTTGAGTTGTCGATAAGTTGATCACTTCTGTGTTTGATTAAAATGACCTTAAAATTTGTGATGATTTTCTCAACAAGAAATTATAAGCCTTTGTTATATTGGTAAAAATATCATTTGTAAACGGTACAGAGTATTTCCATTTCAGTCATAAACAAGGCATCGTGCAAATAACCATATGCGAAATAAACGAAAACTTCAAGCCGGTGTTAGGCAAAGACAGCTAGTTTGTATGCAAATTGAAATGTCTATTTTGTTCCCGGCAGTCCCAGGTCTAGTTATTAGTTATTGCTTATTAGTTATTACACATCAGATTATACTTTATGATGACCGAGCCAAATAAAAATGCATGAGTCAGCCGGCAGATACAATCTCCACACTTCCTCGATTACCATGTTGAATCACTAATTAAGTTTTTTTTTAATTTTGAATAATCACTCATTTCAAATCAAGTAATTATAAATGATTAACTATTAAGAGATTTACTTTCACGGATGCGACCTTGACTAGTACCCTTAACCTCATGGTCAAGGGGCAAAAAGATTATAATTCAAAATCATCATTAAAAAAACAAATGAATAATAAAAACGGTGAGAAACGCATCGGGTAAAATGTCTATTGGTCATTTGTCAAATTATATTGACACAAAACGCTGTTTTTATTATTTTTCTTTCCTCATAATTTATATTTTAATTGGTAATAAATTAAATGGCCGTTTATTATCCGCAAATCGTGATTAAAATTTATTATTATGAGCATTGTTTTAAACACAAAAAAATGCAAAATATCCCGCAAAGCAAACATTTGTCATGTCGCCTCTCTTGGTGGTGAGTTACGGCCCACGGTGATATTCAAATAAAAGTCGTAAAAAACTAAAGGTTTACGGCATAGCCAATACATAAATAATACAAAAAACTAGACAAAATACAATCACAATGATTAAATATTAGTGGACATACGTTGATGTTTGAAGTAAGTTTAGATATAACTACTCAAATACAATTCTGAAAAAAAAACTAAAGACTATTAAGAGTCACTCTTGAATATGTTTATACTTTTACTGTTTTGAAAGTGTGTTTATGTAATTTTTAATACAGCTCCTTCATAAATAAAATACATCTAGATTTATTCTACACCATAGAAGAACAACTTTAGAGTTGCTCTTCAAACCGGAATAAAAAATCAAGTGC
This sequence comes from Agapetus fuscipes, assembly GCA_951799405.1. Taxonomy (NCBI): domain Eukaryota; kingdom Metazoa; phylum Arthropoda; class Insecta; order Trichoptera; family Glossosomatidae; genus Agapetus; species Agapetus fuscipes. The sequence continues at coordinate 7,227,330 of OX637338.1, forward strand.
AGAATTTGCTGAATGTTCATCAAAAGGATTGGAAGATCTTGGAAGAAAAAAATACTTTATACGTAAACAATGAAACTAATTTGATGAAGACATTATACCTTTTCCTCGCATTTCCTATTTCTTACATTATCGTCTTACAGTAGATTGAGTTAGTTTTCCTTGGGTTTCGTGGCTGTTAAACATCTCGAGGCGTTTGTCTCACCGATTTGATACTGAATCGATCGTGAAGAGCACGTCATAGTATTCAGCGGTCGTGCGTAGTGGATACCTACCCCGTACGCCAAGTTTAAAACTTTACGTTTAAACACAACCACAGCGTTTTAAAAAAATGCATTGAAATTAAAATGGTGTATCTATTGAGCGTTTAAGTTAGTGTAATCTTTTGGGAAAGCGCTGTGGTTGAGTTTTATTGTGAAGGTTTATGCTTGGAGTATTGGCTAGGCAAGCCTTACTGAAGGAGATGCAATCGCCTAGCGCGAAATCCAAAGACTCTTATCTAAATTGCTTATCTGGCGGAGAGATGGCACGCTCGCCCTTGCCCCGCGATTGATTATGCAATAATGATGCCAAAGCTGCGACACAGAACGCCAACATCCATAAATAAAGGCAGCCTGGATGTACATCAGCTGAGGAGCATTGCCCTTCCCGCTTCCGAGCTATTGAGGAGTCACGGCGCGACAAATTTCTTGACTTTTCCGTGGATCCGTAAAGAATTGCCTTTACGAAAATGTTTTTGTTCTCTTTCCAGGAAGCCTTTCCGCAACTTGTCCCAATAAAGTAAATAAAGCTGTGTGCCTACTGCCTATGTACTGTTGTAGATATCTTTTGCATACACAACTACGGATTGGTTACATACTTGTATACTGGTTTTTTTTTATAAAATCTGTCCAAATTTCGGGACGAAGTGGTGGATAAAAAGATACAGAGGCCAAACACAAGCACGGAAATGCAACGTCAATAAGTGATTGCTCTATGTTGACTTGTGGTACTATAAAATTGTTGTTAATTTTTTTGAAGGATTGTGTAACCATTTTAGGAATTAAATTTTTGACCAAATTCTATTGCTTTACGGATATTTGGAGAAATCATCATACCAGTTAAAGCTTTTGCGTTGTATAGTGTTGGTGAACAATTTTATTACGCTTTAAAAATAGCAAAATAAATGCAAGTCTTTACTGTAGTTTTTCTTCTTCTTTTTCTACATTGTTCCTATGGATTGGTTTCTCCAAGTTCTTACATTTCACTTACCACTGAAGTCTGTCTTCTACTGAATTCTTCAGATCGGCACACAAGCTGTGCATTTCATGTCCTCGCACATTTGTTGCAATTACTCCCTGTGGCGGTGTCCTTTGCAGTTTGTCCCCTCAGCCATTCCCTCTGTCATATCATGCAAGAGACTCTCCTGGTACAAAATGTCTCTTATCCAGCAACCTGGTTTCTCTGAGATGTTTTTCATCAGTTGCCCTCCTCCTTTGATCGTACCTAGAACCTCATCATTATTGTGATATATTTTTGTGTCTACTGACATGCAAGTTCAATCTACCGAGAAAAATTACATTTACAAGGTGTACGCTTTCATTACGATCAAGATTACAATAATTATTTATTAATGGGTTCACTTCTCGGATTAATTTATTGAATTAAATAACTTAATTTACCATATCGGGTTTGCGTCCGAGATCAGATGGTGAGCACTGCGATTCTATCCCAAGTATAAAACTTTACGTTTAACCATAGTTTTTTGTAAAGAAATTAAAACATTCTCTTGATGTGCTGTTTTAGTTTTCATAGATTTTTCGGTAAACGCTACGGTTTAGTTAATAAAAGAGAATTTCAATATTCATCTGGACGCCATTAGCTGCGTTTGGTGTTTGAACACTGATCTACCACAATTTAAATTAATGCAAGCATTTTGATTAATGGCTTCCACTATTATTTATTTGTGAACATTAATTGGTTTAATATACGTGTCATTCTATCAGCGTGCGGATCGCAAATCTTATCTGCGCAATTTCTTATGTCTCTTTGATTAAAATCTGCGGCAATAAAAATACTTTCGTGGAATGCAAATAGAAATACATGGAGATAACTAAACCGCTTAGGTGGTCGGGAAAATTTAATGCAACGGTTTAATTGTATTAATGTTATATCTTTTCAAATAATACTTTTTTTCTTACAAAAATCCTGCCATCTATATAATCTATAATCTAAGCTGCAAGGATATGTAAGCATTTAAGGCTCATAGGAAATGCATGCCCACAGACAGGCACATGTAGGTTCGCGCCTACACATTCTGCATGTGTGCATACAAATAAAGAAAACCTCACATGGACATAAACCTTGCAACTCCTGCCGCCGTTCCCTGAACCGGGGTGGCATTGGCAAAAGTGAACCGATTTTTACAGCACGGGTGGTCAGCCTCGTACCAATACAGCACGGGTGGTCAGCCTCGTACCATTGCAGTGGTAATACCCAAATACAAGCAAACGTCAAAGATTATTGGACTTCACAAGCTATGATCTGGATAACATACAATTTAATGCCAAATGTCGATTCGTTTTTGAAACTGAATTTGATAAATATTTTTTTGCAAGTCTATCTGTAATTTAAAGTGTAAAGACAAAGTAACATTTAAGATTCACATTAAAATCATGCCCACAAGCAGACGCATGTAAATGTGCGCTAACAAGTATCGCATGTGTAGTATATCCAAATCTTAAATGAACATAGCCTTGCAACTTTTGCAGACCTTCCTTGAAACAGAGATGACATTGGCAAAGTGAAACATTTTTTACATTATGTTTAGTCAGCTTGATACCAACCTAATTGACAAGCAAGTGAACATGGTAGAAGGTCAAACTTCAAATAAACCTACAAATTTGTGTAGGTACTTTTGTTGTTTACTTTAATCTTGTGGCATGTATCTATAATAATCTATAATCTAAGTTGCAAGGATATATTCATTTAAAGCTTTCAGATGTATGCCCACAAACCAACACGTGTAGTTCGCGCTTACAAATGCTGAATGCGTACTTACAAATAAAATCCAAACCTCAAGTATACAAAAGCCCCACAACTATTGCCGACCTTCCCTGAAACAGGGGTGACATTGGCAATGTGAATCATTTTTTACAGTATGGGTGGTCAGCCTCATACCAACCTATAAGTCAAGGAATACTGTATAATTTCAAAAAATATTCTGTACAAATAACAGAAATATTATACACAAACATTATGATGACACCTGACTGGGTAACGAAGTAAAACTTATTCATATTGCATTGGGTGTTCAGAAGCGCTATTCTGTTAAATTTCTTACGACCTTAAAGCGACGAGATAGCGATTAGATGTTCTGTTATTTTTTATCTACGGAGTTCTTTCGCAAGCGCTAGCAAGCTACGACTTGGATTGATAACCAAAGTGTAGAGAATTTAGCAGAATAGCGCTTCAGGACCCTATTCATCTAGACCTGTGACGTAAACAAATTGAAATTTAAAATATTTGTTAGACTCCAATCTTGTAGGTAGTTTTAATAGTTATCTTTCTTATTCCTGTCTTGCATCATCTGCTAATGTCTTCTTCCTGTAACACAATAACGGGATACGAGCTGTATATCCAAAACCTACAATAATCCATCCATCATATTTTTGTTTATTTTTCAGACCTTAAAAAAGAACAATGCACTTTTTAATAGATACACGCGTCCCAGTTTTTGGGTGGCAGAGATAATGAACAGTTTGTTCTACAGGTGGCCTGTCCCACGCGAGGCGAGTCGTATGACTCAAAACACAAACGTGTTATTCAGAGTCGATCGTCAAACTCTTATTCACTAACTAGTCTATAACTCTGCATTACACTTAGAATGAAAAGTATACCAAAATTATTTGATATGCCCTATGGCCTTTACATGCTACTTCAGTAACTTGATGTTTTCTACATCAATGAAATTTGTAATAAAAATTAAAAAGTAAATGAGAGTATGGTTTTTGAATAAGTTGATATAGTTTTGCTTCTGAAAATATATCATTTATACACTTTGACGTGTACATGTGAAAAAATGCGTGTATTATAAAGCAAAATACACTGAGCAAAAATCTGATAAAATGTGTCCCTGAAAGTGCAAACATATCACGTCTATGACTGGGATCCTTAGTAACCGATAACAACATATTTGTTTGCCTTTTCCCTAGCCACCCAGCAGTGTGACGTTCATTTAGCTGTCTAGAGAATGAGTGCCGATAGTCTATTTATTTTGTTATTTAAATTGAAAAAAAAAATTCTGAATTCAATTCTTAGTTATCATACTATATGAAATTATATGCATTATAATTTTACACGTATGGATAAAGTAAATGTTTGAAAGTTTTACCACGACGTTGATGTGGTCCGTTCAGTTAAAGCTAGTAGATTGCATTGGCTTGACCAGATTCATCAAATGGAGCAGAGAGCAGAGAAAGAATTGCTGAAGTGACAGACACAGAAGAGCGCAGGGCAGTGGGAAGACTTAGATCGAAATGGCTGGACGAAGTGGTGGTTAACTGTCGCATTGTGCGGTAGGAGTATGGAGTGAAAAAGAAGCACGAAGAGAAAAAAAAGATGACGATCTTTTCCATAGAAAAAAAGTTCATTGAGACAGAAGAGAGCAGAAAAAGAAGAAATAAAAGAGAAAGTTATGCAAGAAAAAATATTGCACCTAAGAAGAAAATAATTAAATTGCTAATTAATTGCAGCTCTTCACTTTCAGTGGCATTTTTTCTATCGCAGAGGTTAATGATGATCACCGATTAATTAATTGGATTTTTATTTTTAGAAAATTATGAACTTTTTGTTGCAAAATTGATTACCAAAAGCCTTGGAGCTTGTACATGTATTAATTAGTGAAGAGATTTCCTCACACGTTTTATATTATTCTAAAACGAGCTGAGAGGTGTTGGGAAGAAGACGAATATGATCGTCGCGTCGTGCCGGACTGTTACGGTGTCGTCTTTTCTCATTTCTCTATCAAAAAAAGCGTTATTTAAACTGCACATGTTTAATTGGGAAGCTCTTTCCGTGTTGTCAGCGATAGGATATTATTGGCAAGTTGACCGGTCCGAAGTTCAGTGGTAACACTTCGGACTCTGAATGGAAGGTTGTGGGTTCAATTCCCGGCGGAGCACAAAAAATATACCATTTATATTTTCAAACTTACTCTTCGGTGGGTTGAAAATTTCATAAACCTTTACCAATGATCGGTCATTAAAGGTCCATCCACCCTTACAGCAACTGGGTCTTGCTTGAGAATTGGCGCTTTGTAGCGATGACGACCAAGCTCGTAAAAAGATCGATAGCTCAATTGGTAGAATGCTTGCATTCCATGCCGAGAGCAAGGGTACGATCTCAAAGCTTACTCAGCCTTCACAAGAAATGAGAACCAGCCCCCCCGAAAGCTGGCCCCCTTACTTGTACAAATAAATATGTCCCGAATTGCCATATGCAAACCCTTCGGAGATAACGCAGGCAAGAAGTTACACTATATGTGTAGCTTAGTTGCGTTATTGAAAATTAATGTTTCTCTTTTCTCCTAGGACCACTTTTCCTTGTGAAACAAAATGAAGATGACACTTATAGATTTTATTTTAAAATCAGTTTTCTCACCTGAACTGATGTTTGAACTTCAAATGTCGGTATACATAAGTATGACTCTCTCTGAGCATAATATGTGACTTTAAACTAAAAAAAAAACTATCCTCACGATTAACATAGTGCGCCCTTTTCATTCAGTATAAGTCGCTATGCTAACGTTGAAAATACTGCTCCTTTGCTTATGTTCTGATGTTATAAAAATGCAGCGGTCAAAATGAAGTAATAATGGCCTCTACCCCGAGTATAATCTAGTAAACACCGTTACGACGTAACGAAGTCATCGAGTATTGCAAAGTTTGTATGAATATGGGATAGAGCCTCTAAAATTTTTCAACTCGATGACTTTTTTAGTTCATACTTGAAGTACTGCTAGAGGTCAGGGGGCGCTCTCGTAAAACATAATTAAATTACGATCCTTCACTTCTTTACAGCACGCATTATAAACGTATTAATCTAATTACCAACAATTAAAACCACCATTACGTGTAACGCATTTTAAAAGTCATCATTATGAGAGCATTTACGGAAATGATTATCATGATTTCATTGTTCGTGAAACAAGTTCCCCTTGTAGGAATTTTAACAATTATAGGAAATAAAAATATTATTTTGTACGGCAAGTTAAAATAAGAGTACCAAAAAAATATGTCATATTTTAAGACACTAATTCAAAAATCTATTTCTCACAAAGAAAGTGAAATTTTTGGATATTTTGTTTTTTTATAATCCCAGTAAACCTTTTGTTATAAAATAAATACAAAAATATTGCTATGTTATTTTATAAAAACAACAAAGCAGTCGAGATCAAATGTCGGACTGAGAAGTCGTACGCGAGTATACATTTGAAAAAGCTTTGCGCGAGTATAGAAAATATAAAATCAGCTTTTCCATATAAGGAAGAAAATGTCAATTAAAAAAAAAAAAGTAATTAATAAAGCCAAATCAGTTTTTCTTCAAACGAACTGAATCAGTTGTTTTATCGTTTTTTTTATAGGAACAAAAACAGAGCTTACTAAACTCTATCGATAATGACCAATTAGATATAAAGCTCAATGGAATATCTGCGTGTTCTCCACGAAAAGAAAGCTTTTCCTGATTATTACCAATGGGTAATTTTTTAAAGCAATTCATATTATTGATGATTTACGGTTCAATTTAATAAAAAACATCGGTTAATTTATTTTGCACAATTTATTTCAAATACGGTTCACATTCTGTTAACTTTACACCTGCACAATCCCACGGTCGCTTGACCACTCTGCCGCTACAAACTGCTTTGGCCCTTATTATAGAGAAGATAAGGAACATTCTCGAACTTTTGGAGACTGGCACGTGTCAGACCTTGCCAGAATATTATATTTAAAATATTCGAGCAAATAGACAAACAATATCAAAAAAATACAAGTACAATCATTAAGGTACCTAACATCTAGAGCAGGGCTGTCCAACATAACATTGTGGAGGGCCAGATTTAGTATTTTTGTAATCGTGGCGGGCCATAAATATAATCGACTGGGGGGGGGGGGGGGGAGTGGGGGGTAGGCGCACTGCTGGCAAATGTAATAAGATGGCAATGAAAATTATCGCGCCCGAGCAACACTTCGCTGACCACTGTCATAGTCGATAGGTATTGAACTAAGTACAATATCTATTGATGTCGTCGCGAGCCGGATGAAAGGCTTACGCGGGCCACATTGTGGCCGTATGTTGGACAGGCCTGATCTAGAGACTTCACAGACACTAGCACATACAAGTAAAAACACACAGACATAAAATTAAATATTCACACCAATATATAAAAGTAATGAAATGTAAGTAGTGCAGCTAATCTCTGAGGTTAATAATCCATACATAATATTGTCCTAGATAAAGAGGAACAGACCACTGTAATGAAGGGGAACACCCAGGTCCCAGATTAAGATTGATTACTTTCATATAATAATGTGGAGTAATTAAGAAAGGTAATAAAATAGTGATTTTTTAGAGAGTCAACAACTCACACGTGAGTTATTGTACGCCGAGTATAACGTTTATTTATGTACATAAACTCCCTTGATGAACCTCGTGATCGAAATAAAAAAAAATATGGAACGTATGACAGCAATCCCAATGAATGTTTTTTTACATATTTTCCATTGACATATCTGTACATGAGTTTTCATATATTTTTCGCTTAACACAATCGAGGGGAGCACTAAAGATCCATTATTTATAAAAAAAAAACACACAGGGGCCGTCCATAAACTACGTCATCGATTTTGGCCGATTTTTTACCCCCCCCCTTACAATCATCCTATAGTCATTATCTAAAGACCCCCCCCCTCTTGCTGTAATAATGGATGAGCTTAATAATTAATAATGTTATATTACTTACATAATATTAGTATATTTTGTAGAAATTGGTATTTACAAGAACGACGTCACTTTTGGTGCTCGTTCATCATTTGCCATCATCCGCAGGCCAGACTCCCCCCCCCCCCCTTAATGCGAATGACGTAATATATGGACAGCCCCACACACATCCGTGATTTGAAAGGACCCCCTGAGATGTGACACACACCAAAAACGGCACTCAATCATTATGTTACAATTTAAGAGAGTAAATTATGTAGATTTTATAGGGTTTGTGTATTCACACAGTGAAAATTCATTTTTTTTTTAAAATAAAGCTATTTTTTGTTTAACGTAGTTTATTTTCACAATAATATTTAATATCTCGAGTACTTTCGACCTTCAATATTCAGGCCATTATCAAGAGTGATGTATAAAAAAAAATTAAAATTATTAAGAACAAACCATAGATCAAAATTATATAAATTCAAATAAATAGGTAGGTATAGGTACAATAAATATGAACTTAATTAAAATTAAATACAACAGTCAAAAATTAAAAGAAAGAAAACATAAAATGCTCATTGCTCCTCTCCGCAATCCGCCATAACCCAATCCCCTTAATTTTAGTTTTATTCTTTGTCATTTTGTTGTTATTATTATTATTTGTCTTTTTGTGTTGACTCAATAATTTTATTTGTGCTTTAAATATTTTATTTTGTTTTATTTATTTTTTGACCCCCGGATGTTTGAATTAATTTATTGTAATTATTATATATTATTTTATGTTTTCTTTCTTTTAATTTTTGACTGTTGTATTTAATTTTAATTAAGTTCATATTTATTGTATCTATACCTACCTATTTATTTGAATTTATATAATTTTGATCTATGGTTTGTTCTTAATAATTTTAATTTTTTTTATACATCACTCTTGATAATGGCCTGAATATTGAAGGTCGAAAGTACTCGAGATATTAAATATTATTGTGAAAATAAACTACGTTAAACAAAAAATAGCTTTATTTTAGAGTAAATTATGTTTTGTACCTTAGACCATAAATCGATTATTTAAAAAAAAAACATAAAAATATCTAAAACTAAAACTCTTTTTTTCGTTTTTATCCATTTGAATTTTTACATAATTAAAAATGGACTTTCACTGTGTAAATAGATTAACACTAAAAAATATAAAAATATATGTTTTTCGTTTAAAATTAGGAGATATTTTAGTAAATGGTGACGCAAAATTGACACTTATCTTTTTAAATGTTTCTCTTCCTAAGTTTACTGCCATTGATTGGATTGATATTAATTGTGTGTGATTAATTGTAATGATGTTGAATTAATCAAGAATCAAGTTTACTTTTTGCGGCAATTAATATTATTTGTACAGTTATACACTTAATTAATTACGTGTGTAGGTTGATCTCTCAATATAAACTCTACGATAAAAAAAAAAAACTTTATTTGGAAGTTTGTGGATTGATGAATGAAATTCTGACCTTGCAATGCGATGACAAAAACTTAACTTAAACGTTTTCTCAAAAATGTTTGGAAACTCAAAAGCTCATTAGAGGCGTTGTTTTAATCGCAGTGTATATATTTTTTTTGCAAAACGTTTTCTTTGGGTTGTAACGTTAAGTTTGCTTTGGGTACTGATGTTTACTTTGTAATCTGATGAAACGAAATTAAATAAATTAATTGTTTATGTTAATTGTCTGACTATAAGAAGCTGTGTTTTGTGATCAGCTGTGCCTGATAGTAGCAATGATAGCCGCCTCAATAACACATAAATAATTAATTGATAACAATCGGGGAATCATAACGAACTGGTAGTGAGAGATGCACATCAAGTATAAGACTCAAATTCAACTCAAACATATTATGTTTCAAAAATATGTATTAAAACTTAAACAGCACTTCTAGTGAGAGTGACATCTTGTAGTTATTTTTCGTAAAACGCTCTGGCTGCGTTTAGACGTCAAAACTTACTTCCTTAGAAGAGCTTGGGATGAAGCAATGGCTACCCGCTGATTTCTAAGCTTAATCTGGATGGTGATATCTCTAAAAGACGTTCCTACTATTTTATAATAATAATTATATTACGTTTAATTATTGTGAAATGAGATTGCAACGTAACAATGATTTTAATTCAATGAGACTTCCGTATTTTCTTCATGGCCTTAGTATTATTGTGAACAGAACAGTTTATGTAATGACTTCAAAATTTCTGTCTTTTTTGTCATAAATAAACCTCATTTGCTCCATTATTTCTTGTTATCTAGGGTCCTTCTAATTAATTTGACAAAAATAAATATTTTCAAAAAAAAATTGTCTTGTGTAGAGCGAAAGCTTCTACCATTATATTTTTAAGGGCAACTATTCTAAGCAACGGTGTTTTTCTGTCCGTCTCACATTCCACTTCATTTGTTACAGCTTTGGACGAGCGATCAAGGGCGTCGGTTTTGGTGTGTTTGAAGTAAAACTACGCCCTTCTTGTCCCTCGTCTGCTTTTATTAACAATAGCATTTTAACTCAAGTTAACTCACATCAACAGATAGTAATCTAAAATCTTTGATCTATCCTGAAAAAATATATCAACATTTGTGATTTATATTGGGCGCGTAAGTACACCAGCAAGCACGTTCACGCTTACAAATGGTGAACGCGTTCTTACAAAATAAAGCCCAAATCTCAAATTAACATACATCTTGATACTCCTACTGCCTTTCCATTAAACAGGGCTTGGATTGGCAAAAGTGAGCGATTTTTCACAGCATGGGAAGTCAGCCCTGCACCAACCTATTTGTGGTAATCTTTCATTAATATTATGTTATGATAAATGTTTCTGCCTAGGGCGAAATAGGTTTATGAGTTAAATTCCTCTTCACGAATTTGTTGTAAAAAATAGTGTGGATTTCAATGCACTATAAAAACTTGAGGTTATCAGACAAGCGATGTATGTAGATAAGCCTCAGGTAGTGTTTACTCTAGCCATAAATTTCCCAGCTCGAAATTTCTGCTAGCGGCGTCTTTAATAAGACTCGCACAGTCCTGTCGTACACTTAATTACTAGACGGTCCCCTCACAATGCAGGAAGTCTGCCACTTGGATGTTGAACAATAATAGCGTCGAATAAATTTACTTATTAGAATAGTTGTGTTCGTTTAATTAATCCGCGCATGTTGGTACATAGTTCAGGTGGATGCTGCGTCTCGGAAATATGTAGAGGACTTCTATTACACACTCTTACATGTGGTGACAGGTTAGAACGGCACAGTGACAAAACGACACATGACAGAACAATATATAACTTTTTTTAAATAGATTTGTGAAGAGGAATGCATTTCCCCAACATATTTTGCTTGACCAGTTGTCTTCTTCATGCGAAAGCAAAAGCTTGTGTGCATGCAATGACATATGTTGAACCAAGGTTGAAGTTATGGTCAAATAGCAAGGCGTGATTCGAACCAACGCTGTTCTGTTCCAAATACGCAAGTCAAGAATAGCGACTTGATGCCTTTGGCCATAACACCGACAAGACAGAACAACATATACCATTACATCACAATGGCAGTTCATCACATGACAAAACATTAATTTGACAAATAAGCACAAGGATAAAACATCACGTACCTAAAATAGAACATACCATAAACGGCACATGAAAGAACATCACAAACAACACTTTATACTGATGTTTAGTCATAGTGAAATTTAGTCATGTGTTGTTTTGTCATGTGTCCTTGTGTCATGTGTTGTTCTGCCATATGTCGTTCTGTCATGTGTCGTTATGTCACGTGTCGTTTTATCACTGTGTCGTTCTATCATGGCACCCTTACATCCTATGCAGTACGCCAATACAAAAGTCTACGCTTAAACTTAGACGAAAATGTATAGAAACTTTTTAGTTTAGCAAATCTAGCGAGTTTTTTGGTTTCAACTTATTTTTGTGAAACGTTATGTTTGAGTTTAATGCTTGAAATACAGGTATGCATATTTTAGTTTTGTGTACGTACATTGTACGACACAATAATTAAATAAAATTGTTTTGTTATTGTTGTATATTTGAAAAAAAAAAACTTAGTTACATAGAGGTGTGACGTTTGCACGTCAAGAAAAAATCAAATTTTGAATATCCATTCTATAAAAATTCTGACTTCATTGAGAGCATTAATCAATATAAAAGACATATAGATAATAATAATAATATTAGGATGATTTATTTGGTGAGCGCTGTTTTTGTGTGTATCACACCTCAAGAGCCCTCTGCGAGCTTGGTCATCGCTGTTGAAAGCGCCAATTCTCAAGCAAGACCCAGTTGTTGTAAGGTTGGATGGACCTTTCAGTGACCGGTCTTTGGTAAAGGTTTATGAATTTTTCAACTCAGCGAAGAGCACATTCGAAATATAAATGGTATATTGTTGTGCTCCGCCGGGATCCAAATCCACAACCTTCCATTTACGAGTCCGAAATGTTGCCACTACGGACTACGGACCGGTCCAAGATGGCTTAAGCCTGTGTTTTCCCATAGTAACAAACGTACCATGAAACGGAATATTAGATAGATATAGACAAAAATGAGACAGATATAAACGTCATACGTCAAAAAGAGACATAAACATGACGGTTACCTGGAAACTGATTACAGCAAAATTTACTTTTTAGCGTACGAATCGGCTCAGATGCTCCATCTACATACATATTTTATGTTCAACGATGATTGAGAGCATGGGACTATTTTTTCAGTAGGTGTTATTTCATTGAATATCAGAGCCAGCCAGAATTGTTAAATGCGGCAGAGACAAATTATCATCATAATAATATGATAACATTTTGTAATGATAGCTCTCTGTAAAAAGCAACACCTCGCATCCATCACTCCCAACGCTCAAATTATGATTTAATACGAACAACAATTAGATAACAAAAATGAATCCTACGCGCCGCTCTCGATTCTCGACGTAAAAAATAAAACACTGTTCCCATCAGGTGCGAGCGTTCTCATTCAGAGAGCAACCTGTTTACTTCTTCCACGAAGGAGACGCGAGCTCACTTACTGGAGGTTAAATATGAAGATTAATTTGAGTCACGTTGCCAATTTTTCACAGAATTTTTCTCGTGCTGGTGGAACCAACGTGCTCTGACGGAGACAGTCTGCAAGATGTTTCAAGTATGCAAGAAAAAAGTAACGTGAAATGTCTAAGCTACTACGAGCAGGCCCGGATTAACCCCTGTGGGGGCCCTGGTGCGAAAAAAAATCTCGGGGCCCCCTATAGCCCCCCCCCTTCCCCTCCCCCCTCCCCCCTTATCACAAAATCCCCTCCCCTCGCGCTTCTTTTTTTTCAGAACGCAAAATATACAATTTTCGAACATGCTAATTGAATGGTTGAATTCCTTGATTCTATTCTTGACTTTAAGGTTGGTATGAGGCTGACCACCCATACTCTAAAAAGATGGTTCACTTTGCCAATGACACCCTTGTTTCAGGGAAGGTCGGCAAGAGTTGCAAGGCTTATATTCATTTGAGATTGAGTTTTATATTGTAGGTCCACATGTGGCATGTGTAAAATAAAATACCGGCAAGGCTTACTCACCTTCACAAGAAATGAATACCAGCCTCCTCGGGAGCTGGGAAATCCCCACTTCAAATGAAGTGGTTGGCGTAGCCCCCTTACATGTAAAAATAAATAGGTTTCACTCGCCACATGCGAAACCCTTTGGGCGAATGCGGCAAGAAGTTACACTAGATGTGTAGCTTAGTTGCGTTTTTTTTTGCGTTGTCCACAAGCGTCACGTGTAATTATCGCCTTTGCATATTACTAGGGTGGTCACCTGTTCATCAAAAATTTACTTAAATCAAGTAAATATTATTATCACAAAGCTCAAAAAATCTGACATCCTATCAACCAAATTTACATTATTTTCGACACCGCCTATCTTCAATAAATCATCCATTGTTTAAATTTGCAATGTTTACTCTCTCGGCGCCAATGGCAATAAATGTTTTACAGCCGTCGGAGCCTTTTATTTTATATTTCCGCTGTGGACTTAACAAAGGCAAGTTATGCAGCTATTATCCTAGAAGTTCATTATAAGACACGAACAGGTGTCATAAAATCATACGCATTCGATACCTTTGTTTACCTTTACTTTTTTCTGACTTCCTACCCAGAAACTTTTTTCTTTGTTACTGGAGGCTTTGTTTAAAATTTTTGGAGGCCCATTCAAGTCGTTAAGGGCCCCATTCAGATCGTCGGGGGCCCCGAACGTTTGCTGTGAGAAACTTTTATTATCGGTGTCTTTGTCTGGGCAAAACGCGGCTTTTTGAGTCAAAAGTATTCAATATCAATTCCTACGACATTTTTTAGAATTCCTTTAAAGTCTTTCGGGGCCCATCCTGGCGCGGGGCCCTGGTTCGGTCGCACCGCTCGAACCGCCCTAGATCCGGGCCTGACTACGAGTATAGGTTACTTACATAAAGATACATTCAGTTACAATAATCTAATCTTATCTTAGTTGTACAGGTTGTACCTGATGATAAAATGAATGAGCTTTGTGGCAATCCAAACCTAGGATTAAAACAGAAAAGGAAGAAATTGCATCAAGAAAAACCTGTAAATGATTTTTTTTAACTTTAAGTGAATGACAAATCAAATCATCGTTTTTATGAATTCAATAAAAACTTTGCTATTTTTGTAAAAATTCTATTTTAATTTTAAAACGTTTCTTTTATGAAATCACTAGATTTTTAGTGAGATAGTTGTTCCTCTCACGTTATGTGTGCTCCTTACCTCACTTCATGTTTTCATATATTACAGGTATTGATAACAATATCCTACTTGACTCGAAAAGTCAGATAAATAAAATGAATCCTCAGTAATGTAGATTGAAGCTAAGTTAGTAAGCTACACATTTAATGTCACTTCTTGCGGCGTTTTCCCGAAGGGATCGCATTCGGCCAGTAAAACCTATTTACATTTACACTTAAGGGGACCGGTCTGATGCTAATTTTTATTTTATTTGATAATTGTATTTTGTATTTTATTTTGAGTTTCTGACACCCTCGGTGAGTCTCAAACCCGAGCTTTCAGTATGGAATGCAAGCATTCCACCAACTGAGCTAGCGATCGCACTTCATAAATCGAATACTATATTTGCTGTTTCTACCTTCAAAAGAAAATAAAATCTAGCACTGTTTTTCAGATATAGGATACTCCTTATAGATTCAAGATAATTAGGTTCCCTGTCCCAGTCAGAATGGCCTGTGAAGTGAAGTAATAAATAGTGAGTGAATGATGCGACGAAATGGTTCAGCTCACGCAAGTACGTGCGCACTTAATGATGGCCCACGCCGTATGGGAAAATCGTACGTGGCGACTTTATAAGGAAACTTTCAGACATCGTTTTATTTTTTTTGGTAATATTTTCTTAAGTAATTCAATCATAATGCGTTGAAAAGATTACATGTGTAAACTCAATGTATTTTTGGTGAGATTATTTTTGTTCAATGCATTCAGTGACATAGTGATTTGTCATTTTTTTTAGTTGTGCCTTTTTTCGTATTTCACCTAGTTGTGATTTTTTATGTATGCATTTACCGGTTCGTAGTCTAGTGGTAATGCTTCAGACTCGTAAATGGAAGGTTGTGGGCTTGAATTTCAAGAGCACAAAAAAAAATACCATTTGTATTTTCAAATATGCTATTCGCTGGGTTGAAGAATTCATAAACCTTTACCAAAGATCGGTGATCAAAGGTCCATCCAGCCTTACAGAAACTGGGTTTTGAATAAGAATTGGCGCTTTGTAGCGACGACCAAGCTCGTAAATACTTCTGCGTCACAATAAAAATTGTCATAGACCCTAGGGAGTCTCTCGCACAGGATTTCTTAAAAAAAGTAAAAATTGAAACATACATATAGGACTTCTTTTCCCGATTAATTTTCTTATTTATTTAAATGTTATACGACTTGCTTTTTCCGTTCTTAGAAATTTTTATACTGTCAAAATCTCGACTTTTAACAGACATAAGGCATTATGTTTTTAGGATTACTTACTAAAATTATGTAAAATTCAACACCTGTAGCCAAGTGTAAAACATACCTATGCGTAAAAACGTGAAAGCATGAAATCTAAATCACTCACTAGAGGCGCTTTTGTAGTTTCCAAAAATTTGTTCTGTTTATAGTGATTGTAGTACGCAATATTTTATACTCGGGGCACTATACCATAAGGTCGATTCGGTCATATGAGTTTTTATATGGACCTGCTTGGTTCCTATAAATTATTTCCCTTGTTATCTCACTGAGAGGTCCAGATTAAGGGCGGATCGAGCAGTGCGACTGAACCAGGGCCCTCGCGCCCAGCGGGCCCCCAAATATTTTTAAAGAATACTAGTCCGGTCGATAGCTCAGATGGTAAAGTGCTTGCATTTCACCCCGTGAGCTCGGGTTCGAATCCCATCGAGGATGTCAGAAATGATTTCCCGTTTCGGTGTTTATTTTAAGCTCCATAATCAAATACCGGCAAAGTTTACTCAGCCTTCACAAGAAATGAGTACCAGCTCCCTTGGGAGCTGGGAAACCCCACTTTTACTGAAGTGGTTGGCGTAAAGCCGGCCCCCATACCTGTAAAAATAAAAAAGGTTGTACTCGTCGATATACGCGACAAGAAGTTACACTATATATGTAGTTCAGTTGCGTTGCGTTGCGGATAAAGGTGGATAAACTAATTTCGATCACTTTTGACTCAAAAGGTTACGTTTAGTACAGACAAATACACCGATAGTTAAGTAATTAAATATAATCACAGGAACCTTTAGGCCCCAAAAATTTCAAGCAGCATTTACTCCAGTAATACAGAAATAAAAGATTCTCCCAGCGAATCTTAGGGCCCCAAAAAAAAATTGAGACGCCTTTTTATCTGGGGTGGTGGTGAAAAAATTGCAGGGATATGGGAGGCCCCGAGCGTTTCTTCGCACCAGGGCCCCCAGCTGGGTTAATCCGAGCTGCTCACTGATATGTTAGAAGATTTGCGATACCCGCCATACTTACGATATCAATCACAACCCGAGTATGGTATCGGCCTTTGTAAGTATCACGCTCTCATAAAGAAAAAAAAAATCCGATACATATTTTAGTATCGTTTGAAATATTGTAGCTAACGGTAATTAAAGCCGAACCATATGAAATGAGATCAATAAAACTAAATAGCTTCAATATCTCTAAAGTTTTTTTTTAATAAGTATCAAAGGTGAACGATAATTATTAAAATACCTGCTTGTTTCTGGTTTATGGATGTTTAATTTTGAACGGGTTAAATTCATCCGTTTAAAAATATGCCGACCATAGATATTTTACGGTGTTATTCAAACACAGCAAATCCATGGTTCAACTGCCACCTGATGTGAATTTTTCGTACAAAAAAAAGATGTACCATGGATTAGCTGCGAATCAAACGTATTGTGAATACCCCTATTAGTTACCTATTTATTATCTTCTTCATTTTGGTTTTTATATTTTTGTTCAATTTTTTTTAAATATAGGTAGGTACCTTATTTTTCGATATTATGCAATGTGCAATTTCAAAAATGAAATTTATTGTCTATGTTCCTTAGCATATGGGTTGGCATGCGGCTGACCACCCATGCCGTAAAAAATGGTTCACTTTTACCAAAAGTCACACCTGTTTCAGGAAAGGTCGGCCAGAGTTGCAGGGTGTATGTTTATTTTTGATTTGGGTTTTATGTTGTAGGTTCACATGCTGCCTGCACAAGCACATACTTAAACGTGTCTGCTTTTGAGAATGCATATAATGTGAATCTCCAATGTTACATATTTGTGCAACTTAGTTTAGATAAGATTAGATGCAAATATTGAGAATAGAATAGTAATATGAAAAGCCTGAGCGTTTATCGTAGGTATACATACAATAACACACCTCAAGTTGACCTCTCAGCTCTCAGGCGTCACAACAAAGTCCGCAGAGGGCCTGCGCTTCAGGCTCCGTGGTGACTAATGGAGGCAAATATTTGCGTGCTGTTCCCTGTCATTCGTTCGCGGGCTAATCGGAAATAATTGAAAACGTCGGCCCAGCTTTCCCGGAAGAGCGGGCAATGGCTGCACCAGTAATTGCTCTCAGACTGTTCCCAGCAGAGCTGTAAGATGGAACCTAGACAATGGACCGTAATATCTCGTGAATGGATCTAAAATTACATATGAGTTATTTTTAATAAAAACTGCGGTGATCTATTTTACACATTTTATTTCAGATATTTTTCAGATACAGAGTCACTTTATACTTGCACAATCCAACGGTTGATTGACTTCTCCGCAACAGAGAGCTTTAATCCTTATTTTATAGCAAGACTAAGGACCATTCTCGAATAATTGAGAGTTGGTACATACGAGAACATCCAACCAAACACTCGAGCAATCTTGAACAATACAAATCAATATTAAATTATATAAGTGCCTAGCATCTACTCGTATTTGTTTCTAGACAGACTTCACAGACTTTATTATTACCTCACACAGACAATCCACAACGCATAATTCGTGTGTCATGAATGCTAAGGCGGGAAAGAGACGATGGTGGACCCAATGGATATTTGATCAAGCATGGCTGATTGTGTTTTTGTTATGATGATTACAAGTCAACAGAAATGGGCTTAGACATTAGATTTATCGTCACTTCATTGTCTTGAATAACTTTAATGACAATGTAATTATGAAATTTGAAACATACTACTTATCGTTTTATGAATCATGATACAAGTAAAAGGTTTGATTTTGAAAGGTCGTCTTCCCTATATTAAATGGCGTTTGGTCATCTATTTGTGCCCTGAAGACTTTGTGCAACCTGGAGAAGACTTTCCATCAGAAAATATCTTCGAGTAGCCCCCAGTCTTAAAAATCTAGAAATTTCTGGACTCTTCGATTTGTGAGTATAGAGCTTAGCAAATTATGAAGCACCCACGCTGTTGCACCTTCTCTACGGAATTACCTATGGACGACACAGGGCACTCTACACAGGAAACCATAGAGCCATAGATATCAAATGATGGTCAATAAGGTGTAAAGTTGACAGAACGGGGGACAGTTCTTTCCTAATCAACAATGAAGTCAGAACATTTAGAATTTCCAACTATTGAGGCTACGTCTCATGTCTTAAGTGACTACGGTTTTTAGAAACCAAAACCAAAATGTTATATACCTATTTCGTTGGGGTGATATTAGAAGATTTTTTAAACCTATTTGTTATGACTAAAGATTCTAGGTTTTAATTATTGCTTAGTCCGATTGATGATCCTTTCATCAGGAGTAGTTGGTTACGGTTCTGAAGTGAAGTTGCGGTTCCCATGGCGCGTGAATAAGATGAATGCGTGCGTGCTCGTGAGTCCGACTGACAATTCTCAATCTATGGAGCCGGATTGACGATGACCGGTCGTAATTAAACTGGCCGGCGCTTTGTCTCGCTCCTCGGGACTTTGTTCTGCAGCCACAAAGGCGATCGCAATCTGCTGAATGCTATATGGCACGCCTCATATCGCCGCGGAAGATCTGTACTGAATCTTATGGGGTATGACCCCGGTTAGCTGATCAGCATTGATCACTTGTAAGCATGGGTGATGGTGACCTGCAAGGTGATGTGATGACTGGAAATAATAGGAATCTAATCTAATAAAAGTCGAATATATGCTTTGGTTTTATGGGTCAAGTATAATTTGCTGGTATCTTATCTATAATATCCGTTACAAATGTATGTTAAGATTTCAAATTTAAAAGAAATTCACTTACATGAGCATATGTGTAAGTTGTACATATATATATGCTGCATGTGTAGTTACAAACAAAAATAAATCTTCCAGAGAAAATGTAGACTTGGGCAATAGTTAACCTAATTTTACAGTAATAGATGTTAGTTTTATAATAATCTTTAAGCTTAGTAAAGGTGTCTAAATATAATTTGTGTAGAATAAAGTTTTAATAAACATGCATAATTAAAAAAAAAACAGTTCTGTATTACTTAATGTTCACTTTTCTAGAAATGCATACTTTTTATTAAGTTCGATGTGTTGTTTTGGGTTTGAATTTACGGCTTTTTAAAACTGTGGGAAAGAGTATTTCAATGTGGAAAAACAAAAAGAAGCTTTCCCTAGCACTGAGCTCTTAAAATGGAAATAAAAGGTAGATTTGCATATAAATCCGATTCTGAGTGCTAAAACTGAGAGTCGTGACACAAAGTCAAGTTGATACTCACCTCGGGAGAGAATAAAGTAAAAAAAGAAGGAAATCTCACCTGACGTTGCTTCTCTCTCAAGAGTGTCAGGAACACCTGGGTCGTCTTAAGCGATGCTGTCTTCCGCAGTACTCGAGACTTATGCCACATGAGACGTATTCTCCGACTCGATAGAAAATTTTCTACTTTAAATTACGATTCGATACAATGTTTTAGAATGGAATGAGATTAGTATTATAGGGAGCTCTTTGGGGTACGTGAGATAAAAAAAGTCAATTTCTCAAGTGGTCAGAGAACGTGCTATTTTAATTTATCATTGCCACTCCTGATTCAGAGAAGAGCGGCAAGAATTGCGCGGTGTATGTTCATATGAGATTAGGGTTTTTATTTTCTTTGTACACATGCAACATGGGAAAACGCGAACTTACACGTGTCTTCTTTGGGGGATGGTGTAATAGTGAAACTTAAATGTTAATACATCTTTGTGACTAAGATTAAACCATGAGTTCTCGTTCCAAGTGCTAATTGACAGGAAAAATTACAATAAAATGTCGAATGGTTTTTTCACAAAAGATTTTAAATAAAGGTTTAGAGAATTTCAATGACCATTCATCATTGCCAAAATGTCTGCCAATGAATTTTTGATACTGTAAGATGTTTGTAGATAATTTAAAAAAAGCGTTTAACACAAAATTTATTGACAATGGTTTTTGTACAACATCAGGCTGGTTTCACTCAGATTGTGGAGATTGTGAAAGAATGGGATGTACAAAGTGAGCGTAAAAGAAGAAAATGCATAAAAAAGGTGATGGACATGAATGAATTGAAAGAGGTATGTAAGGATAGGAAAAAATGGAGGCAGCTCTGCAGAGGCTCTGGCCATCCCTAACGGAATGGTGACAGAGTTACAGTTACAGTTACAATAGTATTCAGAAACGACACTTTGCTTGGTTACAGAATAGAGGTCCAGCCCGCCCCGGTCGTGACCTCGTTTGATATGCATCGTGATCATTAGGGAACGGAGACCACCGCGGGTCACTGCAGTCAGGATGTGGTGCTGGAAGAGGAAGTTGACCAGTCTTTGGGAATCCTCAGAGCAATCATATTCTATTAAGAAGATGATCGGCTAATGTAGTCAGGATGTGGTGATGGAAGAGGAAGCTCACCGTTTATTGGGGACCCTTAGAGCAATCATACTCAGCCTCTGCAATCGGATGTGATTTTAGACAAGGAAGATGACCGGTCACTTTAGTCGAATTGGGTTGCTGAAGAAGTAAGTCGGCCAGTCATTGGAGATCCTCAGAGCAATCATATCTAGGCTTCTGAAATCAGGAAGTGGTGTTGGAAGAGGAAGATGGCCGGTCACTGCAGTTAGAATGTGGTGCTGCGGGAGGAAGCTGACTGACGAATTACAAATGGCTTCTGTAGCTAGGATATGGGGATGCAGGAGGAAATTGTCCAGTCATTGCGGGCCCTTAGAGCAATAATAGTCAAGAGGATGACGATGACTGGCTTTTGTAGAAGACACGGGTCACTGAAGTCAGGATGTGGTGTTGGAGAAGGCAGTTGACTGTTCATTAAAAACCCTCAGAACAATCATAATCTAGGTGACGAAGACTACTGGCTTCTGTAATCAGGATGTGTTGATGTAGGAGGAAGATTAATGGCCACTGCAGTCAGAATGTGGTGCTGGAGAAGGAAGCTGACAGGGCATTGGAAACCCTTAGAGCAATCATTCTCAAGGCCACGAAGATGACCGGCCACTGGAGTCAGGATGTCGTCCTGGATGTGGAAGCTGACCAGTCATTTGAGACCCTTAAAGCAGTAATACTATTCTTCATGAATATCCCGCTTCATTATTCCTTGACTTATAGGTTGGTATAAAGCTCCACCTGTACTATAAAAAATGCTTCATTTTACTATTTTCACCTCTGTTTCAGGGAAGGTCGGCAAGAGTTGCAAGGCCTATCTTCATTTGAGATTGTTTTTTTATGGGGTCTCATGGGAATGCATTTAATATGAATCTTAAATGAATTATACAACATATATAGACAATCACAGTATGAATATACAGCACCTACGTTTCTATCGTGGTGCTGCGTAGACGCAGTATTAACTCATCATGCCGTCTCGATGTTCACAAAGTTTGATGCCCCTTTATAGCAGGTATGTAATATGCCCCATAAATAATAATAGATCGACGCTATTAGCAGCTCATCTCAGGTCCGCGTGCGCTGACAGTCCGCCATTGTCTGTGAACAGTTTTATAATGGTTGTAGCGACTAGCGCAATAAAAGCTCGCTCAGTATGAACCGTCACCTCCACCTTGGACCTGTTCCTATAAACAATTGAGTTATAACATAGGAGAGCGGAAACTAACATACTGAATTGATGATGACATACTGAAACTTGTTCCTTCTTGCGTTCCTCTACTGTCAAACGTTGCAGTGGTGCCCCCAATGTACCGCGGCAACAATTACAAATATGAAGCATTAAATATCACAATAGTTACAATGAAATGAGTGATAAAATTGAAATATGAATATACACCTTGAAAATATGAAATATTGACACCAATTTTGGCGATCACAATATTTATAACGCGTGTTATCTGTCAACTCTAGCCATTTCCGGTCTAATCGGCAGCCATTATTTGCAATGGTATCAAGATTCAAGATTTTTTTTCGTTTTGCCGAGTCTTTTGTACATATGGAAATGCAACTGTGAAGTTATTTGTTCTCCTTCTAACTAATGACCATTTTCGTAAGTAAGTTGAGACAGATATATATGTCTATTTTCGTTAAAATAATTTGTAGTCCACAGATATTATAAGGCAATGCTATAAACACTACGTTTAAACTAAATCATAGCGTTTTAACAATTTTATGTAAGAATTAAAACGGCCACTAGAGGCGCAGTTTTAGTTTCCATAATGTCTTGGTAAAAGCTCGCTCAGTATGAACCGTCCCCTTCACCTTGGACCTGTATCCCAACCATAAACTCTACTTTAAACTCAATCGTAGCGTTTGTACAAGTTTATTTAAGAATTAAAACGTTCACTAGAGGCGCAGTTATGGTTTCCATAATGTCTTGGAAAAAGCTTGCTTCGACTTCTTTATTGTACTGAATACACCATGAGTATTCTTAATCTCATAGGAAACACATGCAGGGTGCTCAATAGAAAAGTATTTAAAGAAAATACATTAACATTCACAACTCGTTAATTGATCTTTTAATTTCCAAGTTTATTGCTGATAAACCAAGGAAAAATGAAGTATGTGCTTATATTAAATATGTACATCATATGCCTTTTCAAGATGAAGAATTTTCTTCAGTGTAATAAAAATATAAATTATAGTTTTAAAATTATAGTTTCTTGACTAATAGGTTGGTAAGAGGCTGACCACCCATAATGTAAAAAAATGGTTCATTTTGTCAATTTCACTTCTGTTTCAGGGAAGGTCGGCAAGAGTTGCAGGGTTTGTGTTCATTTGAGTATTGGGTTTTTGTTGTTGTAAGTCCACATGCGGCATGTGTAGTGTAAGCGCGAACTTTTATACGTGTTTGCTAGTAGGAATGCATGTTATGTGATTCTTAAATAGAATATATATCTTTGCACTTTAGATTTTAGAAAATATAGTGTAGATAAAGTGTGAAGCTATAGCAGGGAAACACAAGATTTTCTTGAAATGCATGGCGCTTTTTTTGAAACGGTTACTTAGCTCTTTTGTGAAAAGAAAAGCAACTTCGCCGAAGAGGAATTATGCTATTGGACAAGAAGGTGCTAAAAAGAACCTAA
Source organism: Agapetus fuscipes (assembly GCA_951799405.1). NCBI lineage: Eukaryota > Metazoa > Arthropoda > Insecta > Trichoptera > Glossosomatidae > Agapetus > Agapetus fuscipes. The sequence goes on from OX637338.1 coordinate 7,251,328, forward strand.
TATGAATTATGAGAAGGTCCAAACTAGGCAATACTTCAGAACATAAATAATGTTTGAGTCGAAAATATTAACATTTTAACTTGGTACGTTATTATTTATTGCAGCCAAATACGTTATGTTGGGAAAAGACAAAATGACAAAGAAAATACAAAGCTCCACCTTAAAAGAGACTCATGAAGCTTTCTTTATTAAGGATAATTTGATCATTTTTATTTTCCATAATTTTGATTAAATATTTGGATGGCTAAAAGCTCAGATGGTGTAAGGCTTGCGTTCAAAGCCAAAGGACAAGGGTTCAATCCACACTCAGCCTTCACAAGAAATGAGAACCTTCCTTCTTTAGAAGTAAGGAAACGCTACCTTCAAATGGAGTGATTGCCACATGTCTAGCAATTACTAAATGGGTTCTATTTGCAACATAATTATATTGCGTTATTTGAAATAATAAGGTAGTAAGAAAGACAATAACATCCAATTTCTTATAAATAAGATACATGAAAGAGAGAATCATTTTTTTTTAAATTGTAGACAAGTATGACAATGGATTTAATTGATAAATGAATTGATCAAATACAAACTACAAAACGGCAACAGGAAATTTGGCTGCAATGGAAATTTTGAAAAAGTAGGAGGAAAATAGGTCCTGACAATATGAAATGTAATATGAATCAGCGAAAAATAGGTTACATTTTATAAGTAAAAAAAACATTGAGATAAAATACAAAATATGTGTATTTGCCATAAGTCAATGCAACGCTCCCATTTAAGGTTGTATTTGAATATCGTCTACCGGCCACGTACTTCTGCTCTGAATCCCAAGTCTAAGACTATACGTGTAAAATTCATTTGAAAAGTTTACAAAAAGGGACTGAACTTTAAACAAAGCCTCTTGTGAGCGTTGTAGTTAGTGAATAAATATGTACAATGCTATTGTTGAGTTTACAAGTAACGTTTTAAAGGTGCTTGATGTACTGAAACGATTTGCACGAGGAAGCAATTCTCCGTGTTCCGAGTCTACGGCGCAATTACACATTTTAGCATACCGGAAACGTCCGCAGATAAGTGAACTATTTTAGATGTTACAGTTTTTCACGTGAGAGCCAATCTCTGCCGATTCCCAACGCACTTTCATCTGGTAACGAGATTTACAATTGCACATCTTAAGCGCTACAGACACACGCAATGATTAACCAGATGAGTTTCTATTTTGCCAGACTAACTGTAGAGAACAAGATTCTACTAACGAGAATTATGTTACTATTTATTGCTATATATAATTACAATCTATGCTGAACTCGGCAGCAAGATTCATATTCGGGATGTCTAAATTTACTCACATTACTCCATTGTTGAGGAAACTTATTGGCTTCGTTTTCCGTAGAGGGACTACCTTATGTTTGTCTGATGGTTTACAAAGCTGTAAGTTCGCCTTCATATTCGTCTGACATGTTCGCATTCTTTGAGATAGATTTGAGACACCAGACGCTCAGATCTGCGGGGTACCTATGGGGTTGTTGACTTAGTCCAGCCGTACCGTCAGACACACTAATTTTTAGAATCTTTCTTTCCCATGTGCGGTCTCAATGGGGTAGAACAAACCTAATGTGAGGAAGGCAAAAACTGTTGGTATCTTTAAAGGAGCACTAAAGACGCATCTTTAAAAAAAAACTAATCCGTGCTTGAGAATTGGTGCTTTCTATGGCGACGACCATGCTCGCAGAGGGCTCTTGAGGTGTGATTCACACATAAACAGTACTCACCAAATAAATCATCCTAAAAATATAACTGTACGACATCTTGTTCAACAATATTTATAAGTTGTTTTCGCAGGCTGTTTCTCCCACCTTCCTGTCTAGATGGAATTCCCGGATATAACAGATTTCGTGTTGCAATAATAAATTATTTCAAGCAATCACCTGCCCGCGTGGTGTACCGGTATAGCGCCCCTAGCGACAGATCTAGTCTCCGCGCGGTCGTAGGTTCGTGTCCCGGCTAACGGTCAGCTGTCAGTCCGCATGCGCAGCTTCGATTGTTCTGTTTGACGTCACTTGCAGAGCTTTTCCCATAAATTACTCTAAGTGCTGTAAATAAGATGTTCCGAGACGCCGCGGAGTAATGCTATAAATTTTCAACGTTCCGTTGGAGTTCAAACACACACATTCATCTTTTCAGTTACCGAATAATAATTCACCAATCTTTGTAGAACTATGTAACTTTGATTACAAGTCGATATTAAAAGTCACTTTTTAGAACATTTTTAAATAAAAACATCGATAAATAAAATTTCGAGAAAACGGCCCGTAGTCAAGTGTTTAACGCTACGAACTCGTAATTGAAACGTCGTGGGCTTGATTTTCATCGGAGCACAACAAAATAAAAACATAGCTTTCCTTTTTTCTTGTGCTCCTGAACATTCATGTGCTTTTACTAAAGTTCCATCCAGCCTTACAGCAATTGGATCTTGCTTGAGTAATTGGCACTTTCTATAGCGACGACCAAGTTCGTAGAGGGCTCTTGACGTGCGTTTCAATGTTTCTGAGGGTTTCAAGTTGTCAAGGGTTAAACATCATGCTTTAAGATGTTTTCAATAATCGAAATGTTTTCCAAACTTATTTCTTCATAATATAAAGAAAGTTTTTATTTCAAAAAGTAAATTGTAATAAGTTGCTCTTTGATATAAAAATGCTTGCTGACAGGCTCCCTTTATTATTTTGGGGACGAGAAAGTACTGGGTTTGCGAAATAACAATAACTCAAAGGTGTCGGATTCACTAACTACGCCGTGCAATAATTTCTCCTCATTTCATTTTTATTGTTTCACACTGAAAGGTTCCCGGGTCAAGGCTTGTTATTGCCAAAAGTTGAGAATGTTATTTTTCTCAATAAATATTGTTCGATTTACAGGCAAGTATCAACACATCGTAAATTTCAGACTATACGGCGTGCATCGCTTCCTTTCGTGAAATACTTTCTTCGCTCTTAAATATTGTTTCGGTAATCAAGATTAATAAAAACAGTTTATTAATGGGTTTAACACGACAGCCATCTTTTATTCTTCCCGAAGTGCTTTTTAATAAAATGTACTTAACACATTGCAATCTTGATTTTGAGTGAAAATGTGGGTACGGATAATTTATTGAACATCGTTTAATGTGTGCAAAAAATAACGGAAAGGGCTTTTCGTTTGCGAACAAAAAAATAATATGAGTGTTTTGGTCAGCTGTTTTGTTTTCTAAATAGCAGTTTATTTTCTCGACATGTGAATGAACTTTGATTCATATTCTAGCTTACAGAAATAACTCTAATATTTCAATTCTCTTCAACGACTCTTTAGTCCCACTTCTATCACACATCAAATTTTCTATTCATGCATACAGAGAACATCGTAAAAATAATCATGTAAAATGAATGTTTACAATGTCAATACACAAACCCTTAAATTTTTAATAGAACATCGTGTATGTATGTTTTTATTGCAAACTTTTTAACAAAAAAACTCTATATTAATCTATAATTTAACTTGCAAAGATATATTAACATTCAAAACTTATATCAAATGTATGCCCACAAACCAACACGTGTAAGTTCGCGTTTACAAATGCTAAATGTGCACTTACAAAATAAGACCAAACCTCAAATGAACATAAAACCTGCAACTTTTGCCTTATCTTTCCCTGCAAGGGGTGACATTGGCCAGTGAACCATTTTTTACAGTATGGGTGGTCAGCCTCATACTAACCTATAAGTCAAGGACTATTCAATATTCGAATATACATAAAATACTTATATTAAGTACGTCCCTTTTCCGTATCCTGTTGTTTTCTTCCTGTCCCTCCAATCCCCACCTCTCCTGACCGCTTTGACCTTGAGATGCTATCATTCCTCCAAGCCTCGCTCTCTCCCCCTCACAGTCTACCACTCCAACACCTCTCCAACACCTCTCCTGACCTCTATACTTAAAGTGAAAAACTTTACGCTGAAATTGAACCATAATGTTTACCAAAAAATCTAAGAAAACTCACACAGCACCTCCAGTGACCGTTTTGGTTTTTATATTTTTTCAGCCTACGTCTGAGTTTTAATGTAAAGTTGTATTCTTGGAGTGCTGTTTTCCAGGACCCGATTAAGGCCATTGGGGGCCCTGGTGCGGGGAAAGTCAGGGGGTCTTCAAACCCCTTAACCCTCCCCCCCCGCAGCCATTAAAAATAAATAACAACTTATTGCGAACCAAAACGATTACTGACGGATTTTTAGGAAACCTATTTGGCAGCTTTATGGCATTTGTTGGAGGTAAGTGGGTAACTTCGTCTTGTCTTTTTTTTAAGAAAATGTGTTGAAACATTTTTCTATACAATTTCATATAAGTCTCAAAAGGGGCCTTCGGAACTTTGGTTCCGAAGGCCCCTTTTGATATGGAATCAAAAAAAAAATAAAAGTAAATATCTTCTTTGACTCATTAAAAAAAAGTATTCGAGGCCCCTTTGGTCGTGAATGTCTTAAAAGCATGGGCACCTGGCAAATCTACGTCAAAAAAATCTTTGAATTGTTTTTTTCTGAAATGTCTCTGTCAAATGTCATCGAAAAAACCATCCAGCCTTACAGCAACTAGGTCTTGCTTGAGAATTGGCACTTTGTAGCGATGACTTAGCCATAAAAAAATCCGATCGATAGCTCATTTGGTAGAATGCTTGCATTACATGCCGAGAGCAAGGGTTTGATACCCATTGAGGGTTTCAGAAATGATTTCCTGTTTCGGAGTCTATTTCAAAACCCAAAAAAATACTGACAAGGTGTACTCAGCCTTCACAAGAAATGAGAACCAGCTCCCCTGGGAGCTGGGAAAACCCTACTTCAATTGAAAGTGGTTGGCGTCAGGCCGGCCCCCTTACCCGTAAAAATAAAATGGCCCTTAATCGCCACTTGCGATTCCTTCGGGGATTACTTAGGCAAGAAGTTGTATTTTATGTGTTGCTTAGATGCGTTGCGTCTCGACGGCACTAGTTCGGTCGCCCCGCTCAAACCGCCCTTAATCCGGGCCTGCTGGCTTCTCTTATCAGTCATCCCGGCACCACACGACCAGCGGGAAAGGCCGCAGCCTACCCACTTTAATGTTTCAATTCGTGATGTACTGCAGAGGTGAAAATTATTCAAGGCGTACCATAAATTAATGCTGAAATATTGCTGATGGAGAAGGGACAGGAATGATATCTCAAGTACCTACAAAAATATACATTAATGGCAGATGATTTTAGTAGGGGAAGAGAACAACGAACACATCCCGCAAGAGACTCAGGATGAATGGATAAAAAAGGTTGAATTTCATTGATAAATACGAGATAATGTCATAATAGGTATAATGTTGGCACTTTTTCAAACAATAACCAATAAATATTATATGATATTAAAAAAAATGTTTATAAAATTTCAATGCCAGGGAGACGTATTTACAGGAGGTCAAGATTTAAAACCGTCCAGTGTAAGAAATTAATTTCGGTACAACGTACTCTTGTCACTGAGGTCCTATTAACGTACCGGCAAGACTTTCTCATATATTACAAACGAGAACCTGCTCATTCACATTAAATTGCATCTTAGTTAAAAGGAAGATTTATCAATTTTTGAAAAGTTTTAGCGGAAACATTGTAGAACTCCATTTTAATTATTAAAAAATGATAACAAACTTTGTTTAGTTCTACTTTATTTATTTTTATTTAGTTACAAACAAAAATAACGAGTTGTGACCGGTTTCGGCCTCTTGGCCATCCTCTCGTTATTTTTGTTTGTAACTAAATAAAAATAAATAAAGTAGAACTAAACAAAGTTTGTTATCATTTTTTAATAATAGGAAGATTTATTTTTATTATTATTAGGTATTACGTTAAGTTTTTACTTCTTCTTCTAATTATTATATTCTTCACGCTACCCGTGATCTAGCAACAATCCCACAAAGAGTGCCACCCGAGGTATGCTACTAGCTTCAGTAACATTGAACAACTTAATTTTAAAGTCATGGGCACTTCTCTAACCTAGAGGCTCTTGTTTTGTCAAGCCGTTGCATTAACTTCACAGAAAGGCCTTCCGCCACTTGAGAAAATGTATAGCTTTTGCATGAGCGCCCTAATGCTGTGGATCCTTCTGATTCATACATACAGGACGGGTATGATGATGATGATGAAGTACAAAATTTATATAGCGCCTTTTATGACAGTTTGTCATTGCAAAGGCGCTTGTCCATATGATTGGACGAAGAGGTGAGTCTTAAGACGTCTTTTGAACAGTCTCTCCAAATCCAGTTCCCTCAATGACGCGGGAATAGCATTCCAAGTCATTGGAGCGGCTGCCTTGAATGCCTTGTCTTCAAAAACAGTGCGGGGCTTTCTTGCAGGGATGACCAGGCAGCTGATTCTTGATGCGGAGGGTATGAGGAGGATTTGAGCATACGTACCAAAGGCATTCGAGAAATTTTAATATCCTTTCCAACTATCATTTCTCGAGTGATGACATGTAAAATGCCATATTTTGTGTCGTACATTGACCCAAATGATAGCATATCCCAGATACATGGTAGCACGGCCACTTACTCGTTATTATTTGGCATGGCATTACTTTCAATTCAGATCAAATATTATTGTTGCAGGTCTTGCACAATCCTCCAGAAACGTGCTGCAGCCGATAAAGCTCCCGATACCATCCAGTTTGCTTGTTAAACTAATTATTCAAGGTGGTGTTTTGTCACAGCGCACTATCGAACACTCGGGGAAGGTCCATGCACTCCACTATAAGCAGGGACGTTGCAGACATATGGCGAAACTAAAATGTGCCATTAGGCGACGCAATCTCAAAACAAAAAAGAAAAACAACAGTCAAAAACTGTGCTTTCTCTTCAGGTAAATATAAAGTATTGTGAATGCTTTACTTGTATGTCTCGTCGATATTGTTCAGCATAATGCTTGGTATTCTTTGTCGTGATTAAATCTACCGTATGGTTTGAAATATTTACTATTGTTTTTGGATGAATATCCCTAGGCACATCCTTGACTTATAGGTTGATATGAGACTGACCCCCCGTACTGTTAAGCCAATGTCACCGCTATTTCAGGGAAAGTCAGCAAGACTTGAAGAGCTTATGCTCATTTGAGATTGAAGTTTTCTGTTTATCCACGTGCGGCATCTATAAGCGCGAACTTACTGTCTGCTTGTGGGAATGCTTGTTATATGAATTTTTAAATGTAAAATATCTTTGCAACATAGATTAAAGACATCCATGTTTATAAACAATTTAAGAGTTCGTGTATAAAAAAAAACATCATTCATATCTATATTGGTTAGAGATGGTCACGGAGACATGGAGCAAATGATAACATTTCTTACTACACAGAAACCTGAAAGCTTGGGAAACCTCCTCATCTAAGCTTTTCATTAAAATCAAACATAGCGTCTTAGTTCCGTAACCTTTCCAGAGATCTACGGATGAGTTACATTACTAGAAGGGAACAATGGCTAAAATGAGTCGTAAGCGTCAAAATAACTGTCAATTTACAAACATGCGCTTGGGTTTCGCATTGCCTGGGAGCGTCTCTGCGCACAGCCATGCTGCTCGCTGGGAACTGTGCTAAATGCGGCTTCATTAGTGGGATATGTGCGACAGAGATGATACCGTTCGATACTCCATTTGTTTGTCCGTGTTATGTTATGAGAGCGTGCTTATTGTGGCCGGGCCTGTGATTCGGATCGCTGACGTGTGCTAGAGGAGCGTCGCTAGCGCAGGCTCACTACGCTCAAGACGACTAGAGGTGCAATACAACCTGAGCGAATACGGAGCCTGCGCTGGTGGAGTGAAAAAGCTCTGAGGCGGAGAGTGGCTTACAATTTTATTTTAGAAAATAAATTAACAAACCCATCACATTTTCTTTTTCATGTTCTATACTTTGTTATTTCTGTGATATAAGCTGACTAAAACCTGTGTACTCTCTACAGCGTAAACAATCATTGGCTCTATTGGTACCCTCTCGTAGCAGGTTTTTTTGATTTTATTTGATATACAATTTTGATACATTTCATTTCTTAATTTTAATACATGTTAGATTTATGGTTTTTACGCTATACCTCACCAAAAAGAGACTAAGCTTATGTGTGTGGTGAGATACATTTTGATTAACTACCATTTTACTTTTGTTAAATATTAAGTAAATATTATATTATATAATTATAATAAATATTAAAGCATTAGAACTGCAAGCTGAATTTAATTGGGTATTAATAGATTTAAATTAGAATTATGGTCGTACGATATTTGATACAGAATAAAAAACGTTTTTTACGGTAGTTGAGAAACTTTTTCATATTTTATTCGTTCACGGTTTGTATAATCTGTTTTTAATTCTATATTTACTTGAATGTGTTTTATTTTCAAATACTAAACAAAATCATAAATCTACACTTTATAGTAGCTAACAAATAAAACAATGCAATAGGGGCGTCATTTAGGTCTACGCCTCTGACATCTACGAACCTGATTCCAGCATTTTGAATCCGAGAACGTCGTGTGTGTCAAACTAAACGATGTTATTTTATTTATTTATGTCTTCTACCTGCAACTATAACAAACACATACAATATTATTCAGAGAGTTGTCCCATTGTGAGACTCTGTCCCGTTATATTGTTGCTTTTACTAAAGTTTCATCTAAATTGGCTCAAAAAATAAAACTCCACTAATGGGCAAATTTTTCACATTTAAGCGTCTGAGCTGAGATAGCATCACGCTTAAGATTTACGATAATGGGGGAGTTTTACCTACCATTAAAACTCTTATTATGTTTCTATAGATGTCTGGAGTCCATATTATGAGAGAAACAATCACTTTTCCCCTTTTATGTGGTTTTTTAGTCTATTCCTGGGTCTTTGATTTGCACTTTTTTTACACTTTAGGCACTTTCTACTCTATGGTCGCTTTTTCCCCATTTCCTGTTCCCTATTTCCAGTTTCCCCATAACCCGGTCGCAATTTGTCATAAAGCTCATAATACACCAGGTAGGGGTTACCTGGACTCCAGACATCTATAGAAACATAATAAGAGTTTTAATGGTAGGTAAAACTCCCCCATTATGTGTTCTGAGAGATGTCTGGAGTCCATATTATGAGAGATCTGTCTATTATCTCCTGGTGACCGGGGACGTCTTTATTTGATATTAACTGGTTGAAATAGGGAAAGATCTTCTGGAGCTGTATGTTTCAACATCTCTTTCTGATAGTATTTTCTGAAAGTGTTTTCCTTTTTCCAGTTGCCTCTTTCCAGTATGTTATCTATTGGATTAAGTGATGCGACCGCTGAACGTGTGCTGCCGGGAGTGGCCTCTACTCCTGCTGATTTTAGCGTGTTCTTTACCCATCCTCCTATGATTGTTCTTGCAGCTGCCTTCACTTGTACTCGGGTGCTGATGAACAGGTTATAAAGATTTTGTCCTGATCTCCTTTCGCGTGATAGTTCAATCAGCTTCCTTATCCAGAAGACTGGGTTGATGATGTGTTCCTTGGATTCCAGAAGTCTCCAATTAGATTGTAGGTGTTTGAGGGTATCTGTTTTTGATCCAAAGAATGGAATTAACACAATTGATGTGCCTTCGTCGAGAATGTTTCCTTCTGTGATATTTAGCAAGGTCAGATCGTGTACTCTTCTTCCTGAAGATAACAGAAGTAAGATTGCCGTTCTACACGCAACTTCATAGAGAGAATCTGATCGAGGAGTGTTCCTGACTAGCCAGTCTCTCACTATCTGCCGATTCCACACAGGGGACTTAGGAGGGTTGATCTTTACCATTGCTAGTGCTTTTAATGTTTTTAAATTTAATTTCACTAGGAAATCTGAGCTGACATTCTTTTCCATCATTGCGTTGCAGAAGGTTACGATGGCTGACTTATGTACCAGCATAGTCCTGTATGATAGTTTTTTCGTTAATGAACAGTTGCACTAGATACCTTGCCAATTGATTAGGAGATGGTGTGTTGGGATGGGTATTATTCGCCAGTATCCAGCGGCACCATCTTTGCCAAGCAGGTTTATATGTGTTGAGTGGGGAAGCTCGCCATCCTGACAGGAACAGTCTTTTCTCTTCCGCGTTCCAGGAATTTAAGATACTGTCCCCAGTCCCAATTTTCCCCACTTCCATTTCTAGATCCTGAATCCTGGGTGGTGGATTGCCTGTTGATGTGTTGATTAGTACTGACACCAGGTTCGGTAATTGCATCGGAGGTACGAGTGATCGACGAATTAAGTCTGGTCGCCAGAAGACCCTCTGCCACCTCGGGACCACGAGTAGGTAAGTTCCGGTCGCCCCGTTTAGGTGCCTCAGGATCCTCGGTATAAGGTTTGGCGGAGGAAATATCCGACCCGCATTGTTGAGCCAGTGCCGACTGAAGGCGTTTTGAAAGATTGCGCATGAGTCTGTGGAGTCTCTGGACACGCAAGTTGAACTCATGTGTGCCGTGGTAGATGCGAACAGGTCTATATCTGGTACTCCGAAATGATTGAAAATGGCCTTCGTTGCTATTGGTAAGAGATGCCACTCTGGAGGGGCTCTTCCTCTTGATAGGTGATCCGCGTCTCCGTATCTTCCCGGTAGGTACTGAGCTGTTAGCGAGATTTCCCATTGGTCTGCCAGAGTCAACAGATCTCGGGTAAGATTTAGGAGTGTTTTGGATCTGGTGCCTCCTTCCTTGCGGATGTAGGCGACTACTGTCTTGTTGTCTGATTGTACCAGAATTTCGGAGCCGGAAAGGTCGTGCGCTGTGCGTTGCAGGGTTGCAAAAACAGCGAACAACTCTTTTCGGTTGGAGTGCTACTTCTTTTGTTGAACGGTCCACTGTCCTGACAGCATCAAGTCGTCCAGAGTTGCTCCCCAAGCTAAGTCTGACGCATCTGTTGTCAAGAAATGTCCGAAGGTTTCCCTGTGGATGGAACTTGATTCGTTCGCATTCCCTATCCACCACTCTATTTCTTGTAAGCTGTCCTCGGTCATTTGTATGGACCCTCTTGGTGACAGGTGCTTCAGTGGCTTGCTCGCTATCTGCAATTATCTGCAGTGGAGGCGACCATGAAGCTGGCAAAGTTTAGTCTTCCTAGGAGACTTTCCGCCAGTTTTAAGGACCATTTTCGAGAAGTCAGTATTGCTCGAAGTGAGTGGCACAATGCCTCTTGCTTCCGGTAAGAAAGACCTACTTGGTGACAGGTGCTTCAGTGGCCTGCTCGCTATCTGCATTTGTCTGCAGTGGAGGCGACCATGAAGCTGGCAAAGTTTAGTCTTCCTAGGAGACTTTCCGCCAGTTTTAAGGACCATTTTCGAGAAGTCAGTATTGCTCGAAGCGAGTGGCGCAATGCCTCTTGCTTCCGGTAAGAAAGGAATTTGCAATTGTTGTGCGTGTCCCAAACGATTCCCAAGTACTCTAATTGTTGAGTGGGGAAGAGCACTGACTTCTGGAGATTTACATACCACCCCAGAGATTGTAGGATATCTACTGCTAGATGCGATTGCCGACAAAGATCGTCCTTGGATTGGTTCGCAAGGAGGAAGTCGTCGAGAAAAACGATTGTCCGAATACCTCGTCGCCGCAGTAGTTGGGCTACCCAATTTGTAAGGGTTGCAAACATTCTGGGGGCAGATGAAAGGCCAAAGGGCAGACTTGTCATCTGAAGTAATTCTCCTCGATAGACCAGTCGCAAAAATCTCCAATGTTTCTGTGCACTTGGGAGATGAAAGAAGGCTTGCGATAGGTCTATTTTCGACAACCAATTGTTTGGCTGCAGAAACTCTGGCACTTTGTAGTGGCTATGAGTTTGAACGGAACCGGGTCCAGGAAGAAGTTTAACGATTTCAGGTTGAAAATCATTCTCGAGGAACGGTCCGATTTGGGTGTTAGGAACATTTTTGATAAGAAGCTGGGAGATGACTCCGCGGCCTCTATAACGCCGAATTCGGTCATTTCCTTTATTTGAGAGTCCATTTCGGGTGAAGGACTCGTCTGGTATAGCATTAAGGTCTTTTTGTGTGGTAATATCAGAGGGAGAATTGAGATGAAAGGTATTCTTACTCCGATTATCATCTTCAGGATGTGGTTTGGTGCTCCGAGTGACGTCCAAACCTGTAGGGAGGACTTCAAGCATCCTCCGCGAAATGGTTTCTTGTCATTTTCGTGGATGCCTCCTTCTGTCTCCTTTGAGATTTCCTGACCGTGTGTTATTCCCTGCCCTTTTTCCTCTTGAAGAGAAATTTGGAGCGTCTCTAAGGCCTCGATTGCTTTCCGCAGTGGGTCGTTGCTGCCCTCTAAAAACTGATTCCTTTTCTGTACTGGAACGTGCGGTTTCGATGAGGTGCTGGGTCTTCACTGACAATTTGTCGGTGGTCCCCACTCTAGAGCAAAAAAGACGTGAGACTGTCTTTGCCAAACAAGTGTTCGGTACTCGGCGGGAATTTGTTTAACCCCTCTCACATGCTCTTCCTTAACATGCCCTAGCACAGTTTTCCTGCGGAACTGGAGGGCCTCTGTCCGCCTCCCCCATACCATCTGGAGGATGTCTTCCGAGACTTTCTGGTATGGCGAGTCCAGAGCGAACAGCGTTTTGACCTTTTCGAAAAGGGCTTTCCTCACCAAGGTCGTGTCGCTCCGGGCTCCCCAGTTGACCAAGGTTTGAAGCCCAGACTGGAACTCCTCTTTCTGGATGAGGAGGGCGTGGGACATGGCTGCAAACGACCGCTCGCCTGAATAGGGGAGCTTACGTCGCACTGGCGAAGTTCATCGTTCACTGCCAGGTCGACGAACGCCGGTTCTGCCAGGTACTTATTCTGTACCTCGGCGTACCTTACTCCGGTCCAGTTTTCACTGTCGAAGTGCTGGAGCCTTTGGAGCGCTTCGACCCTGTTGCTCTTGGCCTTGGGGTGAGCTGGTTCTTCCACCGTTGTGGCGGCTTCCTGGAAGCTCAGCAGTAGCTCTTCCTGGGCCTCCTCATTCTCTTCCAGTCCCGAAGGTTGTTAGAGGAAGTTGCTGGAAGAGTTTCCTGCCGCCGATTCAACGAGATTTCCCATAGAACTGGCGGGCCAGTCACCGAAAACTGCGTTCGTCAGCATCACGATGTGGGAAACCAAATCTATCCTTGGGTCCAAGACAACCCTCAGCCGTTTCTGACGCCGTTTCTGACGCCGCGGCGGTGAACCTGATTCCGAAGTGTCATATCCGCATTTTAGTGACGCATCACCTGAATCCTGTGAGATTTCGGCGAGAGGTTGCCCTTTATTGTTATCACAACTCATAACATTGATTTTGATGTTATATAAAGTAAAAACTCCGTTAAAATAACGAAAAACGTTTTTCGTAAATATGACAGCGTGGCATAACCAACAAAAATACGTATGCGAACTTTTAACCACCACAATATCACCTGTTTTAGTTTTTAATTGTTCACAAGGACACAAGATGGTAAAATAACACTCTTTTAAATGTTTTTGCCCAGGAATATTGTCAATTCACTCAAATTTTCGAAGATAAAATCAACTGACATGTGACCACAAGGGGAAAATGACGCTTTATGTCAAATTGCGACCGGGTTATGGGGAAACTGGAAATAGGGAACAGGAAATGGGGAAAAAGCGACCATAGAGTAGAAAGTGCCTAAAGTGTAAAAAAAGTGCAAATCAAAGACCCAGGAATAGACTAAAAAACCACATAAAAGGGGAAAAGTGATTGTTTCTCTCATAATATGGACTCCAGACATCTCTCAGAACACATAATGGTAAATAGACGAATTAAAAGCTCGGCTTTGTGAATCGATGCCCGCTCGCGATTCCAGTGGCTCTTTCTCTCGAGCGAAAAAATAACTCAGCTCTCATTACTACTGGAGATATCCGAAGGAATGACACAATGACCGCGGTACCGTTACGTTCTGTGGAGTACAAATGCCATTCAGAGATGTTATCTTTCTAAATTCAGTGATCAAAAGAAACAGAGGCTGGTGACCTTTGCCGAGTCAATGAGATATGAGAATCTGATAGCGCGGGCGACTTGCTCAGCCGGCCAATTGACTTTTCTTCTGTGCGAATTTGTATTTAATAATATTGTGAAAAGATTGAAACTAGAGCGAGAGGATAACAATTCAGAGAAAATAAATACCAGATTTATTGTTGACCTTTCTTTGGCTTTGATATTAAAAGAGATTATGAAACTTTCTGTTTCAAAGTATCTAATACTTTGTACATGCCTTTTCTCTTTTTTAAGGTGCTTCTAATTTTATGTAGGTATACAAAAATACTGATCACTGATGCAACAAGTATATTTTTTATATTTTGTATTGTTTGTGTATTAACACTGTGAAAATTCATTTTGTTTCAATTTATAATTTTTGGATGAAATTTTTCAAGCAAAACACTGTTTATTTTCACTATAGACTTTATTTAAAAGATTAAAATCTTTAAAACAAAATTACGAACGTTTTCGACCTAGAAGGTCATCATCAGGTATATCATATACCTGATGATGACCTTCTAGGTCGAAAACGTTCGTAATTTTGTTTTAAAGATTTTAATCTTTTAAATAAAGTCTATAGTGAAAATAAACAGTGTTTTGCTTGAAAAATTTCATCCAAAAATTATAAATTGAAACAAAAGTATATTTTTTTATCAAAATAGATAAAAAAAAAAATAACATCGCTTTTTGGTACTTTTATCAGCGCTTCGACAATGTGTAGATCCATCAAGTGAACACTTCAGCCTTGTTTAGATAGTATTACACAATAAACAGTGAATTCTTTCCAGAAAAGACTCGTTCTCGTTTTTAATGACTCGACATGGACGCGTGGCGTAAAGTATTGGATGAATATTTAGTTTCATCGGTTCGATCGCCATCTAGCAGTATCGAACATCAGTTTTATCGCGTCTCTTGTAAGCATTCATCTGTGGTTCTTCACGTTTGCTGAACCAACGACCATTTTAATTATTTTAATTCGACCCGAGGTTGTTGTGTTTGGTATGAAATTAGACAACAATAAATCGATTGGATGTAGACATTAAGTTAACACAAATATTTAAATTTCATAAACAATTGTACAATAATAATTACCTTCTTTACAAGTCGGCTAATTTTATGTTCAAATTTCTTCCTTTACTTTCAATAGATTCGTATAATTGACTTAAAAACGTTAAGTATAACAAATGGCATTTTCTCGAAAAAAAATTAAGACATTCAGACCCTTATTACTTCGATCATATATTCTTACTTTTTCTCTTTTGTGTTTATTGCTGTAAGCGATCATGTTTCTTTATCCTCTTTCACTTTTCCAAGCAACATCTTTTTAAGAAAAAACTTGGGAAGACGAACATGAGGTTGCTCAAGAACTTAATAAGTTGAGGATTTGAAGCGGCTCATGAATGACTCGTCCCATTCGCAACTAAAGAAGACAGTGACCTACGGAGATGGCTGGCACAACAAGGCCCAGTCTTATGAAAATGATGATGATGTTTTTGAGAGCGTGCGTTTGCCATTGCTGGTCCTCTGGACTGAAACCACTTTCCTTATCACGAGAGGGAGATCCGAAATGCACTGAGAGCAAGAATTTTTTTGGCATCATTTGTACAAGCCTCCTTGGAATGACTACATCCTGAAACCGTACTCTGATTAAGCCAAAACTCGTGATCATCGACCAGCTTGATGGACCACTCTTGAGGAAGGTTTGCAGATCAACGTTTGGGAGTCGGTGCCATAGATGGTAAGCGAACACCTTTCACAGTCTTCCGTCGGGAAACCCGAGCCGGCGAGCTAGACGAGCGATCCAGCCAGTAAAAGTCCCATGCACCAGAGTAAGCACCATATTGTAAGACTTGTAATTGATGGCGCCCTACACGGCGGAACGGACCGCGGATCAAGTAAAGCAAACATCTCGTAAAGTGTTAACGATAAGTTACTGCAGGTACTGCATTTAGTGCAGCATTGTAAAGGATTCTCCTATGTAGAAGGTAAATGCTGCAGGGAATCAGTTCTCGGATCAAAACTGAAATTTGAAAAAAATAGTCAGGTAAAATTCTGTGCAGAAATTTAGACTGTATGAGCATCTGATTTATTTCTGGCGATAATTTGTGATATATGTCTCGTGTTGTATCAAAAGTGGTAATCTAGCATTTTTTAGAAAATCGGATTAATATATGGAAATTATGAGAAACTAAGTCTTCTTTGTCCTGTATTTACCCATATTTATCTCAATTTTGAAAAAACCTAGATTGGGGCATTTGATTTTATATGACTCAGGTATCAATGAGCTATGGATGTCAGGAATAGAAATGATGTGTTCAATCATTCATCTGAAAAAAAGTTAAACGGAAGCAAAATGTGAATCCGGTACCATGTCCGAGCTGCCAAGATTGAGAGCTCTGACGTTTGGTCGAAATAAAAGAACATCGATTTTCATGCCTCGTGGTGCGTTTGATTATAGCTAAGTAGGTACTAATTACGATCAAAATGATCTAACTAATACGCAGAAAGAAATAAATTGGTGAATGGCGTATCTCTTCACAAATTTACTCAAAAAGCATGACCTCAGTAATGCGCAGGGGTGTGCTCATAAGGGTTGTAATAATTTTTTAATCAAAATTTGAAAAGCAAAATTCATCTCAGAACCATTGCACCTCATTGATCTAAATACAGATCATTTCCCATTCGAGTTTAATAAATCTCTTATTCGCGTCAATTAAGTATGATAAACGAGCGTTATCTAGTGTGGTAGTTACTCGGGGAGTTTATTAAAAGTATAATTCATCATGGTGCCGCATGAGGGCGACGTGCAATGAGAGGAATAATTTATTAATGAGGTGTCTGGGTCCGCATTCGCAGGCGAGAGGGCCTTGTAATCCAGTGCGATGGTAAGTTATTGCAATGCATACCCTCTAATAGCCATTTCATATCATTCCATGCTTGTAATGAACGGTTGTTTGATAGTTTTCGATCTAGAATTCACGTTAGCGTTAGTCGTCCAGTAGTAAGGTGAATGAGTTAAAATTAAGGAGGTACTAAAAGGGTATTTGCAGAACATTTTTTTTTATCAGATTCTTGGCTGAGGTTTCTGAGGCTGACTGTTTGCGTACTGTATCAAATTACCAATACCAGGCTTATTCAGGGAAAGGCTGTAAGAGTTGCAGAGTTTTTTTTTCATTCCTTGAGTCTTGAGCTTTCTTCTGTAAGTACCTATACACATATGTAGCTTAAAAAATATATTTTTAACATGTTCTTATAACTAAAATTGAAAATCAAATGTATGCTACAAAATATACCAATATGGAAGATAGTTCAAAGAATTTTTCTTTTTCTAATTTCCATGAATTCTGAACCTACGAGAATTTTTGCTTTCAGTTTCCTATTCTAAAAAATGACGTGCACATCTAAAATCTACAATCTAAGTT
Organism: Agapetus fuscipes; assembly: GCA_951799405.1. NCBI lineage: Eukaryota > Metazoa > Arthropoda > Insecta > Trichoptera > Glossosomatidae > Agapetus > Agapetus fuscipes. The sequence goes on from OX637338.1 coordinate 7,268,761, forward strand.
ACAAATTAATCTCATATCAAATGCATGCTCACAAATAGACACGTGTAAGTTTGCGCTTACAAATGCTGAATGTGTACTTACAAATTAAAACAAACCTCAAACAGTATACTTTAAAAATAAGAATGTGCCTATATATTTATCTTGAAATTTGAACAATTCTGCATATAATTCATTTCACAATGAACATGGTTTCATTTTCTATATACCTATAGAATAAAATTGTACGAATACCTTCGCGATCCGTAGATTCCAGACTTCGTTTACAAAGGTGAATTCTCTGCATAGGTGTAGCATTTAGTAGAGCCGACACCTGTAACTGAATCTCGCTCGCGTTACCTGTAACACCTAATGTGGCATCCAGGGTTCCATGCTAGAACGACGCAGTGACAAAACGACACAGGAAAGTACATCATAAAGACAAAACTTCCTAAGACAAATCATCACATGCCTAAAACAGAATACCCCATAAACGGCACATGAAAAACATTGTCATAGTGATGTATTTCTGTGTTGTTTTATCATAGTGTACGACCACTGCGCTCTGCGCTCTGCCCTCACTATTGTCAACAAGGTCACAGTGCCTAAAAGAGCGAACACGTCAAATTTTGCAGACAGGAGCTTTGCGGTGGCCGGGCCGGTTGCCTGGAACAATTTGTCCGTCGGTGTTTGTACAAACCAACCTAACACCATCTTCAGAGAAGGGCTGAGGACACTGGTTTTTTCCAGAAGCCATGGCACCCTTGAGATGGTCCTGGACTATTAAATGGCGCCACAGGAAATAAATCATCCATCATCATTGTGATTTTCTGTCATGTGTTGTTCTGTCATGTGTCGTTATGTAATGTGTCGTTCTGTCATGTGTCGTCTCTCATGTGTCGTTTTGCCACTGTGCCATTCTATCCTGTCACTGGCATCCAGTACACCCAGAGTGAAGTTAAACTCAACCACAGTGTTTTACCAAAAGTGTTTAGAAAATGAAACGCTCTCTTGAGGTTCTAATTTTAGTTTTTATACAGTTTTGCTGAAATACTATGGTTAGGTTTAAGCGTAAAGTTGCATACTTAGGGTACAGTTTAACAGGCAAATAAAAGCAACACTACAAAACGCTCGTGAGGCAGAAAGAAGTTTAGAAGTTTGTATGTATGTCGGGAGCGGCGGTACAAGCTCGCGCCCTTGTCCTCCCCGTCCCGCCCCGACCCTCCCAACATCTCCGTTGCTGTGCAGAGAACTATTAATTACTGACAGAACAACAAGTGCTAGAGCTGGTACCACAGGGCTGGAATTCTATACATTCCCAAGCATCAAGTCACTGCAATTTGAATAAAAACTGATTCACGCATTTTAATCTATAATCTAAGTTGCAAAGATACATTAACATTCAAAACTAATATCAAAGGCATGCCTACAAAGAGGCACGCGTAAGTTTACGTTTACAAATGCTGAATGTGTACTTACAAATTACAATCCAAATCTCAAATGAATATAAGCCCTGCAACTTTTGCCGACCTTCCTTTGAAACAGGAGTGACATTGGCAAAGTGAACCATTTTTTATATTATGAGTGGTCAGCCTCATACCAATCAAAAAGGCAAGGAACTTATTAATGATCCATTTAAATGTCAGTCTTTTTAGAAATTTACAGGGTTATTCGCAACACATTTGATACATAGCTGATTCATGGATTATATTTTTTTGTATTGAAAATTAACGTTAGGTGGCGGTTGAACCATATATTTGTCTGTGTGTTAAAAACCGAGTACATATTTGAGTAAAGTACTTAGATTCTTTTGCAATTTTGATAACTTAATTTTAATTCAAATGACATTAGTTTCATCAAAGGGAAAATCTAAAATAGCTCAATTGACCTGAAAAACATCCATTTGCCTATGAGAAGTGAAAGTTCTTCTTGCTTCCGAGGAGGCAAGGTCTAAATTATGTAACAAAATGGAAATGTTATGAATTATTTATGCAAATGATTTGAGGCAGGGTGTTAACCAAAAATGGGTGCTCGAATCATATGACTGTTGCTTTATCAATTATCTAGAAAAAACATTTCTTTAGCTAACTGTGCAGCCAGCTCTTCCTTCTCTAATAAACGTAAATGTGTGTTCTCCTTGAGGCGGTATTGTTCCAGCCTTGAAGTGATGCCGGTAATATGTGAGCAGGTACTGTGCTGTGTGATATATGGGAGAGTACTTAAACACCAAGTACAACCTGCTGGGAACTCGAACTGCATCTGCATACCTCTAACAATGTGTACACAATGGTAAGGGATTTATTCTGGAAGTTATTTTAAGCAACTAAGGGATTTTTCAAATTTAATTTTTGAATTGGTGACTTACTTTTCACTGTGTTTTTATACAAAAATGGAAAACACAGATTAACTTACATTTCAATACTTAATTTGACAATCATATCAATGAGAATGATCTGTTTTCTTTATTCGTCTCTTCCTCTCTTTCTTCATCTCTTTCGATTGACGGACAAGGCATGTCTTTGAAAACCTACGTTTCATGAAGAGAAATTTAAAAGTAGTTTCCTGCGGTCTAGGAAAGCCTTCTAAGCTAGCATTCAGTCTATAGGAGTATTTGTAAAGTGGCTGGTCTCACCGCAGTAGGCGCGCTGACACTTGTGGTTTCATATAGCCACACTCGTAGCTGATACACCGGTTAGTCGAGCTGAAAACTGTAAATCTGCGAGCTTTTTAATTTTGTATTTGTATCAAATGTCCGCAGTGATAATTTTCAATCTTTTGCACGTCTACTTTCATGGGATATTAAACTAACACTCTTGTACTTATACTACGCGCAAGTGGGAATTCAAAATGATGTAAAATCTTATCCAGTGAGTTTAAAATCTATGATCTAAGTGGCGAAGATATGTTAACATTAAAGGTTTATAATAAATGCATGCCCACATACAGGCAAACGTAGGTTCACGCCTACACATTCTACATGTGTGGATAGAAATAAACAAAACCTCACATGAACATAAACTTTATAACTCCTACTGTATTTCCCTGAAACTGGGGTGGCATTGGAAAATGTGAACAACTTATACAGTACGGAGGATCAGCCTCATACCAATCTATCAGTCAAGAAGCATTGCGCAAGGAGCAAGAACACATCCTCGTAAAACTCACATCGATAAAGTAAATCAAAGTCTGTATGGAAAATAAAACGGGGTGTAAATACGAGTATACATTTTTTATGTCACTTACTCAGTTACAATCGAATTACTTAACGACATTGTAAATAACATAGTAACAATAATATTCTTAAACGATTTTTTGTTCTTTCTTTACAATATGTGATTGAAAAATATATACAAAGTTATTAAACAATTGTTTAGAATACTTTCAGACTTTTGAGAGGTTTGGAGTTTACAATTTAATAGGCTCATGTTATAAACAATAAAAACCAATACAAATAAAACTGTTTTATCAGAAAATTCGTAGTTTCAATTCAATTCGTGCTTCTTTGTCGTAAATAAGACACGTTTCCTGATTAAATCGCACGTGACTTTTTTCTCTACAGCGCTTGTGAAATACGTTTTTAATTTTATAAAAATAGTTGAGAATTAACTTATTAAATAATGAAGGGTATTGTTATTCCATGAAAATATGTGATTCATGCAGAAATCAAATTGTTGATTGAATTGCTTTCTCAATTGAAAAAAAAATAGGTATTTACTGAAATTAGTGTACAAATGACATGAAATACTGTAGATGTTGTATAACTTAATATATTGCAATCAAAGTGCATAATGTGCACTTAATTTGTCACACTCTACGAGCAGTGCAGTTTGCAGCTGAGACGTGTAGAAAGTCACATGTCGGATTAGATTCGGATCCAGTATAATGTCACGTGAATGACACGGAATAGAATTAAATTATCTGCGATGGAAAATGACCTGGCGGAGTGATGAGTGTAGAGTGAACTGATTTGCGATCCGATTCAAAGAACCGACTGAAAGATCTGACTCAAAGAGCCGGCCCATAGGAGGAAAGTATCTTAGATGGTATCTTTATTTGCTTTGTCGTTTACTCACGGGATAACCAGTTCCAATCAGAGGTGCGGAGAGCTCACGATGACTTTAAGTGAAAAATTAAGGCATGGATATGTGTTTACACAGCATTGCATTTTAAAAATGATGTCCTTTGAACCAAAGAAAAATTGAATTGACATCACATTCTTCGTCTACTTTTTGTGTCTCTTCAGTTTTCTTTCAGATTCAGAGAAAGATTGGTAATCATAAAGATCACATTTCATTCAGAAAATTCAAGGAAGTCATCATAAAGAAATAAAGTCGTTTTTCATTGATTGTTGAGCTAAATATCAAAATTGAAAATAAATCTTGAGGTGATTTACAGAAAAATAGCGCTCAGTGAACAAATTATCCTGAAATTGATTACTTTATTTCTTCCCTTTCTACTACATTCCTCACTCACTATGGAGATTTATTGTCAGTAATTTCATTCAATTATTTACCTTACTGTATGTAGTTTCACTCTGTGTGGTCTCATGTGTGCCCCTTGCACATATAGTACACATGAGGTATCAGTACCACCGACAGCGGGTAACAAAAATAAGTGTCGGTAATGCATGCGGCTAGGCAAATCGTTCCGTCCGTAGACAAACGGACAAACACTCTGGGCAAAGGCGGTGCATAATAAAGTTAGGCGCTAGAATTTATGTTAAAAATTTACCTTCTCAGAGAAGACAAAAAAATCTCAATATCTTGCTACCACATGAAGAAAATAAGTTTGAAGATGATGAAAAGGCTGAAATCGATCAAAAACTTGGGAGTATAATTGTCTTAAATTGGAGTTGTATGTCCATGCTTGAACAGATAAGTGAAGAAAGTTCTAAGTAAGCAGCAAAAAACAAGCTGTAGATGCACGCTGAGAAAATTGATTCTAAAGAAAGTGTGCTTAGAGGGGGAAAAAGGATAAACAAATCGAAGAACTTTATCTTATAATATTATCGAAAAAAATATTTTTGTCCTACGAGTACTTTTTTTTCATTATTTAAACTTATTAATCGTTAGATAAATTGTACAAAACCAAAGCCAACTATTGAAGATTTTTGTCGACAGTAAGAAAAATACAAAAAGACGGAAACATAGAGAATGCAAAATAAAACCACCATGAAACAACAGATAAAATTCTGTCAGTCACACTGCTTGTTTCGATAATTTAAAGGTAAAACTGAACATATTTAATCTAACATGGGTTTCTCAGATAAATGCACCCATTTTCCTATTTTCTACGAGAAAAAACATTAAAAATATATGAAAATCCAGTAGGTAATTTACAAAATTTTCATGAGCACTTCCTTATGAAAAGTTCACTTATTCTGAAAAGTTACATCAAATAAAGTGTTTTATTCTTAATTTCTCAAATTAGTTAATCAGCACTTATTTAGTTATACCTGTGGTGATTTATCACATTGTTGAAAAAAATCCTACATTACCGCTTCTGGTTCTTTACGACTCATATAATCACACTCCAAGGAAGCTCGCATCACATTTTGTAAGCAGAAGTTATAAATTTTGCAGCTAAATTAAAGACAGATTCGTAGCCCTCCGTCTCTGGTCGCAGCCCAGCAGATCCCATCTCCTTGACCCAGGTTCACAGAGTGCTGTCCTACTCCGTGTAGTTTGTTTTACCAACAGCGAATATTGTCTCTAATAACACACGGCGCAAGCGCAGACCATCACAGCGATGCCTTGTTGCGTTAGAACCACCAACATTCACTCACAGAAAGGCGATTGATTCTGAGCATCGGCATAAAATTTTACAGGACTGTGGTGTGTTTTATTATAAGCCCTCGGGAGCTTGAAATTCCAGAAAATGTACGAATACTTTGAAACTATTTTCGTTGGCATGGATAACAGTGTTATTTTGTATTTTCAACCAACGAACTAGAATTACTCATTTTTAAATTTGTTATACAAAAAACTGATCATTTTAAAGAAATTTCCAAGATAGTCAATATCATAGGATCAGGAAAGCCATGAGATCCCAAGAAAAGAATACGATACAACAATAAGTAGCCATGATAATCGCCGATTTTCGTCACAAATGGTTCTGAAGGAGAATATTGTTTCAGCTGTTCTTACATATTCCCAATTAGTTTCAGAAATTTAATCACCCACATCTAATTTTGGACCTTCCAATTGTTTTAAGATTTTATTTGGTGAGCACTGTTTCTGTGTGAATCACACTTGAAGAGCCTTCTGCTAGCTTGATCGACGCTAAAGAAAGCGCCGATTTTGAATCAAGTATTTTTTCAATTCAACGAAGATCATATTTTGAACTTTTTTTGTACTCAAAACCTACGACCTTTGAATTGCAATTGTATAACGTTAAACACTAGATTAAGGGCCGGCCAACTGGCAATTAGTCACAATAACACAGCTTTCAATAAATTTTCTTTCACACAGCACATTTATTGCACACGCTCATTGAATCTTACCCATAAACAAATTATACTATTTATGTTATTAGACAAGAGTAGGTGCGCGTTTATCTGGTTCTGGCAGGGAAATTGCAATAGATGGCCGGCACAAGTCATCTCGATTAGGTGCCGAGCTGAATAATGCCGACATATTTGTTTGCCAAATGGGGTGAACGTGACAAGTTGGCGGGGCTAATCAGACGCAACAGGCCGCTTATGGGCTGACTCATACAAGCTAAATACCTGGTCACTGTAAATGTGCCGGGTATTTTAGAAACACCATTAGGTACTTTATGATGTTTTTTTTTCTTTTTTTCAGAAAATAGATTTGTGGGAAGGAATGCAATCCACCAACCTACTTTGCCTGGCCAGTTGTCTTCATGCCAAAACAGAAGAAGGGGATTAAAGACCCACCTCTTCGCACTCTCTTTCGAACAACCGCCTTTGAAATGATTTAAATTATGAAAAGGCCCTATATAAATTTAGAATTGTATTGTAAAACAGAAGTTTGTGTGCATGCAATGGCACCTGTTGAACCAGGGTCGAAGTTATGGCCAAGTGAGCTAGACGCAAGATTCGAACCAACGTTATTAGGTTCCAAATACGCTAGTCGAACATGCGCCTCTACCCCCTCGTTCATAACACTTATTGTATTGTTTAACAAATATCAATCCAAGAACAACAAAAATATCACTTTTTTCAATGGATTTGTGAAGAGGAATACCATGCACCAACCTATGTTTCCTGGCCAAAATAGGTATTTACAGGATACATGAATACTTCATGGTTTTTATGATTTATAAATTAATATTTACCAAATCGCTCCCCCAGTTCTTGTTTATCGTATACGCCAATCTTGTCAAATATAACTTTTTCATGCAGTTGTCTTATGAATCAAATTCTACACAATCTGAGCTAAGAAAAACCGTAAAACTCGATAATGTGAGAGTTGTTTAAATATTGTTTAAATAAATTTCTTGTTTTCATAAGACACATTGGTCCAGTACACATGCAAACATTGCTCATGTAAATTTTTCTCAATGGCGTATACGATAAACAAGAACTAAGGCAGCGAAATGACATCTGCATTCCATTATTCTGCTGAACAAGATGCTTTAGTTGCTGTTAGCTAATATATATAAGAATAAATAATCTATAATCTAGGTCAGGGGCTTCCATACTACGGCTCGCGGGCCAAATGCGGCCCGCGAAAGGATTTGGTCCGGCCCGCAGACGCCAACAAAAAAAAATGTTTCAGATTTTCAGAACGGAAAGATCGGCTGCTAAGTTAGACTCAGAGACAATGAAAACTTACGTTTAAAATTGAATTTGTAAAAATAGACTGTAAATGCTTAAAAACACTGTTTCAAAATTTCAAAATTTTCCACCCTGGAGGACAAGTCACCTAGGTTGGCCCACCATACCACCTCGAAATTTCAATACAGTCTTTGGGTAAAATAGTTTGGAGACCCCTGATCTAGGTTATAGAGATATAATTGTAGTAACGTGTAAAATGTAGACACCATTATCAAATGCAGACACGAGTAAGTATTTTTTTACGGCACGAGTGGTCAGCTTCATACCAAACTTTAAGTCAAAAAACTATATTTTACGTCTTTCCTGAAAAGCTATGCGAATTTGGACTTACGCTTTCTCTGAAATGCCCGATTCAAACAATATAATATGCTTAAAATTGTTGTACAATATTTTGTCAAATCAGGTCATATACATAGCTTTATTGTAATTTGTAGACGATAAATGCCCACACTGAAGTAGGTACTAAAAAGTGATTCAGAATCATTTAATCCTTAGATTACCCACGGATCATATTTTTTGTGCAATCAAAATTCGAGTTAGATGGCAGATGATCCTTGGATTTGTTGTCTTTGATTTACACATTTACAGCTTGTATTGTCTGACAAACTTTTATTAGGTATTTGAATAATAACATCAGGTATATATTAACTCCTTTAAGTGGCGCTTTAATGCAAACTGCCCCCTCAGTGCTTGTTTGGCTTATCTGCCATTTGATTCAAAGACGACCATTCAATGAAATTGTCTAAAGGATCACATTCTATACAATCTAAGTTAAGTAAAAAAGGCAAGACACGATACGGAGAGAGTTGTTTTAAATATTTTTACAATCAATTTTCACTTTTCATTAGGCACATTGGCCTAGTTCATATAACAACATTGCTCATGTGATATTACCTCTGATGGACATAAGAAAAACACGCAAACCCAATAGTAAATTTGTTTTGGCGTTGACAATATTGCAGGTCAAAGGTACAATCAATCACATTAGATTTTGAAACGTAGAGAATAAAAATAAAAACATTTTATTTTGAAATTCCCTCTTCACTCTTTAGAGCAGGCCTGTCCAACATACGGCCCGCGATGACATCTAGTTATTGCGCAATAAGTTCATCTATCTAAGGCAGCGGTTTTCAAACTGGGGAGCGCCCTCCCGCACGATTTTTTTTTCTCAAGATTGAAATTGTGTGCCTACCCCACTCGAGCTACTTCGAATAATATAAATATCAAATACAAATTATATACGTACCCATGGATATTAATACTTCCTCCATGTACGTACCAAACATCTAGAAAATTCAAATATTTTATCACAGACACTACATTTTATCACAGACAAGCAAAACACACAATTACATATTCGTTACACTATTTATCAACTATGTGAAAATTGTGTGAGATTTTCTAAAGTAAAAAAGTCATGCCGTGTATATGAGGTTTTTAACGTGCTAACCATATCAGAATAACCATTTTAATACATGCATACACATTGCACAATATAAAGTAACTTATTGACATCAAGATGTGTAATGACTAATATCGATAAACAACAATAATGTTGTAGTTGCAAACATAAAAATCCCGCAACAATAAAATACGTTGCGTAAACAATGACCGGTAATAATTCCCTTTGTTTGCAATAAGTAAAGGGTACTTGCAAGGTACAGCGCAGTATCCCAAATAAAAAGCTTTCATTGCGCTTACTAAAAAATGTATAGAAATTGGCACAGCGCTTTTAGTGAACGTTTAAGTTTTGATTGATTTTCAACTTGAACGCGATGGTTTAGTTTAGACTTGTTGCACTGAGACATGCGGCGCCTGCCAGTGAGCCCATGTCAAAATGAAATTTAATCAAATGAGATATTCGATCTGCTAAATCCGTCTATTGACACATTTATAGCCATTGTGTCCTGGCTACGTTTTCATTTATTTAATTGATTCCGCGGATTTATGTTTGCCTCTTAAATATGGCAAGTTTGTTAGCGAAATCATTACGGGAACAATGTTAAAGTGTTTGCTGGAAGCTAAGCACTCACCGTTTAGCAATGGTTTGTTTGTATCTGATTGTAAGGCTACTGAAAGACTTTGTAAATAGTCAATAAGCCATATGTTTTGTTTGAATACAATGTCAATTTGTACAATGTTAATTAAAAAAAAACTTGGAAACAAAATTAAACAAAAAGAAAACTTGCCTTCTGGGGTAAAAAACTCTATTAACAAGAAATAACTGATTATATTCCCGAATATAGAAGATATGCAAATATAAGAAAAAAAAAATGTGACCAAGAGGAATGATATAACATTGAAAAGGGCGTGAAAGTAAACTTCATCATTCGGCCGGATTGCTTGCAAATATGACCGCCAAAGGCGCTAGTGAATCCATACTTATCCATACAATCCTTTTTATCTGTCAAATCTTTTACGGTGTTATTCACACACACCAAATCCATGGTTCAACCGCCAACAAATGTGAATTTTCTGTACAAAAAACGATGATTCTTGGATGAGCCACGGATCAAACATATAGTAAATAACCGAACCGAAACCGTTTCAACCGAACAGCCCTTATGCCATACTATATATAGGGCTAAAGCTGCCTGTAGCGCAGACTTGTATCGGAGCCGGCGAGCAGGACAGTGCAAAAGTGGACTCTGTTCGAACCAAATGTGAACGGTATCTCAAAATAAATTGTGTGAATTTTTTTATTAAATTGAAACCGTAAAACGTAGCAGCCGTATGAGTTCCGAGGAGATGCTCACTTTAGATAACAATAATTACATATCCATTTCATTTGAAATAGTAATAACACACGTGACGGATCAGCCTGCAGGCTCCACTTGTAGGTCGCGTTTTCTCCTACACGTTTAACTGCTACCTGCTTCGTGCACTTGCCGGCTATAACTCATGCACTACCCCAACCATAGAATGATACGTTTATACTTAACCACAGCGTTTTGTCAAAAAATGTAAGGAAAATAAAGCAGTGCATCTAGTGAGCCTTTAAATTTCTTCTTTCTTCTCCTCAATCTGTTTATTTTAATCATGTAAGTTAAGTAATAATAAAAATCATGTTTTTTACATTTCTTCTATTCATGACTCTTGGTCACCTCAAAGAAGTTTGTTCATACTTATCTAGGATGACAGAAGAACAAAAGAAGTACAAAAAAGCACAATAAATGGTTCGGACATCTGAATAAACGGATGGTGAACGACTAACGAAGAAAGTGTACAAATGAAATATCAGAGGAAAGCGTGGAAAGAGAAGACCGAGGAAAGAATGGATACACCTAATAGATGAGATTGCGAAAGAATGGAACCTGCAGAGTGAGAATAAGAGAAGAGTATGTTTGAAGAAAGTGATGAATGTTGAGGAGATGAAAGAGATTTGCAAGGGCAGAAAAAAGCAGAGACGCATTTGCGGAAGCACCAGCCACCCCTTGTGCAACGGTGACAGAACACAGTGCAGTTAAGCGTAATTACAGATACACAGTGCTTTCGTAGAGTTTAAACGTACGGTTTCATACTGGGGGTAGTGAGCTAGGAAACCTTACACGAGCCTTGAGATGAGGAACTGTTGAACGTGAAGCAGCAGGGCGGGCAGACGAGATAAGGAGCAGCGCACGTCGACTGATAGCATCTCAGATCTCAAATATGAGGAAGAGTCCGTGTGATAGCAGCTAGATCTGCATACGACTCAGCAGTAAAGGTGATGCTACATTGCAAAGGAAAATGCTCATGTTTTCTTTCATTTTTAACCACCGAAAAACTTTACTCTAAAAGGAGACACAAGTTTTTTTAGTAGAAGTTGTGGAGATAGAAGTTCCCATGCAAGACAATTTTTTTCATCAAAAACCAAAAACCAATATTTTACATGTTAACAATGTCTCAAGTGTATTGTTATGATTCTGCTATGTATCTATACTTTTTAACATCATTTATGTTTTACTTGCATTGTATTAAATTAATTAATGGATGTACTTATTTTAAATTAGAGCCCAAAACGATGTATGTTACTGTCAATTTATTGATAAGATTATAATGCAAACTAACACAGCAAATAGAAGCAAGTCCAATGTGTTGAGACGATGCTGACATGGAAGTCTCCACGTCATCACTCTGCTGTTTGAAGGGGCTAAGTAAATATTAAGATGTGAATCTATATATATCAGAACTGATCATTTTTCCTGTACTTCTTATTTTAACTTCATTGTTAATTGTACTTCTCTGTATTCTTTTTGCTCTCTAAATAAAATTCTGTTTTATTCTCTTGAAATCACTTTTAATTTGAATAATCCATAACAATTCACGCGGGTTCAATGTAACCAACGTTATTTATTTTGCACAAGATATTTGTTCCATTTCAGTTTAGATCCCGAGTCAAATTACCCTTGCTCCATCCAACGGCCAGTTGACTTCTCCCCTACGAAGAGTTTTGGCCCTTACTTTATAGCAAGAATAAGGATAATTCTCGAATCATTGACAATTAGTACATGCGAAACTTCTTTACTAGAACATTCGATCAAACACTCGAGCAATCTCCAACAAAAAAAAAAATATAAGAACCTAACATCCATGTCACATTTGGTTCGTGCACAGAGTTGCTTTTGAACTGTATAGCTCGACGGCTTAGATACTAGTACGATAACAGAGCATCTCATTTTTAGGTGAGAATAAGAGATATTCTCGAAACATTGAGAACTGACACATGTGAGATTTCACATTCTGCTTAGAATATTCGAGTAAGCGCTCACGAAATCTTGAACAAATGCAAATACAATAATATAAGTAGGTACCAAACATCTAGAGACTTCACAGGCTTAATTATTGATTCTCACATAAAGAAATCATGCCAAAAAATAAGATGAGTGGCACGCATACATATGTATTTGGTCAGTATGATTGTGCGCTGATCTTCACTGTGTGGAAGTTTCGTGTGAAGTGGCCGCCTCTCTGTCCCCTTACTTTATACTTAGTTCCCAGCGACTGCACTGACTCACCGTCACCAACTACTTCACATGATTATACAAGTGATGGACTGCTAACGTCTTGCTTTGCCTTACATCTCAAGCACTAATGTCACGTTAAAATGAAAATTATTTTATTTAATGTAAAAAAAAACAACAAAAATTTGGAAATAACATCTTAAAATACTTTAATAAATTTTCTACCACAGGTTCAGATTTTACTTGTCCCTCAAATAAGTATTGTTATGTAAATAACAAATACATATAAATATTAGGTAGGTAGGTAAGTCTATAGTTATAGCCGATGAGAGTTGGAGTAATTATTAAAGGTAGGTACCTAGGAAATAGACATTCAATTATGTACCTACTGGAAGCTTTATGTTCTGGAAGCTTCCAGCAAAATTGGCTTCTAGGAACTTCTGTCTTTGGGAGTATTAAAGGCTGCAAGCGGCTCGCGAGAGTCAGTCCATATACGTCGCTCTGCTTTTGAACAAGAAAGACTTTATAAGTGAAGACCAATTGTGAAGTAAGTGTAAAGTGCTAAACCATAAATATGAATTGTTAAAAATAAATAGAAATTGTTAAATAAATCTAAGTGTAAAATAAATATCCATGAAAGAAGACCAGTTTTTTTAATTTAAAGAGTTTTTTTGAACCCTAAAAACACAACAGTATGTATGTGTTGGAAAGACCTTCATCAAATTTTCGCTCATACCAAGTTGAATATTTTTTCAAATATTAATTAAAAAACACACTGTTTAATCTATAATCTATAATCTAAGTTGCAAAGATATATTCATTTAAAGCTCTCAGATGTATGCCCACAAACCAACAAGTGTAGTTCGCGCTTACAAATGCTGAATGTGTACTTACAAATAAAATCCAAACCTCAAATGAACATAAGCCCCACAACTTTTGCCGACCTTCCCTGAAACAGGGGTGACATTGGCAAAGTGAACCATTTTTTACAGTATGGGTGGTCAGCCTCATACCAACCTATAAGTCAAGGAATATGAATAATAAATTACATTTAAATATAAAAAAGAACAAAACCTTACAAAGAAATCTATACAAAAAAAAGTCAAAAATTTCCTATGCAAAAAATGTAGCAAATGAATACACCAACATTAGAAATCAACATTGCAGATTAGCCGCCACTTCTTCCTGTCCTTGCATACTTCTTTCATTTCATCCAGAGTCATAACCTTTTTCATACAAGTCCTCCTTTTATTATGACTCTGGATATCCCATTCATTCGCTATTTCAGAGATTTGATCCTTCCATACTTTTCTCAATTCACTTATTATTGTTTCAATTCACTTATTATTTATTTTAAATATGTCAAACGTTTTCGCCTAAAAAGGCATCCTCAGGACAATGACAATGACAAATCTTTTCAAATGGTTGAAGGCCTTTCGGTTTAGGTACTACTTGTACCTGAGACAATTCAATATACTCGTACTCGTAGTATGTTCTTTTGTAATCAATTTTTACTTTCAGATTGTGCTGTGGAAATTCAATACTTGGTTAGCAGCGAAACCTGTAACAGGGAATTACTAAAGTTTCATGTTTTGAAGCGACAAAGTCTTAAGAAAAAAAATATATTGAAATATTAGCCAAAGTTATTATTCAAGTACCTATTGACACTTTTCTTTGTAATAGGGAATCCAAATTGCATTATGCTTTGATCTGTAATGTTGGCGGCTAGGGTTTGTTAAATTGGAATTTGTTTTCTGTTTAGTTTTGATGATATTATTATTTAGTGATTTATAAAATGTTATTTGTCGTGTATGTGTCTTGACTTATTTTAGGTTAGTATGCGGCTGGCCACTAATGCTGTAGAATTGGTTCACTTTGCCAATGTCACCCGTGTTTCGGGGAAGGACGGCAAGAGTTGCCGGGTGTATGTCCATTTGAGATTTGGTTTTTATGTTGCAGGTTCACATGAGGCATGTGCAAGCGCGAACTTGTGTGTGTCTGGTTGTGAGAATGCATGTAATGTGAATCTCCAATGTAACATATCTTTGCAACTTAGATTAGATTAGATTTGATGATGATTTTGAAAACGCATCTAAATAATAAAACACATTGATCGTTGTGTTGTAATAGAACATTGAATATCAGCAAAAAAGTTAAGCTTCCAACAGTTGTAAATCTTGAGAAAGTTTTGCATGAAGTTATTATAGTTCTTATAAACAACTTATAGGAGCGTCTGCGTAACACGATTCCATCTCACAATATCCGTGGACGAACAAGCAAATATACGCTGCATCTGCGTATAATCTCATTATTAAACTGGATGCCGTACCCAACAACCTGTAACTAAATCTCCGCGTTTAAGAAAATATCTATGGAAAATTAAACGTTCACTAGAAGCGCTGTTTTAGATTCTATATTTTTTTATAGAAGTTATGGTTGAGTTTGAACGATTGGCGTGGTGTTGTTGATCTAACCATCAAACGGCTCGAGTGGAAGTGACCCAGGAGAGAACGCATCACATTTCACTTGGTCGGGCCGTGATACGAAACCGCATGCTTTCCTTGCATTTATAATCAATACAGTTACTTGAACCTAATACTCTAATAATGGTACAACAAAGTTTATTGATGGCGGAATATAATAAACGCTTACATCTTCTCGGTGTAAAGATTGTACAACTTCATTCATCGTCTTCTTTTTCTTATTTGTTAGTTTTTTTCAATTAACTGCTGGATGTACGCCTTATACAATCTTCTCGACACCTTTCAGTCGACCGCTGTCATAATTTTTTTTGATTCATTTTTTTTAATAGACTTGTAAAGAGGAATGCCATTCACAAACCTATTCTGCCTGGCCAGAAACAGGTATTAATATAATCAACTAATAATTCATTATTGTTTATTTTAATGAATTATTAATTAATAATTACCCAATAACATCTGTTAAACCAGGGTTATAGTTATGGTCAAATGACCCAGAAAAAAAGGCAAAGTTGCTGTCTATGAAAACTACTCGTATGTAGGTACTACACGTACACGAATTTATTTTACTAAAAAAGTACATACTGCAATTCAAAATATAATGCAATAAAGTTATATAAAGAAACTACATGTAAGCATTTTTTCGCAGGTGGGTTGTAACTCGAAAAGCAAATCAAATTTATGAAATACCTGTTCGGAAATCAGAAATTTTATTATACCCTTGTTATGATTTTTATAACAAGAGGTTGTTACCCACACGTACATAGTATATAACGTGAAGTAACACGTACACGAGAAGGTCAGGTGAACTTTTGAAGAAGGTGCAAAAATGAAAGCGCGGACGCGTGGGCGGAAACTCGAATTTCGCGCTAAAAATAGCTTTTATCGCATTTATTTTGAAATATTGACGCAAAATTTTATTTCACAATTTTTACCATCTGTTACTTTATGAGGGGACAAATCTGGCTACAAATATTTGAAGTCATTTTCCAAAAACACACCTGGTACATGTAACTCCTGATATCTATCTATCTATCTTAATTCATTTTGTCGAAAATCTAGGTTTTCATTTTTCATGTAGACTTTGCAGAAAAGTAAATAAGAAACCATGAAGTCACCCTCGTATCTAATGAATTATTAATGTATAATTTTAATTTATATTTCTGACCAGGTAAATTAGGTTGGTGAATTGCATTTATCTTCACAAATCTATTTAAAAAAAAATAGATTTGTGAAGAGGAATGCAATTCACCAACCTATTCTGCCTTACCAGAAACGGGTATTAATATCATCAATTAGTAATTCATTGTTGTTATTGTAATTACCCTATAACATCTGTTGAACCAGGGTCAAAGTTATGGTCAAATGACCCAAGCGGGGATCGAACCAATGTTGTTCTATTCCAAACACGCTAGAAAGATCAGCCCACTTGGCCTCCTCGGCCATAACACCGACTGAGCAAAGATATATTAAGATTTAAAGCTCATATCACATGCATGCCCACAAACAAATTATTTTCTGTTCCTTTCTGTTCCTTGACTCATCCTTCCTTGTTCCTTGTTCCTTAACTTATAGGTTGGTATGCGGCTGACCACCCATGCTGTAAAATGGTTCACTTTGCCAAT
This sequence comes from Agapetus fuscipes, assembly GCA_951799405.1. Lineage (NCBI taxonomy): Eukaryota > Metazoa > Arthropoda > Insecta > Trichoptera > Glossosomatidae > Agapetus > Agapetus fuscipes. The sequence continues at coordinate 7,285,583 of OX637338.1, forward strand.
GCCACTCCTTGTATAGGGAAGGACGGCAAGAGTTGCAGGGTGTATGTCCATTTGAGATTTGGTTTTTATGTTGTAGGTTCACATTAGGCATGTGCAAGCGTGAACTTGTACGTGTCTGGTTGTGAGAATGCATGTAATGTGAATCTTCAATGTAACATATCTTTGCCACTTTGATTAGATTAGATTAGATTAGATTATCCATAATCTAAGTTGCACAGATATATTCTAATTCATATTAAATGCATGCCCGTGAACAGACAAGTGTAAGTTTGCGCTTACAAATTCTGCATGGGTACTTACAAATTAAAATTCAAACCTCAAATGAACATTAATATTACAACTTTTGCCGACTTTTCCTGAAACATGGGTGACATTGGCAAAGTGAACCATTTTCACAGTAGGTATGCATGGTCAGCTTCGTACCAGCCTATAAAATAAATCAAGGAATAACAAGCAAGTGTAAATTCGCGTTTACAAATGCTGCATATCTACTAACAAATAAAAATCCAAACCTCAAATGAACATTAATCTTTGTACAACCTTTTCTGAAACAGGGGTGGCATTGGCAAAGTGATTTTTTTTTTGCAGCATAGATAGTCAGCTTCATACCAACCTATAAGTCAAGACAATGTAGGTACATTTTTCCAGTGGTTGCCTTGTCAGGTACCCCCGATGTTTGCGATCACCGTGGAAAAGGCTTCGCGGACCTGCGCTGTCGGAAACAACTCCTCCACAACTCTCATCCTGGTCCAGTCTTGTACATTGTGCAGCCACAACGTCTGCATTGTTTCAGCTCCCTGGTGTGCTCTATCTTGCCTGGTATTATCAAGAAGAATTATCAACAATTAATTTGTACGAGGCTGACCAGCCGTGCTGTAAAAATCGGTTCACTTTTGCCAATGCCACCCCGGTTCAGGGAACGGCGGCAGGAGTTGCAAGGTTTATGTCCATGTGAGGTTTTCTTTATTTGTATGCACACATGCAGAATGTGTAGGCGCGAACCTACATGTGCCTGTCTGTAGGCATGCATTTCATATGAGCCTTAAATGTTAACATATCCTTGCAGCTTAGATTATTATAGATTATAGATAGATAGAATTTGTACCGTATAACACATGCTCCAGATATGAGATGCATCTCTATTACAAATAATTGCAAAAAATGTACCTCCTTTGAAGTGTTTTGCCTTTTTGTTTTTTAAAATACAAAATAATACACACTCATACAAGATGGTTGAAAAAAGAACTACAACAAGACATTCCGTGTGATAAAAAAACCTCCATAAATTCTCTGACTCATGTAAGGAAAATAAATTAAATTTACGACTGCGTTGTTTGCCGAATTTCCCTTACATTTTATTTGACGCCTTCAATATTTTTATTATCGAATACATTCTTTTAACGATCCATTACGAGTATGAACATTGCGAAGCAGAACATAAAAGCTCGCTCCGAGATGGATTCAGCACTCTAAGAATAAAACTTTACTCATCAACTCAAACATAGCGTTAAAAAAAAAAAACATGAAAACTAAAACAGCACGTTTAGAGAGTGATTTAGTTTCCGTATTTTTTTTATTAATACGTTATGAGTGAGTTTGAACGTAAAATGTGTTCGGGGTACTTTAAAAATTTTGCAATATTTCGATGCAATGTTCCGGCATTTTTACGCCACTTGTCCGTCCGGTGAAAAGTATATGGAGGCTGCGGATACTCCCTTGACCTACCATTATTTGGAGTGTGATCTCTTGGATGTGTGGTACGAGGAAAATACAATTAATGGTCCTTCACGTGCGCGATAGTCGCATTAAAGATTACACGCTCATATCTTTAAAATGTTTAATTTATGAAATTTCGAGATGTGAAATTTTTTTTGAAGAAAATTTTTATGTTCTGTGACCAAATGTGCGCCATTGGAAATTATAAAAATCGGTCCTTTTAGGCGGGCAGTTATTGTTGGAATGAAAAATAATGGTGATTCGTAGTATGTAAGTACAAATTTGTTTTTTTTGGAAAGAAAAACTTTCTTAAATTTAATGAAATGAAAATTCGAGTATTTGAATTTGGTTTGTGTGTCTATAATCTCTATAATCTAAGCTGCTAAGATATGTTAACATTTAAGGCTTATATTAAATGCATGCCCACAGACAGGCACATATATGTAGGTTCACATTCTGCATGTGTGCATACAAATAATAAAAAAAAACCTACCTCCTTTCCCTGAAACCAGGGTGACAAAATGAACCAATTTGTACAGCACGGAGGGTCAGTCTCATACCAACCTATCAGCCAGGGAGCTTGCAGTGTTGAAAATAAATCTTTGTCTTTATTTTAACATCTTCTTTTTCATCATACAGAAAATTCTTCAGACAAAAATATTCCATAATGTAAATGCACTGTAGCTCTGCTTCTGTTAACCGATGCGATGGTGTTCGAAGCCTCTAATTCTCTTTATAGTTAACTTTAATTACAAGCATCCTTGTTTCCTACATCTCTCTCTTCATCTGCAATAAACTCTTTTAGTGTTGCTAATATCTATGAGTACTGAAAATGCTTGATCGTCGATTTGTAAGCCGCTATCGACAGCCCATGAGTCGGCCATCATGTGTGCGATGTCGGATGCATTTTCTCGCGGCGCCTGGTGCAACGTTTTTGCGCTGATTGCGTCCGACGCGGTCGCAGCCCTCCATGCCGCGCACAGACCGCAACATGTCGTGGACCTGGTACTAGAAGGAAGCCTCGCCGAGCGGCAATGAACCACCAGTAGGTATAGAGCCTTACTTTAACTCGCTGACCAAACAATGTACGCCACCCACAACATCACTTCTAGTGAGCGTTTAAGTTATAAATACATTTTTGATACAACTCTATGGTTGAGTGTAACGTTAAGTTATACAGGTATACTTGGAGTGCAGAGCGGGTGGTCTCTAAGTGATGGATATAAGGATAAAAATTGTAACGGGATATTCGTATATTGCCAACTTATCAATTGTTAAATTTTCATCATTAGTTTGTCTAATCTAAATGTGTTGATATAAATACTGATTTCTGTGTTGATATCTAGATACAGATGTTGCATTGATGTGTTTTCTTAAATTATAAAGAGTATGACTCAATAAAGTAGAAGCCCACTAAAAATTAGAAAAACTGATTATCATCACAAATACGGCGTATCTTAGATTATATTGTAAACCTTATTGATAGATTGCCGATGACTTTTTGTTTTACTTCTGTGTTTTATTTTGAATGCTGACATTAAAAATATTTTTGTTAAAGATATTTTTCGATAAGAAACATATTGATTGGTCAAACTGATAAGTAACATATTAAACTAATATGGGTTTTCAGATAAATGCAGCTCGTCCCTAATTTCTACGAGAGAAAACACTAAAGAAGTGTGTCATAAGTATTTCCTTATAATAAGTTCACTTACTATCAAAAGTTATCCTCAATAAAATGTTTTATCTACGATTTCTCCAATCAGTGAATCAGTACTTATTCAGTTTTACTTTTGAGGTGGCGAATCTACAAGAATATGGTGGGCTGGGCATGTTTATAAAATGCCAAATACACGGATTCCCAAAACAGTGATGACCGGCCATACAGGAGGAAAAGAAAATGAAAAGACCCAGACTGAGATGGTGGGATAAAGTAACAACATATATAAAGTGAGTCAACAAGTTACTAACTGAAAAACTGGAAGATAGGAAGTGTTAGAGATAGTTGAAAGTCCTAGGATCAAATTGGGCTTGAGCGCCATCAAAGAAGATCGTTCATGCAACGAAGACACTGTTTTTGTCAAAAGATAGAATAATTTTTTATCTATTTGCTTTTCTTGATATTTCAATAAATGCCATCAACAGAGTGTGATGAAACATGTTTGGTGTAAAATGTGAACATTCACAAATAAACAGTAGTGAATAGAAGCCATGCAATGCGGATCTCTTGGGCCATTTATTTAATATGATTTTACAAAATTATGACGGAGTTTGTATGGGATACCCGACACAGCCGAGCTCTATCGTGACGCACAAATCGTGTCCTTAGTGCTTGTTTGTCTTATGTGCATGAGAAGTAATTTCACAAGAGCAATGTTTGTATGTGTACTGGATCAATGTGTCCTATGAAAACTATAAGTTGATTTTAAAAATATTTAAAACAACTCTCACAGTATCGTGTTTTACATTTTTTCTTAGCTCAGATTGTGTCGAATGTATTTCTTAAGACAATTTCATTGAAAAGTCATCTTTGAATCAAACGGCCGATAAGCCATACAAGCACTGAGGGGACGAAATGTGCTCACACGGTAAGCCGAGCCGAGCGGGCATTTCAAAATGATCAACATTTGGAAACAGTGCCGCTCAAACTCACGATCTCTCATTTGATATTTGAGAATTTCTCAAATTGATTTACATACAACAATCAACAAGCAGAGGATGATCAAACAGATCAGTATGTGTGAAAATCCCAAACCGGTCATTATCCCCGCTTTGTACCAGTTGCAGTGATACGAATATATTTCTCGTGTAACTGCATGCAAAACGATTTACAAAATGTCTTGGGAACGTGAATATCAATTTGATTTGATTTGCCGAATCCAAAATCTCACAACTTGCTAGCACATGTTTCATAATTTAATTTTCATACGATCTAAAATCTTATCTTAGTGGCAAAGATATTTAACAATGTAAGATTTATGGAGTTTTAGGCTTGCATGGCCGGCTGATGATGCTGGAGAGCTGCTTTTCAAGATCTGTTGCCGTAGTCTGTGTGAGCTGGAGCTTCCAGACGTTTCGCCCATACCTAAGATGATCTTATTCTGCGTGAAAGTCAAAAGAGTAAAATTGAAGTATCAACAATGAATAAATTCATATTAATCTTTTTTTACATTAAATTAACTATCAGTAAAACACGGGTGATTGTTAAAAATGAAACTATTTGTATAGTATGTGTTGTCTAATATCGAACATTGATTAAAGGAACGAAAGTAATTAAATACAATTTACCATAAAAAAAACCATTAATCTTTTATTCCGTTTTAAATTAGAAATTAACACTCAAGCGCTTTTTTCAGTCCTTGCAGTCTTTCTTTCATCCATCCACTTGTACGAAATCGAAAAACCTGCAGTAAAACTTGCATAATTTACAAATAGGTTACAAATCTACACGCTTGTAAGATAAAAGGAATTGTGGTTCCATGTTAGAACAGCACAGTGACAAAACAACAACATGACATTACATCACATCAATTTGCATCACATGGCATAACAGCACATAACAGTACGTCACATGACAAAATATCACACGACATTACATCATAATGAAAAAATATTACATGACAAAACAACACAATGACGAAATATAAGTAGAAAGTACATACATCACAATGAAACATCACACGACAAAAAATCACAGATACCTGAAAAAGAACATAACATAAATGGCACATTACGAAACATCACATGACAAAACATTACATTACGCAAAACAGAAAATACCATAAACGGCAAAATGAACATGAGTTATTGGAACACATGCATATATTGTGGATATTTTTTACTACTTAGGGTGCCTTTACTTACAATTAGGGGTGGCAACGGCATAGTATGCATTCATTAATAAATGTTTGTGATGTTTTGTCGTGTGATTATTTTCATGTATGGTATATTCTGTTTTAGGTATGTGAGTTTTTGATGTTTTGTCTTTTTGTTATTTTTGGCTGGTATGAGGCTGACCACCCATACTGTAAAAAATTATTCATGTCACCCCTGTTTTAGGGAAGGTCGGCAAAACTTACAGAATTTATGTTCATTTGAGGTTTTGATACTAACTCGTAAGTATACAGTCAGCATTTGTAAGCGTGAACTTACACGTGTCTGTATTTGATATGAGTTTTGAATGTTTATATAAATTTGCAACTTAGATTATAGATTATATAGTGACGTATTTTCTGTGTTGTTTTGTCATTGTGATGTTTTGTCACGTGTTGTTTTATGAAGTGATGTTTTGTTATGTAATGTTCTGTCATGTCATGTTATATCATGTGTTGTTTGGTCACTGTGCTGTTCGATCCTGTCACCGTGAATTGTTTATTTCGCTCGGTTGCGTTATGTGTTCATGTGGCCTGCCTCGTATGTTGCCGCCATTAATTAATTAAACTATTGTTCATTCTTGTCGCCAGCGAACCTTTAGCATTGTTGGTGTCTCCAGTGGACTCTCGGTTCCTGTAATTAAACGTTTCTACAATTAGAAATGCCAGATTTGTATCGGCTCTAGTGGTTTATCGTCTGTTTGATGAAAAAGTAAAAGGGTCAGTCTCGACTTGACTTGCGGTTACCGACCAAAGGAATAATGCATTAGGAATAAGTAAAATGATGAATTAAGAACGCCTAGAGAGAAACGCCTATATAATACAATAAAGTCCGGTATTTTCAAAGTTAGCATATGTGACTTTTCACTGATATAAAAAAAAAACCTATTTGGTTGACGTAAGTGCATCCTTTTCTCTCAGTGTAAGCTCGCTATGCGAACGTTGAAAATACTGGGCCTTAGAAAAGAATGCCATTTTTTAAAATAATTTCGTTCTGATTATAAATTGATTCCAAGCTCGTGCATTGGATAGAGGCAAATACATTTCAGGAACAATCTATTTTATTTGCCTTCAAAATAATACTTCCATTTAAAGTTGTAACTGTACTTCTAACGCGATGGCCAGATCCATATTTTTTTACAAACATTTCTTTCTTTTGTCTTCTAATTCAATTCGAACAATGACTAAAATTAAAAAAAAAATGCTTTTTAAAATCTTGATTACGGATTTAAATACATTTGTTATAATATGTTGTTTATCTTATAGCTAAAATTGTCTGTAAAGTATGCCTACATCTGATCGATTCATAAAAAATATTTAATTAAGTATTTCAATACAAAACGAGTTGTAAAATATTTTAATTAGAATCTAAACCGATCGGTGACCTAATGACCGGTCCGTAGCTCAGTGGTAACACTGCGGACTCTGAATGGGAAGGTTGTGGGTTCGAATCCCGGCGAAGCACAAAAAATATACCATTTATATTCTCAAATTTGCTCTTCGCTGGGTTGAAAAATTCATAAACCTTTACCAATGACCGGTCACCCAGCCTAACAGCAACTGGGTCTTGCTTGAGTATTGGCGCTTTGTAACGACGACCAATCTCGTACACCTCTGCGGCACTACAACAAGTGTCCTAGACCCCTAGAGTCTCTAGAATCTAGGGAGTCTCCCGCACAGGATTTCTTAAAAAAAAAAAACTCAAATTAAAAGACGTCACAGTTACTCTTACGCCTTTGATTTGAATGAAAACGTTTTTTCATTGTAATCATTCAACTAACGGATGAATACCTTTAAAACCTGACATTGACTTCTTATTTAGATTACTGGATTAGGAAATAAAGGAAAATTTCAATCAGCCGTGATGTGAACGTGATAGATAAATACGCCCAGAAAGAGGAAATGCTGATATTTTGTATGTATTTACTATGACAACTCGGCTCCATTTGACTCATTCAGCGAGGAATTTCTTTACATTTCAGAACTGGCGTAATGATGGTGGACTAGTTTGCATTTATTGAAAAGGTTTTTTTTTTATATTCGCACGCCTAGTAACCTATTTTGCATCTGAACTATCAAACCTAGCTCAACTATCGCCGGACTTGTATATGATGCTATAGGTATTAAAACAATGCAAAGTCTATTTTCTTCATTGCGAAAATTGAGGAATTTTGAACGGTTAAAAATACGAGTATTAAGGTAATCTTTAAACTGGACTTACGGTTGTTTTAATTTTTTAATTACTTAATATGTTTGTTGGTTTCTTCACTAATAGGTTTGTAAAAGGCTGATTCCTGATGCTGCACAGAGTTGGTTCACTTTTGCCAAATCCTATCCCGTGTCAGAGAAAAGCGGCAGTAAGCGTTCATGTAGGTAGAGCTTGGTTTATTTAGTATGTATGTGCCTGCGCGAACATAGACTTGTTGGCGTGCATTAAATATAAGCCTTAAATAATAATATTTCTTTATACCTAACTTATATTTTAGATTAGTTGCTTGATCAAAATAAAGGCATTGAATAAGACTTGTTTTTCATGTTCAAATGTGTGATAAAAATAAATTAATTATTTTTTCAAAGCAAAAAATGTTCTTAAAAAAAGGGCGAGGTGCGAACCTGCAACACTGCCTGTATATTGTATGGCACTGGCTTTGGGAGTGTTAACCAATTAGCCACGGATATCAGCAGTATGGGGTTGATCTCCTCAACTGGGATATCGCCCTAACAATTCAGCACCATGCCTTATTATTTAAACTACACGGTGCTCTTAACTAAGACTGCACTTATTTTGCAATATTTATTTTTGTAAACATGACTTGTATTTTAGAAACTTTACGCAAAGTGTTAAAAATGGTTTCAGATGTAGGATAAAGCCGCAAACATTTCATTAAATTTATGTGCACATGTTTCAATAATTATGTACAGATATTTATATTTAATGTAGCTTAATTGCCAAATCCTCGAAATTTCGTCCGACAAGATAACCAACGCCTGCGGAAAGCTAGAGCTGACAGAGTGCTATTGCCCAAAATCACAATTCGGAACACTTCATATCTGTGAAAAATACAATTGTGAGGTTTTAAATTGTGTGAGGAAAAAAATCGCCTTCTACAACTTTATTGAAGGTGAAAGTTGAGGGACAACGAGGTAGACCCCGATAGGAGGCAGCTGTCCTATCTGTGAAATGTAAGGGAGTGGACGGACATCCGAAATGCAGAGGAACTATTTCGAACCACGCAGAACAAGGACATACTCGCGAAGATGATCACCAACGTTGGTAGTACCTGATAAAGCACATGAAGGAGGAGAAAAATAACAAAAAATGTGAATATAAATTTGTAACGTACAATTGAATTTACTGAGGAGTTCAAAGAAAAATATTTTTTGCGGGAAATCTTACACGTAAACTAATTTGCTCATTCTACAACCAAATCCAGTATATTGTTATGTCTGGATGAAGCAGGCAAACATTATGATTATGTCTTGTAAAATAAGTTTAAAAAAACTTAAATATAAAAAAAAACAGTGTTCAATTCTACTTACTTTACAGTGCTTTTTTTTCAAATACATATTTTTAAATTTAATTTTACAAAGTGTCCGCTAAAACATTTCATAAAGTAAAAAATAATGTTATGCAAAAAAGCTTAATGTTATTTAGGCTCACCCTATGACATTGTTGCCGTTAGTCGAGTGGTCCACAAAAATATAATTTTGTCCTCATTGTGCCTCAAGCCGCCTGCTCAGATAATTTATAGTGGGCCTTAAAGCTCGCCTCGGCCGAGTCGCTAGATTAATAAGGAACTGCTGCAACTTATTGGATGGTATAACATATTGCACAGTATAACATATTGCACGGTATAACATATCGTACAAGTAGCATTGTGTAACATATCAGATGGTATAAAATACTGCATGATCTAACATACATATTGCACAGTATAATATATCAAATGGTGTAACAATTCTTACACATATTATGGTATACCATATTATATGTTATAACATATTGCACGGTATAACATATCGTACAAGTAGCATTGTGTAACATATCAGATGGTATAAAATACTGCATGATCTAACATATTGCACAGTGTAAAACATCGAATGGTATAAAAGTTCTTACACAAACTATGGTATACCGTATTAGATGATATAACATATTGCGTGGTATAAGATTTTGCATGTGATAACAAATTGTATAATTTAGTGTAATTATAAAATGTATTTTATGGTCTATAATACTCCAAAAGACAACATATTGCACTGCATAACATATCGTACAGGTGGCACTGTGTAACATATTGGATGGTATAAAATGTTGCATGGTATAACATATAGTATGTTCTTACACATTATACAAGTAGCATGGTATCACATATTGGATGGTATAACATATTCTTTGCTTTAACATCGCATGTCGTTTACTGATGGTATGCCATTTTTATATTATACCGTGTTTGATGGTATAACATGCTATACGGCCTAACATATCGTATAGGTCAGGGGAAGGTTGTTGCCCTCTGGCATGTTTTTTTCAACCTGCAGGCCATTTTTTGGCGACTGACACAATATGGGTTGACACAATGGATACATGGAGGTTGTAGTAAAATTTTAAAGCGCTGTAAATAAGTCTGCTTAATAAAAAGAACCAAAGATTTGTTCATACTTTTTTTTATACTTCGAGTAAGTTTCATTTTGAATTGTTTCATACAATTTTTGTAAGGTCAAACCATTGATCGGTAAAAAAGTATGTGGTGAAGTAAGCATATTCATTTAAGGAATTTTACTAGTGAGTGCAATCGGGATATTTGTTATGTTAATAATTTGTCGTGTTTTTTTAAGGAATCCTGTGCGGGAGACTCCCTAGATTTCATAGAATCTAGGGGGCATGACACTTGTTGTAGTGCTGCAGAGGTGTTGGTGATGTGGCGGTTGATGTCCTGATCCTTGAAAGTGGCAATGCTACTAAGCAACTTATGATGAACGGATAAAAAATGACCTTTTCTAACTTTTTCAAATGGTATTTTTGTAATAGAAATCGTGTTTCAGTAAGGTATTACAATGAAATAGTCATATCAAAAAGAAAGAAAAGTATATTTACAATTTATTCCCTACTTTTTTCCTTGAGATTCTTTATAGAACGAATGTTTCGTACATACTTTAAAATTATCTTACAGAAATGTTTCTTTGATATTTTGAGTTCATTTTAATTACATTGTTACGATTTACTTTGGGACAATTTAATACAACTTTAATTTGTTTTAGAAATTTGCTCTCATATTACAGTTAAAATCTCTCATCTCACAGTTAAAATCTTTGTACTTCTCGCTCTAGGCTAGGTTGGTATAAATCGTGTCCAGATCCCCTTTTAAGCACTGCAATCCGTATTTATAGAATGACTAAAGACTAGTCTAGCATATACCAGACCATGTCAGAATGGTCTCGGGCAGAAATTTCGAGTAAACCAGAGTAGGTACAACCATCCAAATACTTCGAGACACACATATGCAAGCAGTAGCGGCTCTAACTAAAATCCGAGAGAGGGGATGACTTTGGATGATAGTTTGATGACCACCCTATAGCACCCCACGCAGCACACATTAACCAATTTTTATCAAAAATGTAAACCAAGCCCTTGTTTCATTAATTTTATTCAATTGTGGAAGTTTTTATAATTTGAATTTGAATGTATTTACTTTTTATTTTGTATTTTAAAAAAATACGTAAAAGTTAAAAATGTGTAGACGAGTTTGCAATTGGTAGATTTTTTATGTTGTTGAATTGTTGTAAGTTAGACGATAATTAGGTTGAAAAAAGCAAGTACATACTTACTTACTTGAAATCCGAATACCCATGGCCACACTTGGTCATCACCAAAAAGAGCAGTCAACCAAAAGATGGTATACTTCATTTATCATTAAACAATGCGAATCCACCCACTTTTAAAGGCCACAACCTTATTGTACAAAACAAACAAGAAAATTTTAATGTAAACTTTCCATGAAAAACGATATATTTTCGACTTCGGGAAGCACTGCTGTTATTAACATCTCCCCACGGTAAAAAACGCGCTAGCACTAACTTTTAACCAATAAAATAATATTGTATTTGTGTGATATTATGATGGCAGCTCCTTGTCAAATACTGGGCCGAGGAATTTACGAAAATAATAAGTTCATTCATTCAGTTATAATATCATCATGTTCATATTTTGTTTTAAACGCGTCATATTATTGTTGATGTACCATAGGTGTCCGACCAAAAAGTCCCTACAGACGTACAATGGGAAACCCATACACGCGGGCGCCAAAAGCTTCTGTATTGAACATTACGAACGTACTTACAGAGACTTATGTACACACACACGCGCAACTATCGCGGTGATCCGAATAAAAGTCCCGCTCCACCCGAAACAGCCCGAAATATGACTTCGCTTGCGTCCGCGCAGGGAACGAGGTACGAGGAAACGATGGATAGTGGATCATATTTCAATCTTATCGAATGTACACAATACACATGTACCTAACGTTTTAACAAATATTATTATATTTTTATCAACAAAATCCTTCGTGTGACTCACTGCGTCCGTTCTATTGTGAAATATTTAAACATCTTCGGTCAGTAAAATATTTTGAAAGATATACTTCGTTTACACTATTATTTACAGATTTCTCAGTTTTTTCTTCTCATAAAATTTTATGTTTCCAATTTCATTCATAGGGATGTTCCCCACTGTCCCCTAATGAAGAGCCGCCACTGTATGCAAGTAAGTGAAAACACCCAATCATAAATAAACATAGCCATTAGCCAGACACACAATCATAGGTTATAACATGTACAGACATAAACTCATACATGCGTAACAATATAAAAAAAAGCCTCAAAGCCGTTTCTGCCAAAATTGCGGCTCAATTTACCATTATAAACATCGCATGTTACATGTGTAGAGATGCAGAATAGTACAACCACTGTGCAAAATGTAGGTCGACATTTCCAATCGGACACGCGACAAATGGCGACCAAACAACACTTGTGGATCTCATTCCCGGCAAGTCATCGAGTTTTTGCATTTTTCAATGAAAACGAGATAGCACCACTCTAACTTTGCAAAGAGAATTTAGATTTCTCGATGACTTACTAATGTCGTAAAGGTTAATACTCGAGATTTGGAACGTTATACTAATAGTTATCAGCTAATTTATGTTGGCGGGACATATGGCAAACTTTTGACATGTGCCGTTTTAATTACGACCGGTATTTTTTATTTCCAGAAGGTAATAAATTGAGTGGTATTTTTTTTTTGGGTAACGTAACGAATTGATGGCATCAAGTGAGAATAGAACCATGTTTGGGATGGTGAAGTAGTGATGAAAGATCATTTTAAGGCAAAATAATTTAGATAACATACCTGTTATCTGCATACACAAGTTGATCGATAACTCAGTAAAATATAGTGAAATTGCGACATTATGTAGTTGTAAATATTATAACACATGCAGAAGTTAAACATTCGAGAGGGAGAATGTTACCTATATCGTTATGGATTCAGGAGTTTACAGGAGTTATGAATTATGAATTTCATTAGATTTGTTAGCACTTAAAAATTAAATATGTACTTAAAAATTAAAACCAAATCCCAAATGAACAATTATATTCTGCAGCTTTTACTGACTTTCCCTGAAACAATGTGGTAATGTCAAAATGAACCATTTTTACACAATGAGTGGTAAGCCTATAAGTCAAAGATCTGTTTTAGAAAATTTTTAGAACTCATTTAGACAAATGACACTTTCTTTTACCCTAAAAAGCGGGGATTTGTTTTTTGCTTGAAAGAAAGGAATCATTACTGATAGTTGAGTTGATTTAGATTATCAACACTTATTAAATGATTTTCCCTATTACTCTAAGCATAATATGTATGTGTAGATAATTTTTTATTTGTGAATGTAATAATGCATGCGTTATGGTAAATTTCTGCATTTGGAAGCAAGGCTAGTTTGCCAAGTTTAAGTCATAGCGTTTTATAAAAAATGTATGCAATATAAAACGCACACTTGATGTACCATTTAAGTGCCAATACACTTTTAAGGTGAACGATATGGTTGTAGTTTATACTTGAGGTGCTACCTGGCGTGGGTGAGAGCCATCGCTGACCACGTATAGAGTTTCCTAGAGCAACCGCACCCCGGCTCTCTGGTTTCCTCGCCTCAGACTTTCCATTCAAAGTTCCATCACAGTTCAATGACTATCTGACGATGACCTATTGGCGGAATGGTCCGGCGTGTTTGCTTTGTGTTAACACATTGTCTGGAGATATATTTTGGTGGCTGACATTCAGAGGTGTGAAAGCCAAGATGCTTGTCTATACGGGAAACGGACTGAAAAGCAACTCGAAGCACTGACTACCAGTGGCAAAGGGTGCCATACAAGCCGGTTCCCATCTTTTAAAATGATGTAACAAAGTAGTTAAAAAATATAGGCACAAAGTAAAAAAATACATTTAAAACCAAAGAAACAATACGCATTTTTCCCCCATTGAAACCATGCAGTCTACTTTATTATCATTTTTGCCTCATTTTAAACGGGAAACCGATGGGAATTGGCTTGTATGGCACCCTTCGCCACAGCTGACTACCATTACCTCTATGGTACTGACGACAATCCAAGCAAATAAATCAAAACACTACATGATAAGATGTCAGAATTTCGAATATTTAATAACATTATAATTACATACAATGCATTTGTTTCTTTAACTTACAGGTTTGTTTGAAACTGACCACCCATTTTGTAAAAAATGGTTTACTTTGAAAATGGTAACCCTGTTTCAGGGAATGTCGGAAAAAGATGCAGGGTTTATGGTCATTTGAGGTTTGGATTTTAATTTGTAAGTACACATTCTGCATTTGAAAATACGAATGTACAAGTGTCTGTGAGCATGCATTTATTATCTACGATTTTAAAATGTTAACAATAATATTAGGATGATTTATTTGGTGAGCGCTGTTTTTGTGTGTATCACACCTCAAGAGCCTTCGTCGTCGTTGTAGAAAGCGCCAATTCTCAAGCAAGACCCAGTTGTTGTAAGGTTGGATGGACCTTTCACTCGAAACCTCACATTCGAAATATACATAAATGGTATATTTTTGTGCTCCGCCGGGATCTGAATCCACAACCTTCCATTTACGAGTCTGAAGTGTTGCCACTGGACTACGGACCGGTACAAGATGGATGATCCAAGAGGTTAATATATCTTTGCAATTTTGATAAAAGATTATAGGTTAGGTACTGATTTATGAACGACGTTAAAAAGTTACTAATTTTCATTTCATTTGGTCTGGTTGAAACATCGATCAATATTAATATCTATGCTGGTCGATGGGTTGAAAACTCAGTTGGTAGAATTCTTGCGTTCAATGCCTGGCTGGCGTTCGGTCCCCACCAAGGGTGTCAAAAATGATTTTTCATTTCAATGTTTACTTCAAACGCAAGCACCAAATACTAACAAGGCTCAGCCCTCAAAGAAGTGAGAAGCTGCCGGAGAGAAACTCCTTCCTTAAGAGAAGTTATTAATTTAAGGCAGACCCCCTTACCTGTGAAAATAAATAGGTTCTACTTACCTAATGCAACTCTCAGAGACAATGCGGTAAGAAGTTATGTTTTCAAAATGAAAATAGTTCTTGATACACAAATAATTGTTATGTACCTACCTATGGAATTTTGTGATGGTTGAACCACTAGGGAAATTACTTGATCTGTTATGAATCTCCACGATAAATTAATATCTCTA
This sequence comes from Agapetus fuscipes, assembly GCA_951799405.1. NCBI lineage: Eukaryota > Metazoa > Arthropoda > Insecta > Trichoptera > Glossosomatidae > Agapetus > Agapetus fuscipes. The sequence continues at coordinate 7,300,958 of OX637338.1, forward strand.
GGAAACTCAGATTGGTTCTAGTTAATTGGTTACAATACGGAAGAAAGTTGAGGTGATTTACATTGAAACAGGGGGCTATTTATAAACAGGTACTAAATTTTAATTAATGTCTTTTGTCTCTGCTGCGAGCGAAGGATGTGAGGCAGCTACGCCAACACTAGCATTAGTCACATCAGATTAAGGTTGATCGCTTTCATGGATCACGACGCGTCGCACTGATCAGGTGTGCTCCATGATTGGAGTGAAATGTCGAAAGGTCTGGGGCGAAGCGGTCGTGTGCTGAGGTCAAGCCATTCAACAGAGACCGGGACCAGGAGTAGCCAGAGACGGTATCTCATATAGGCATGTGGTGACCATTTCAAAACCGAACGGCTGTTTAACTTTTTTTTCATATTTGCCAGCTTTCACAAATAATTCCCCGCGACATATAGAGTGGGATTTCGCAGTCTATTCAGGACGAATAGAGTGTGAAACGAATGGGTTCTGAATGAATGCGGAGTGAAAGTTCAAAGAAGTGTGATGCGATGGTTTGGACATATTGAAAGGATGAATGAAAACCGACTGACAAAAAAAGTTTATAAAGGGAATGTAAAAGGTAAGCGTGGAAGGGGAATACCTAGGAAAGAATGGATTGATCAGATAAGTGAGATTGCGAACGAATGGAATTTACAGAGTGGAAACAAGAGAAGCACGTGCATGAAAATAGTGATGAAACTAGATGAAATGAAAGAAGTATGCAAGGGCAGAGTCAAGTGGAAGCACTTGTGTGGAGATACCGGCCACCTCTAGAGGAATGGCGGCAGGGTAAAAGACAAGACGTAAATTGTAAAAAATGTATTTACGTATTGTAAAAGAAATGTTATACGAATGTGGTTGATTTACTTACCATTTTTAAGTCCGTCATAAGTGTGTGGATTTTTGTGCGAATAATCGACAACGGTTTCGTATTCAAGTATCCCATTCTTTTATGGAAGGAAAGTTTAGAGTAAATATGCGATCGTATATATTATCAGCGTGGGTGGCTTTGGAAATATTGTATTAATTCTATGAGACACTTGTAACCTGTGATCACTTCGATATAAGATAAAACCAGTGAATGTCAACTAACATATCGAATAATCACTCTTAAATCGGTATTTATTTTTGTTTAAAAAGTGTTTTTTTTTTCAATTCTATAATGTTGTTAACACTACAAGCTGTTTTCGTAGAATTCATTACAGGAAAAATATATAACTAAATTGCTGACATTAGAACATACTGCAAATATTTTCCCCCCGTAGAAACATCGGGTTATAAGCTGTATATTTTTTTCAAATTAAAAAAAATCTATGTCGGTTAGACGAAACAAACTGATCAATTTGGAAATGTATGCAAAAATCATTTCGATAAAAATCATGCGTTTATGATTGTGTATACATACATATATTTTTCTGGGATATTTAGCTTTGATTATAAATAACACTTATGATTATTTTTTTAGAATAAATAAAAATCTAAATTCGTTCAAAGAGCGTCAAATATTTTTTATTGGACTTTTAAATTTTTCGTTTGAAGATTGAGAAGACGTGAGACCGTTTCATTTTTAAAATTACATATGCAAACTGCCATTATAATCGTTCCTCAAACACTTATAAATATATTTTGTGTGTCATGTGACGGCCATAAAGTAGACGAGAGACGCCTAATGCCGTGTTTGGCAAAAGAGAAAGAATGCCATAAACTCTTCATCAAAACAACATACAGCGACATTCTAGTGTGATAATACCTTGCCGGATTGAATTACATTTTAGGTGGTATATTTTGTTATCTCCTGTGTGATTTATTTGATATTTTAGTCATATTCTATTATAAAGATCGTATGAATGTGATATCACGTAGAAAACCGATAGAAAAACACGCTTGGACCATGTTTACGAGCCCCATTGACCGTCTTGATGACCTTAAAGTGTATTTATGAATGAAGAAATACGTATAGCTTTGTTTTTTTTGTGATTTTAAAATGGGGATTATCAAAAAATCGATTTGCTTTAACTACTACGTCAAATACTTATTACAAAAACATCTGCTAATTTTTGAAAATGTTTTTAATATGCTCTTATCATGATGTTTTATGATATGGACGTTCCATATGGAGATTTATTCCAAGTTGTATGATGGAAAATTATTGCTGAGCCCCATTGTTTTAATGTGGTCTTTCAAAAAAGGTCATTTTTTGTCTGATTATATTGCAAGTCCTAAAAAACTACTTATTTGTGATAAAATCTGAATTGAAATTGACCTTTTGCCTAATTTTATACGAAGATAAACGGAGCTATTCTTTGACATTTTAGTCGTCCGTTGAGCCCACGCTTTGACAAACTAATGATGCATTTGTATGAAGACCTGTCAATCCAAGAGGGCCACCGCAAGTGAACAGCTGATTAGTCTTCATACAAATATAACCAAAATTCGGTAGGTAAGAATGACCGTGGTGATGAGACTTTCAGCCCAGGCATCATAGTTTGTCAAAGCGTGGGCTCAACCGACGCGACAACTAAAATGCCTAAGAATAGCCCCGAATTTTTTTAAATAAATATGTAGTTCTTGAAATGAAATAACTACGCACAAATTTAAGCCGCAAGTTTTTTTTCAAAAGTTAATAAAATAAAAATCCGTATCGAAAAGGATCAGAAACATACTTATTTCTTAAGAGATGAATTCTGCATGTTGATTTTAAATTGTGATACAAAAATGTCGACTATTTTGCGTAAATTAGCTATGGTGTCGCAGGTCCCTGCACGCATCCATCAGCCCCAGCCCCAGGGTCCAGTACCGGTATTGGTGCAAGGCAATACAGGGCATTGGTAATGGGCGCAGGCTGCCTGTATGAGGGGGCGCTCAGGCATTAGTCAGTGTCTGAACAGTGGCTGGACTAACGAAGCTGAGGCATACTGGACTTCAACCACAGGGACGATTCAGGTTGAAAATTTTATAAAAAAACAAGTGCTTAGCTATAAAAATAGACCATAGGTTAAGTTACACATCGATACAACTCAACTAACTAAGCTACACGTATAGTGTAGCTTCTTGCCGCGTTATCCCCGAAGGGATCGAATGGAGCGATTTGGGACCTATTTACTTTTATATGGGTAAAGGAGCCGGCCTTACGCCAACCCCTTCAGTTGAAGGGGGAATTTATCAGCTCCTAAGAGAGCTGGTACTCATTTCTTGTGAAGGCTTTGGGGTTTGAAATAAACACCAAAACGGGAAATCATTTCTGACACCCACGGTGGGATTCGAACCCGAACTCACGGCATGGAATGCATGCACTCTACCAACTGAGCTATCAACCGGACTACTATCGAAGGTAAAAAAGTAACTTATTAAGCTAACAAGGTTTTCTCAGTTAAATGCACATTTTTTCCTATTTTCTACAAAAGGAAACACCAAGACAATGAAAAATTTCTGTACGTTAGAAATTAGTTCACGTACTATGAGAAGTTACACCCAATAAAATGTTTTGCCCACGAATAGAATAAATAAAGGCCACAGAATCAGGTGGTGATATGTTCCGTATTGGATTTAATGTTCTTTGTTACTTCAGATAAAAAAAAATAAAGCCTTGAGAAGTCCAATGTAAATACAAACAAAACACGAGGAGTGTATCGATTTTTCAAGTGAAAGATTGGCTACTTTGTTGAAATGTCTTTTTAAATACTCGGGCAATAGTATCGAACAAATAAAAACTTGTGCTCCATTTATTGCAAAATCAGTTTTCAAAGATTCCCGAAAAAAAATATGGTTGAAAGTATTTTTATGTTTGTTAAGAAAATAAAACAATTGCATCAACATAACCTTTGAATCTTTATTTTAAGCACGTTTACATTTTTTCTGCGAACTCTATATTCTGTTTACATTTCCATGGAGGATCCAGCCCACCATCACGTCTTTTAAGGATTTGCTGTCGTCTTGTGTTTTTGCTTGGACCCACACTCTCTCAGCACGCGCTGGTACACACTGCGCAGGCGTCCCTCGCCCCGGACCCCCTTGCACCGCCACTGACCACTAATGAGTCAATCGAGCGCTGACATTTCCAAAACCTGCTGCAGATCGGCTTATAAGCGAGTACCTGATTTTTTTTCATTTTTCAAAAAGAGTCTCATCTCTGCGGGTTTATTTCTGCCAAAAGGCAAGAAGGTAAGTTTAAAATTAATTTTATTATTTAAATAAGGGTGTGTCTTAATGAAGTGCGTGTTTTACTTTTTATACATGGATCACTTTGCCAATGTCATCACCGTTTCAGGAAAGGTTTCAGAAAAAGATGCAGCGTGTATGCTCATTTGGGTTTTGGATTTTAATTTGTAAACATTTGTAAGTGCGAAATTTGTCTGTTAGTGGGCACGCATTTTATATGAATTTTAAATGTTAGGTTATGTTTGCAGCTCATATTATATTTATTCAAAAATTCCACTTCAAAAATGGTTTTAAAAGCATTTCTATCAAGTTGCGATGATTTTAGAATCTCATTCGCAATGCTGTTGACTTGTACATTTTCAAGGAATAACTTTGTTATTTTTTTGTATCACTGTAGCAAGATAGTTTCGATATGTTTTATGACTTTAACTTTGCCAATTTAACGGTTTCATATTTTTCTGAGACCAAAAAAATGACATACAAAATAATTTTGAAGGGATATATTAGTCAGGTGTCGTCATTTCCGCCACCGGTCTTGGCTGCCACGACAGCGGTCTCTTGTATCAGAGGAGCGTGGGTTGCAGTATCAGCCTTGCGAATCTTCAACTCGGGCAAGATGCCAGTGGTACCTTTCGCTGAAAATATACCCTGAGTATGGAAATCCTTGCAAAAATCCAACGAGTATCCAAAGTATCCGACTGATGAAATCCACGAGAATTATTCTTAATTTAAAGGTACCATAATACGTAGCTTTTTTATGAGCGCAGTTTTCTTTTGAATATTGTAAAAAAAAAAAAAATGAGTGAGCTGTTTTGTCGATAAAGAATAAAGTTAGACTTAGTTGCAAATTTTTCACGAGGATAAAACACAAAATTTTAACCTTGAGTCCGGTCCATGGTTTAGTTTTTAGATTGATTGCATTCCATGCCGAAAGACCTGTGTTCGAATCCCACCAGAGTGTCAATAATGATTTCCCGTTTCGGTGTTTATTTCAAACCCAAAATTAAATACTGGCATGGTTTAGGTACTCAGCTTTCATAAGAAATGAGTATCAGCCCCCTCGGGAGCTGGAAACCCTCACTTTAACTGAAGTGGTTGGCGTAAGGCCGGCTCCTTTACCGGTACAAAAATCTACTTGTCACATGCGAGTCCTTCGGAGAAAACGCGGCAAGAACTTACGTTATATGCGCAGTTTAATTGCGTTTTCTTTAGCGAGAAGTTTACAAAATGAAACATTGATAATTGAGCTTTGCCAAGATTCACTTAAAAGTGTTAACTACATATACTCTAAAACATAAAAAAGGTAGATGGTGTATGCCAGTTTATTTTCATAGTAATGCATGTGCCATAGAACGTAATAGGTATATCAAAATTGATTTAAGATATCAGCATATGCATTTATGCATGTGCCCCCTCAGGTGTTAGACCACTCGGACGTCCCAGATGCGGTGGGCAGACAACGTTGAAGCCGACGCCGAAGTTCTGGGAGTAAGGGGACCATGGAGGGAAACAGCACAAGACAGAGAGTCCTGGAGGATTGTGGTGCGGGAGGCCCTGAGCCTTCAAGGCTTATGAGCCGAAGAAAGTAAAAGTAAAGTATGTATATGCATTTAAAAAAAAAGAGGCAAAAAATACCAACGATTTTTTTTTACAGATCTAGACCTCAATTTTTGCTACGCCAAACGGCTCTAATGCACCGTCTATTTCCATTATGTTGATCGATAGCTACAAGACAACGACAAGCCAAAAATGAGGAAAGATTAGTGGAATTTGAGAACTTTTCTGATATCTAAAGGTTACAATTTTGTTATCAAAACATTATGAGCATTCATGCCGTAGTATCGTTTAAAGATACAATCGGATATTAGGTAATGTTCGGTATTAATCTATTGATACGATTTCAGAGTTAATCTGATATTATGGGTCCGTGTAATGCTGAGCGCAGTGCACTTAGAGCGCATGCGGACCACGAGAGGTCAACAAATGAACCTGTCTGGCCCTACAGCGCATGCGCAACCAGATTATACGAGGCTTTTCAAACTTTCTCATTCAATATTTAAAAATAAAATCAATAAATATGCAATCGTTTTGTTTACATACTACGAGCTTTTATTTAATAGTGAGTGATATTACATATTATAAAAAAATGGTTCACTTTGTTAATGTAACCCCTGTTTTAGGGACGATCGGTGAGAGTTGCAAGACTTATTTTCATTTGAAATTGGATTTTTTATGTTGTAGTAAGTCCACATGCGGCATTTGTAAGCGTGAACTTGTAAGTGTCTGCTTTTAAGAATGCATTTAATATGAATCTTGAATGTAATATATATTTACAACTTAGATAAGATTAGATTAGAAGTTGCAGACGTGCCTTTTCATCTCAATATATGAAAAATCCAAATAACACAGATTTCCAATAAATTGGCCACAGTTATCTTGGCTATGGACAAATTGCTCATACGAGAGCTTTTGCATAAGCGTCCATGTGCTGTGAGTCCTTCTGACACATACATACAGGACGGGTGTGAAGAGGGTTGGAGCATAGTTCGTCCACACGACTTTTCAGCCAACGACATTTCAGTCAGAGAAAAATCAGCCACAGATAACTCATCCACAGACACATCAATAACAGACGATTCGGACACACTACAGTATTGCTCAACGACATCTCGGTTACATACAATATAAATGGTTCATGGACAGCTCCATCAGACAGGAACCACAAAGAATAAGAGAGTTAGAAGACTAAAATTAAATTGGATATCTTCGGCGTAGACCCAGGGCTGATATATTGGCTAAAAAGTATAGAGAGATAAATAACAAGGCAAATAGAACAAGAATATGTGTTTGACGTAATTGATTGGAATGTATACAATACTTTTCAGTTTCTAAGGTTTTTTAAAAAGCTTTAAAAGCCAGAAGTTAAAAGACACCAAGAGCTGCTCATACAATGGTCAAAAAACAAAAACTTTAGGTATTAATAAAATAAACAAAGTTTTCATTCACTTTTATAATTTTATTTCTGTCTAGCACTTTTGCCTACATCTTCAGGACAATGACAATTCAGGACAATTGTCATTGTCCTTAAGATGCCTTGTAGGCGAAAGTGCTAGACAGAAATGAAATTATAAAAGTGAATTAAAACTTTGTTTATTTATATTTTGTATTGTTTGTGTATTAACACTGTGAAAATTCATATTGTTTAATTTATAATTTTTTGAATGAATTCAGACAAAACACTGTTTATTTAATTAATATACAATGGACTTTCACTGTGTAAACCACCAAACCCTAAAAATTATTAAAGACTTTAGGGTATGTATATAAAAGTCAGTCATAGGTATCTTCTAAAAATAAATATTGCATTTTTACCGTTAAAAAATACTTAATCTAAATTATTTTCTTTAGAGAAGTACTCTGAAATCATACAACGATAGGCATTCGAATGTGAATGTCACTTTATAAAAAAAATTGTTTTAAAATACCTTGACTTGAATCAAGTTTGAGGATCGCTGCTACTTCAATACAAACGTGCTTCAAAATACGCTTAAAGAGGCGCCATATGGTTGCTGTTGTTTATCTCTTTTTATTGTTTCTCTGGGTTGCGTATAGAGCGAGACGCAAGCTGTGGTCATCTCGCCTTAGGCCAAAAGACATTGGACGTCAAAATTAACAATTTAATAAGGCGCATGGATTAATGTTGTATCTTAATAAATATTTAATTTGCCAATAACACATTCTTCTTCTTCTTCTGGTGCATTCTGCCGCACGAGGATCCCAAACTGAGCGACTACCTCATGTGCTCTTATCATACTTTTCCTATGTGGTGCACTTTTGAGTAACACCTGGTGGAAAACGAAAAGGTCGTTGCCTTGATTTGTGGGATTGCTTGAATTAATTCCTTGACTTATAGGTTGGTATGAGGCTGACCACCCATACTGTACAAAATGGTTCACTTTGCCAATGTCACCCCTGTGTCAGGAAAGGTCGGCAAAAGTTGTAGGGCTTATGTTCATTTGCGGTTTGGATTTTATTTGTAAGTACACATTCAGCATTTGTAAGCGCGAACTACACGTGTTTGTTTGTGGGCATGCATTTGAGAGCCCTTAATATTAATATATCTCTGCAACATAGATTATAGATTATAGCTGACACGAATCGAGTGAATATATGAAGGTAATTTTCTCTTTGTAAAAACTTACAAAATTCCATATTTCGTTACTGGCGACATACAAAAATTTCAAATCTGGGATGCTGGGCCAGCACTGTTTAAAAGTAATCTTAAATAAAAAAAAACGCTTCAAATAGTTCAAATATTCAAATATTGTACAAGTGAAATTTTTGTAAGCACACATGCAGAATATGTGACCGCAATCATACACGTCTCTGGTTGTAGACAAAAATTTGACGAACCTTAAGATTTGATATATCTTTGCAACTTTGATTATAGATAAATTTACAAATATTGATCTACAAACAAGTGCGAATGCGTTAAATATTACGATCGCTTTCACAGTGATGGTATATATACATAATATATATACGTATGTACAAAAGCTCCATGGATCATAAATCATGACAATATCAATAAATTGATTCGACGTAGATAAAATTCCACGGAAGGACTATACTCGTATGTACTTGTCTTGTCTTGTATCCTGCCGCCTTTCCTCTAGGGGTGGCCAGTACCTCCACACAAGTGCCTCCACTTGACTCTGTCCTTGCATACTTCTTTCATCTCATCGAATTTCATCACTCTTTTCATGCATGCTCTTCTCTTGTTTCCACTCTGTAGATTCCATTCATTCGCAATCTCATTTATCTGATCAATCCATTGTTTCCTAGGTCTTCCCCTTCCACGCTTACCTGTTACATTCCCTTTATACACTCTTTTATACACTCCTTTATACACTTCTTATGTACAATATCCAAGAACATTAAGTTAATCTCGAGAATAAAAGTAGATCTTCCTTGTAAGTGCACACTGATGCTGAGATCATCTCTGGTTTAAGTTGGAGAGCAGTTTTTCAGATACAGGTTTTCTGTAAGTAGGTACTTGGAAGTGGCGAAAGGTGAGGTTTTTCAGTAGGGAACCCGTCAAAAAAAAGTTTTGTAATATTGACGTAAAAATCTGTAATAACATAAACATTTACAGAATACAAGTGCTCGTCAATGCATGTTCTCGCATGATCGCTGATCAGTCGAAATTAATCACATTTCTAATCTCCTCCAGAAGCTTCCCTGTCTCCGTATCCCAGTGACACGGAGCTAGTGAAGATAGTGTATTAGTAAAGCATAAGTAATTGGTTTTCCTTTATATAGTTACGAATTTATGATTTTCTGTCTTTGTATGCTTACCTACTTATGATTGTGTGTCTGTGTGTTTTTACTTACTTGTATGTGTATGTGTCTCTAGATGTAAGTATTTTGATGGTTGTTTTTGTGTTTGCTCGAAGCTTCTGATTGAGAAGATTCTTGAATGGTCTGGCATATGAGAGAGTAGCCCTTATACACCTATACATAGAAATGATGATGTTTTGAAGGTGAAATTAGTACCAGAGCCGTAGAGTGACATAATACATAAGCTTAACTGTGAACCAAATGTGAGTGAACCCTAGAATAAATTTAATCGAAGTTTTATTAAATTGAACCCAAGCAAATCGTAACTATATATATATAAATATTTAAAAATATAAATGGTACAACATTGTTTTAATTCACTTTATTATTTTTGTTTTTGCTCGAATATTTTCGCCTAATGAGGCATCTTCAATAACATAACAATATATGTTTGGAATGACAACATTTAAACTATTTCTTTGCTTTTTGAAATTTAAAAAGAGAAGCCGATGGGAATCGTGCTATTATGACTCTACGCCACTGGTACGTACCTAGTGCCCATTGCTCTGAGTGGGTACTTCTGCCCATTGGTCATTTTTATTCAATATCCCATACTGCCCCGTACTGGCTCCAGGCTACAAGGCAAATAAATTATTCAACTGAAATAATATTTACTCTGTGCCTTGTAATAATGTATAATCAAATCATACGGAATACGCTGTGTGTTTATTTATATGAATCTCAAATTGATAGTTGTATCGATGGTGAGAGAGCAACTGCTGTTAATAAGTGAAATAAAAACTTTCTAAGTCTTTACACAAACGTAAGATTGATTGTTTAATCTTAACAATAATCAAGTGAACTAAATAGATTTTTAACAATCTGTTTTTAACTTAACGTATAAGCTCAATCAAAAGCGGCTATCTATCATTTTTTCTAAAATGAGATAAATATTTCGAGACTCAAAAAATGACATTCTCTATGTTGCCATGTACGTATTTCTTTAAAAAAAAAAACCGAGATTGCTGTTTTTGGTTCAATACGACTCACATAACGTTCAACTAAAAATGTATTGGAAATAAAACGCTCATTACAGGTGCTGTTTAACTTTCAATACATTTTTTTGTTAAACATTATGGTAGAGTTTAAACGTAGAGTTTTATACTTTGGGTACTGTTTCTTGTTTACAAAAAAAAACCTAACCTTATGTTTGCGTTTTACGTAAGCTCAGTAATAAAATACTTAATAAATCATTTGAAAAATTATACAAATTCAATTATTAAAGAGAAATACAGCACGTGAGACTAATTCCATTTGATACGCGTGTTCAGAAATCTATCTGCGGCGTATGGCCGGTGGAAAAAGTGCAATCTAAGTAATTTTCAATTTTGTAATATTCTAGTTATATTAAAATGTTAGTAATTCAAACGCAGTGAGTGTGCTTTATTATTTCTCAATTTCTTCCAAAATATCAAGATATGTTTTCTTTTAATATATCAGTATAAAAATTGTCAATTATTTAACTAAGAAATAAATACAATTACTAAGATAAAGACTCATTTTGAGATATTTCTATGATATAAGTGATGAATTCATAATAATACAATAAATTCAGTACAAGTCAATTATCTTCGATTCCATATACATTAATTTTTAAACGTTCCTCTGGGAAAACAATGTAAACAAATTTAAAGAATGAAAAAACAGATTTTGCTGACCGTGCAAAAGAGAAGAAAATTCTTGAAGACGTCGGATATGACTCCGACGAAACGTAGAGAAAATCGTTCTTCTCTTTTGCACGGTCAGTAAAATCCGTTTTTTTCATTCTTTAAAATGTCTAACGACCGTAATCTATAATCTATAATCTATAATCTAAGTTGCAAGGATATATTCATTCAAAGCTCTCAGATGTATGCCCACAAACAAACACGTGTAGTTCGCGCTTACAAATGCTGATTGTGTACTTACAAATAAAATCCAAACCTCAAATGAACATAAGCCCTGCAACTCTTGCCGACATTCCCTGAAACAGGGGTGACATTGGCAAAGTGAACCATTTTTTACAGTATCATAATATCATAGTAATCATAATTTAAAATCTTTAATGTACGTAAATAAATATGAAATCCGGTCAACAGTTGAGTTAGTGGATCGCTTGTATTGAAAATTGGATAAATTTTGCAATATAAGCTGAAGAATGCTTTTCTCGATGAACATGCAAAGATGACCTTTCAGTGAAATTGTCTTAAGAATCACATTGCACACAATCTGAGCTTAGAAATAAACGTAAAGCAAGATAATGTGAGATTTGTTTTAAATATTTTTTTAAATACATTTCCAGTTTTCATAAGACTCTGGATGAAATAAAAGAAGTATGCAAGGACAGGAAGAAGTGGCGGCTAATCTGCAATGCTTATTTGTAATGTTGGTTTATTAGTTTGCCACATTTTTTTGCATAGGAATTTTTTGACTTTTTTTTGTATAGATATCTTTGGTTTTATTGTTTTTATACTTAAATGTTATTTATTACTCGTATTCCTTGACTTATAGGTTGGTTTGAGACTGACCACCCATACTGTAAAAAATGGTTCACTTTGCCAATGTCACCCCTGTTTCAGGGAATGTCGGCAAGAGTTGCAGGGCCTATGTTCATTGAGGTTTGGATTTTATTTGTAAGTACACAATCAGCATTTGTAGGCGCGAACTACATGTGTTTGTTTGTGGGCATACATCTGAGAGCTTTGAATGAATATATCCTTGCAACTTAGATTATAGATTAAAGATAAGACACATTGGTTCAGTACACATACAATCAGTGATCATGTGAAATTACCTCTGATGGAAACAAGACAAACAAGCCATAAGGGAATGATATGCTATTGGATTTTTAAAGAATTTTTCATACAAAATTGAAACAGATTTTAAAACTGTATTAAAAATGATGTTTCTCTCTCTAGTGGAACAGGGTCCGCTCAAAAGAAAGACAATACCTGTTCTTCACCAGCCCACGCCACATACTTTGGAATTTAATTTGGAATTTAATTTAATACCTTGGAATTTAATCTCGCATTATCGTATCGACCTAGAGCGTTGCAGATCACCAACTATACAACATTACGTTTAAACTCAACCACAGCGTACACCAAAAACGTAAAGGAAATCAAACACGACGTCTAGAGAGAGTTTTAGTTTCCGTGTATTTTTATATCTGAGTTTAATTGTGATGTTTCATACATGCGCACAGATCGGAGGCATTGTAGTACCATTCATTTATTAATCCCCAACTTGGAGTGTGGTATTTTTTTCTATTAGTTTGGCTGAAGTTTGTGATAGGCCATTGCTAGAAAGTGACAGTATCGGAGCTTCTGCTGAACGAGAGTAAGTGATAATTATTTGCTGGCTTCAGTATAAAATATACAGTTTGTTGAAGAAACTTATAACAAATTGTGGTTGCAGCTTGAATAAAGAGCGCTTAAAAAAGATTACTTTATTTTTTTCAAATTGATTATGCAGTAGTCAGATAATTGTCTTTATAAATATTACCCAATTTGATAAATATTATGTTAGTGTCGAGCTTCAAAAACTGATGTACCTACACAAATATAGATGCTTTATAATGGCTTCTCTTTTTGCAAAAACACAACAGAACAAAACATAAAATCCAGCTTCTTACCACATTGTTCCCAGAGGAGTTGAACATGACAAGTATAACCTATTTAATATTCCAGGTAAGGGTGGCAAATTACGCAAATTTCTCACTTTAAGTGGTGCAAGGAAAGTAAGTTGTCATTTGTAATGAAAGTTGAGTGAACTTCGGTAACTATCGGTGCTTCACAAAACAAATCCATGGCTCAGCAGCCACCTAACGTAAATTTCCCATACAAAAAAAAACGATTATCCATGGATCATCTATGGATCAAACGTGTTGTTAATAAACCCACATGACCTTAAGTTTGAAATAAACACCGAAAGGGAAATCATTTCTGAAATTTTTGGTTCGGGTCAAACCGTAGCCCTCTGGTTTTGAGCGCAAGAGTTCCATCAGCTGAAATATCAATCGGAATAATTGTAGCTGTACCACATATTGTAACAAGGATGGATGAATTTTCAAGAGGATTGATCAAGCGATTGATTTCTTTACAATAAGTGCAAAACATCGCGAAAAATATGTATTCGTATGATAACAAAAATATATATGAGAATTTACTTGATGTATATTAGGGGTACTTGTTTACCCAATATGATTTTAAAAACTTTTTTTTTATTCAAAAATGGGTCACTATCAAAAAACGGGATCTACCTACTAACTGTCAAGAATTTCATCTGGCATGCCTTCATATTTTACAACTGTACTTTCCCGAGATGATGTCTTTAATTTTCTCGTCTGTCTGTTGTTGTGTTTTTTGTTCACCTCAGAGATTACTACTCGGCGAGATGCCTCGGATTATTGTTACTAAACGGCGGCTGAAAAATTCTATAATCGTCTGGCCACACGACAGGTCATCCTTCTTAAGTCGCTTCATGCCGGCACACAGCCTTAACCCTGATCTTACTGAAATACAGAAAATATGTGTATTTTTGCTAACATTATCGTATCTCCGATTATGTTGTCTGCTTAGTTGGTACAATACTTGCATTATATGCAATCATTTCCTTGACTTGGTATGAAGCTGACGACCTATGCTGTAAAAATGGTTCACTTTGCCAATGTCACACCATTTTCAGGGATTATGTATATGATGAAGTTGATTCCTTACGAGGGTGCCACAGATAATCTCCCATTTTGTTATTTAAAAAATTTAAATGGAAACAAAGTTTTAATTCACTTATTTATTTCTTTTTTGCTCGAATATTTTCGCCTAATGAGGCATCTTCGGGAGCAGAAAAGTTATCCCATTTTGTTGTTTACTCCAAGTCCGAAATTAAATGATGATTTCTTTATAGCGCCGTTTTGTGATGTAGTCAATCCGAGGAAACTTTTGCAAATGATGCCCAACATTTGCCTGTCATCAGTGGATTTTGAAACGTTCCACGGCTCTCTAGCTCTTTTACATTATGAAGAAGCTGGTTCCAGGCCAAAAGTCCAGCAACTGCAAATGCACGCTCTTCAAACACTGTGCTAACTCTTCTTATAGGCTCTTCAATACGTGATTTGGTTTCTGCCGAGCTTAGTGTGAAGCTTTTTTTGCCGAGAGCGACGGGCTTGAATAAATCAGCGAGATATTTGAGTGTCTTTTCAAATAAAGCTTTGTGGACCATCACACACACTTCAAAGTTGACGCGCCCTGGGATACGGAGTAAGTGAAGCTTCTAGAGAAGAAAAGTAATGTGATTGAATTTCGACTGACCAGCGATCAGCAAGGACATGCATTGACGAGCAATTGTATTCATCCGATATGGATAATCAAGATAAATATTCTACTATTTTCATAACAATATTATGCTTGGTTTTATTTTGTGTTAGCTTTATTATGAGGATTTTTTACAGTTTTGGTCCCAAGAGGGTTAAATGGCACCGCCGGCATCCAGCTCTCCGCTTACGTCCAACTATTAAACCATTTTACTGTTTACTTAAAAATCATAATTGCATATGTTTTCTGTGTTCGCCGCACGCCGCACGCATGCGCGCATAGCCAATCTCGGCGGCAGAACTTATTAGAGTAATTATGAAAATATGATCGCGAGCCAACGGTAGTCTGGGGCGAACTCCCGGGCATCTCTCGTTTCTCATACGTCTCAGCCCTCCTGGTGAACTCTAGAGTCTAGACTATACTGCACACTGAGACCGATTATTATATACCCCAAGCACTATACTCCGCTCCCGCTCCAATATATGTACATATATAGAGAACAAAACGCTCACTTGAGGCGCTGTTTTAAACTCAATAAATGTATTGGTCAACTCTGAAGTTCAGTTTAAACGTTTTTTTTACAGATAAACAACGCATGCGCAACAATAATGTAACTTAAAGTGTAACTTGTTTCCTCGTTCTAGCAATCGCATGTGGTGAGTGGAACCTATTTATTTTTACAGGTAAAGAGGCTGGGTACAGGTAAAGTGGAAGCTTTTCCGCTCCCAAAGGGGGTGGTACTCATTTTTTCGTGAAGGCTTAATAAACCTTGCCAACTAAGCTAAACGTGTAATGTAATTTTTTCCCGCGCCTTTTCTGTAGTAATTGCATGTGGTGAGTATGGATTATTTATTTTTACAGGTAAGGAGGCTGGCCACAGTTAAAGTGGGGGATTTTCAGCTCCAGGTTGGTACTCTTTTTTTGTGAAGGCTTAATTAACCTTGCCGGTGTTATATATTGGATTTGAAATAAACACCAAAATGAGAAATCATTTCTGACACTCTCGATGGGATGCGAACACGATCTTTTGTGCATGGAATGCAAGAACTCTACCAAGTGTGATATCGACCGCATACAATTCCCAAGTAACCTTTTAAGTTTTAAAAAGGTTACAAAAAGGGTTAAAAAGGTTCTGGGACCTTTTTGTAACCTTTTTAAAACCTAAAAGGTTACTTGGGTTACGTGTTGAAAATCGTAACTACCGCTGCCATCTTGTAAAACATCACATTTGATAGTTCAACGTGAAGTGAGCTGTGTTGGAGTTAATGAAACCATTGATTTCATGAGTTTGTTGACACTAACACATAACAGCGCCCTGCCTCACCTGTCACCTTCATAATATAGTATAATCCGTGTTGCACCCTGGTGCACATCATTTTTGCAATGATATTTAATAACGTTTAATCCGTCTTAGATGCCCCAGCAATAATCTGATCCACAAGCAAAATAGTAATTTATGCTTGCATCATAAACTCGGTATGGGGTTTTCTTTATGATGTGCATGCATCTCGTCTCCGCGGTGACAGGGTAGAACAGCACAGTGACAAAACGACACATGTCAGAACGATACATGACATAACGACATATGACAGAACGACACAAGCAAAAACATCACACGACAAAGCATAGCAAGACAAAATCTATGTTATGGCCAAATATTGGTGTTATGACCAAATATTGGTGTTATGGCCAAATATTGGTAACATGGCCGAGGGAGTCAAGTGGCAGATCTTTCTAGCGCATTTAGAATAGAATAACGTTGGTTCGATCCCCGCTTGGGTCATTCGACCATAACTTGGATCTTGGTGCAACAGATGTCTTTGGGGAATTATTAATTAATTATTCATTAAAATATACAGTAATCAATTATTTATTGATGATATTAATACCTGTTTCTGGCCAGGCAGAATAAATTGGTGAATTGCACTCTTTCACAAATCTATTGAAAAAAAAATGACACCACATCATATGACGAAACATCAAAGGAAATACATCACAATGACAAAACATCACAAGACAAAAATCACATGACAAAACATAACATACTTAAAACTGAACATACCATAAACGGCACATTAAAAAACATCACATGACAAAATATCACAAAACATCACATGTGACGTTTATGGTATATTCTGTTTTAGGTATTGTCATTGTGATGTACTTTCCTGTGTTGCTTTGTCATAGTGATGTTTTCTCACATAATGTACTGTCATTGTAATGCTCTGTCATGTGTTTGTTCTATCATGTGTTGTTCTGCATGTGTCGTTCCGTCATGTGTCGTTAATTCACTGTGCCGTTCTACAATTGAGCCCATCTCTGCATTCCCGTCTAAATAAGCGAGGGCATCCATAAGAGAGCTATCTCGCTTGATTCCATATGCTTATCAGATTATCGACCTGTTCCTCGTGACGATTTAATTATATCTACCTAGACCTGCAAACGTTTATCGCTTGCAAACAACTCCGACCTGCATCCCAAGTATCAAACTTAACATTCAAACTCAACCAAAAAATCTATTCAAATTGAAATAGCGCCTACAGTGAGCGTTTTACTTTTGATAATTTTTTGGTGAAACGCTTTAGTTGAGTTTTATACTTGGAGGTTTGAGCGTTAACCATAAGGGAATAGCAAGGTATATAATCCCTTGAAATTACTGCAACGGAAAACTGCACAGTTCACTTGCTCTTTCAGTTCAACAACTTGAACTTAGCATGCCGGCACTTTTAAATTTTCGACATTCTAGAATCATCGAGATTGTTTTATTGAGTCACGCTTCAGTAATAAGGTTTTATGATTTATACGCGGTTCGCAATACAACAAGTCTTAAACTCAAATATAACGTTATCCCAAAAAAATATACAAAAACTAAAACAGCATCACTCGTGAGCGTTTTAGATTCTGTGATTTTTTTTGGTTTACGATAAAGTAAATGTTTATGCTAGGGGTACAGGTGGAAATTTCTCGTCATGTATAATAATTCATGCCGACTTTGCGTTTCAAAATCAAGAACAATTTACAGTATTGCATTGCAAGTGCTGCGTTAGGATTTGTTTGTAGATATCTGCCTGTAATAATTTATTGGTACAATAACATGAGAATGATTTTTTTTCGTGTATAACGGAACAATACCCATAAAGATAGGCGAAGTTCTCACTCTTGTGAAATGTATTTCATCGCACAAAGACGATAATTCAAATGTTTGAACCTCATTTTCAAAATCCCAAAGAAATGGTTATTTACTTTTGACGTTTAAAATTTCAGTTCAATTTATTGCGAAACGACATTTTTAAAAGTTTTTGGGAGTATGAGAACTTTATGCCATTCTGTTAAATATTGCTCTTTGCGTAGTGTATAAGTTAACGCTTCAAATTAACAAGGTAGTGGGTTCAAATTCCAGCGGAGCACCATAAGGATCATTTGGTTGTCATGTATGCTCTTCCTTGGGTTGAAATTAAAACCGAATGTTCACACAGCCTTACTTAAACTGGGTATTGCTAGAGAATTGGCGCTTTACGCAGCAACAACCAAGCTCACATTAAACATTGGGTGTCAGAAATGATTTCCAGTTTCGATGTTTTTTTCAAATCCAAAATGAAATATCGGCAAGATTAACTTAGCCTTCACAAGAAATGATAACTAGCCCCCCGGAGGGCTGGGAAACCCCCCTTTCAACTGATGTGATTGGCGTAAGGCCGGTCCGTTAACCTGTAAAAATAAATAAGTCTCACCACATGCATTTGGAAATAACGCAGGCAAGAAGTTACGCTATATGTGCAACTAAGTGGTGATAAAGTATGTATGGACGTAGCCAGTATGCTCACGAATCCAGCACGTCACATGAAATTCCAAAGGTGCACCAAACAGGCTTCAATCCAGAACAGGATCGTCCAACGTTCATCTGCAGGCTAAGTCTCGTTCTGACGGTTACACTCGTACAATAATAATAATTTAATTCGCAGAGTTATAATATCAGTGATAGTTTATATGAGCTGAGCAGCGCGCCAGCGTCGGGCAGGGGGTCCCAATAAAGTATGCTCCTGGCGCAGGGATCGGCAACCTTTTCAGTCGGAAGAGCCAAAACTTACAATTTACAAGAATTTACACATATAGTCTAACTTCTTGCCACGTTAGGGGCCGTCCATAAATTACGTCATCGATTTTGGCCAATTTTCAACCACCCCCCCTTACAATCATCCAATAGTCATTATCTAATGAACCCCCCCCCCCTTTTGCTGTAATAATGGATGAGCTTAATAATTAATAATACTATATTACTTACATAATATTTTGTATATTTTGTAGAAATTGGTATTTACAAGAACGACGTCACTTTTGGTACTCGTACATCATTTGCCATCATCCGCAGACCATACCCCCCCCTCAAGAATGACGTAATATATGGACAGCCCCTTATCTCCGAAGGGGTTCGCATGATGTGATGAGTGGGACCTTTTTTATTTTTACAGGCAAGGGGGCCGGCCTAACGCCATCCACTTCAGTTGAAGTGGAGGTTTTCCAGCTCCCGAGGAGGCTGGTTCTCATTTATTGTGATGGCTGAGTACACTTGGCCGGTATTTATTTTGGGTTTAGACACCGAGACGGGAAATCCTTTCTGACACCCTCGGTGGGATTCGAACCTGAGCTCACGGCATGGAATGCAAGCACTCTACCACTGAGCTATCGACCGAACTACTCTCACAATTCCCAAAATTTTAAAGGTTCTAAAGAGTAAAAAAAAACATTGCCAATGATAAATAATAGAGGGGGTGGTGAAAAGCGAGTACAAATGGCTGAGAGATGGAATCGGTGCCTAATCCTCGTTAATCGATTCAGGCCGATTTGTAAGTGCTTTTGTTGTTGTTGATAAAAAAAAATTGCGTATGAAACTAAAGAGTTGCAGCTTCATATCCAACGAGCCGCATGTGGCTCGTGAGCCTCAGGTTGCCGACCCCTGTCCTAGCATAATGGGCGGCAATTAAAAGAGTGGCCAAGAGCGGTCGCTTTTGTTCTGTACCTCAAGTAAACAGCAACAAGTTCAAACGCAGGCGTTGCGATATCAGTAATACTAAAACAGCGCTTATGGTGAGCGTTTAAGTTACTAAACATTTTTTGCTTGAACGCTATGTTTGAGTTTAAACGGGAAGGCGTACTGGAGCCGGCAGGGCAAAAACTCGCAACTTGATTAATCGGACTCAGCTGGTTAAAGGGGTAAATTACTGGAGGATGGTTAGCGCACTTTATGGTGTTATTCTTAAACAGAAAAGACATGACTCATCCGCAGCCTACAGTGAATTTTCCATACAAAAAAACGGTGATCTGTAGATCAGCCATGGATTAAAGTTGATGTGAATAGCACTTCAAGAGAATAACCACAGATTGACGACCCGCTCGACACTTGTAACTAATTATAACGATACATATATAGTTTTCTATCTACGAGTAGGTATGTCTTGTATTTTTTTAGAACAATTTAGGATTACTCGATAGCTCAAATACTGAAGTTTTTGTTTCTGATCCAGAAGGCCTAGATTTAAATCACATCGGTATCAGAAATGACGAGGTACAAGTTTGAATGTTTTTGTCAAATTTTACATGACGTCTCCTCAGTGCTTGTTTGGCTTATTTTCCATTTGGTTCAAAGGTAACTTTGAAATGAAATTATCTTAGGAAGCACATTCTATACAATCTCAGCTAAGAAAAAAACAAATGACACGATAACGTGAGAGATGTTTTTATTATTTTCCAAATCAATTTTTAGCTATGAGAATATATGTACATTGGTCCAGTAGGTACACATACAAAAATTACTCATGGCAAATTACATCTGTTGGAAATTAGACAAACAAGCACGATGAGACCTGTTCTTTTGGGAAAGGGTAGGACATACTACTTCGATTGGTTGGTGTAAGGATAGCCAAACAACGAATGAAAATAAATTAAAATGCCACCTACCTTTTAATGTTAAAAGTGGCATGTAAAAATACGTTAAATTTCATGTAGTGCATTGCGTCAATTGACCGGAATATAATCCATATGCTTGATTAAATCTTATCGAAAAAAAACACGAAGCAATAAAACAGTTTGTACCCAATTTGAGAACGAACGCAACATTTCGTACAAAAACTATAAACCTCTTGTCATGTTTATCTTAAACAAGGTATAGAATATCATCCAGAATAAACCAATTAGGACCATCTGTTGTTGGCCACGACAGCTTAAAAATCTCAAATTTTGCACCTCACATCGCGTCTCGTGTATCACGATTAAATCCGAACCCACTGATCGAGCGAACGGTCCGAACACACTAAAAAGTAAAAAAGAAAACATTTTCTTTAAGCCCACTTAGGAAAGAATGGTTTCGATCGGACAGGTTGCTCAGTCAGCCACTTTGGGTACACTTCACACGCAACAGGTGACGCGCATTGTGAAGCACTTGACTTCAAAGAGGGTTATTCACAACACATTTGATCCACAGTTGATTAATGGATCATCGTTTTTTTGTATGAAAAATTCAAGTAATGTTGTGGTTGAGCCATGGATTTGCTGTGTGTGAATAACAGCGAAAGATTCGCTTCAAAGGAGAAGCGAAAATTAGCAACACAAAATTTTAAATCAACATGTTTGTGTGAAGCAACGTGACAAGATAATCGTAACCACTTAAAAAATACATAATTGATATCTAATACAAAACAACGTTATTAAACCCAAAATTTATTGTCACTTTTCACTTCAATTTTAATGAATGTAATGTTTTAAGCTGGACATATATTGTACCTGTTGAACGCTGGCTCGTGTGAAGCGTTTCCTAATGATGCATTAAGAAGGTACTAAAATTTTAGTACAATATAGAATTGTTTTTTAATGCGGCATCATAAAAATTCTTCCACTGTTTACGAATTGTGTCGTATTGATACGGGCAACGGAGGTCTACGAGGAATTTGTTGAAGACATTCTACATCTTAAAACAACTAATATCATGTTCTAGCGATACTACCTTCATTCTATATTGTGTTATATTAGTATATATTTAATCGGTTATATCATTATGTAAATCCCACGAGAGGTATATTGGAAAACATCCAATTTGAGATAACATCTCATTATGCTTAAATATTTTTACTAGTTTTCATATAATCTGTAACCTAATGTAAATAATGTAAGCTGCAAAGATATATTAACATTTAAAATTCATATTAATGCATGCTCACAAACAGACACGTGTGAGTTCACGCTTACAAATGCTGCATGTGAACTTACAACTCAAAAACCAAACCTCAAATGAACATAGACCCTGTAACCTTTGCCAACAAGTGAACCATTTTTTGCCGTAGGTATGGAGAGGCCAACCTCATACCAAACTATAAGTTAAGGAATTATAACGCTTATAACCAACCATGTTTTTTTTTAATTTGACGATATGTCGACTGCGTACCTTTTGAATTGAATTGACCATTCAACATATATAAGCATATTTTTTGTATTTTATTCGGTAGGAATTTGAAAAGTAAAGACATTATCAGATGGAGCAGGAAGATGAGATGGTTCTGGAGGGACCATGTAGACCACATGAACGAAGAAAGGATAGCCCGAGTCGTGGCACAGGAGATACCGGACGACCAGCGTCTACCAGGTCGCCCTCCAAAAAGATGGAAGAACAGCTGGTCTTCTGCATCACAGGAGGGAGTTCCACAATAAACAGATCTATAACAAGAGGAAGGTGTATGAAATAACAAGTGCGTGAATCAAAAATGTGTCTTGGATATATACTGCATACAAGCAATATGATTTTTTAATGCAACCAAAGCATTTCTAGAGTACACGAACAAGTACTTTGAATGCGTATATTTGTACGTATTGAATACTTGGGATCCTATGGTATGATGCTAAATAGCTGATGAGTTTAAATGATGAAAAAAATCCTGCCTAGTTTCCGAAATTCCAGTCCAGTAACCTCATATATCTTGGTATTGATTGAAATAATAGCATTCTGGCACTTTATGAAAATGACCAACCGTTGCATGTGCAAAGTCGAAATATATGTGCACTATGTGTAAAAGATGTTATTTAATAAATTAGGACAGTCAACGTTGTATAAAAATATATACTTTTATTACTCAGTGCATTTCTGATACAGGTGGTTCTCGGGGTCTACAAATATTGGCATAACATCTTGCCTATGTTATCCCCGAAAGCGATTTGGGACCTATTTATTTTTACGGCTTTGGGAGCCGGCCTCACACAAATAACTTCAGTTCAAGTGGGGGTTTCTCAGCTCCCAAGAGGCTGGCTCTCATTTCTTGTAAAGGCTAAGTTCAATTTGCCGGTGTTTTTTTTGGATTTTCGAAATAGAAAGCAAAACGGGAAATTATTTCTAAAACCCTCGGTGGGGATCAAACCCTTGCTCTTGGCATGGAATGCAAGCATTCTATCAATTGAGATATCGACCGAACTTTTTACGACCTTGGTCGTAGCTACAAAGCGTCAATTCTCAAGCAAGAATCAGCTGCTGTAAGACTGGATGGACCTTTGATAAAGGTGTATGATTTTTTCAACTCAGCAAAGAGAATATTTAAAAATATGAATGTTATATTTTTGTGCTCTGCCGGGATTCGAACCCACAACTTTCCATCTTCGAGTCCGCACTGGAATGCAGACCGGTTTCTTTATTTTTTTTATTTTTATCCCAAAAAAATCTTTATACTTGGATGTGATGATCATAAAATTGCGGGATCAATTACTGAAAGGAAATGAATGTGCAAATTGTGCTGCATCCGTTTGGTAACAAGATGGACAGGAAGCCTAAAGGCCTTCCTCATGCACCACATGGCATCAAAAGACAATTCAAGGACTTGGCACAGTTCAGTTTATTATTGAAACCCGATGACGTGCAGAAAATTCAGGCGAATTCATCACAGAAATGCAAACCCTTTTGCTGAAGTAGCGACAGCTTGCTATGCTTTTTTTTGATGGCGAAATGTGTTGGGTAACTTTTGTCCCAAAAACTGTGAAGGTGTTATGGTTTTTTGTTCTGTTGTTATCTCATTGAGAGATTGTTGGAGATTATTTTGGGAATAGGGGCTCGTGTTCAAAATGAATGGCATATAATTTATTTTTGTTACTAATGGATTTGTATCAGGTCTACCTGCTACAAAATATTTATTTTGCTGAAGGTGTTTACCAAATAACGAAATGTGTACCTCTTATATTTTCTCAGTTTATAATACACCATGCTAACCGATGAGTTCCTTGACTTATAGGTTGGTATGAGGCTGACTAGTGACCATGCACAGTGTAAAAAATGGTTCATTTTACCATTATCCCCCCTGTTTCAGTAAAAGCCGGCAAGAGTTTTGTGACTCAGTACACCCTGCCCCTTGTGGGGCTGAATATGTTGAGATTGGTGACTCAGTACACCCTGCCCCTTATGGAGCAGAATATGTTGAGATTGGTGACTCAGTACACCCTGCCCCTTATGGAGCAGAATATGTTGAGATTGGTGACTTAGTACACCTTGCACCTTATCAAACAGAATATGTTGAGGTTTATGACTCAGTACACTCTGCACCTTATGGAAAAAAATATGTTTGTGACTCCCTACACCCTGTACCCAATACTTGGCTGATGTTTGTGATGTGCCTATGGCTTAATACATCCTGCACCTTATGGAACAGAATATGTTGAAGCTTGTGGTTCAGTATACCCCACACCTCATGCTACAGACTTAGCCGATGTTTGAGATGTGTCCATGGTTTGATACACCCTGCACCTTATGGAACAGAATATGTTGAGACTTGTGGTTCAGTATACCCCACACCTCATACTACAGACTTAGCCGATGTTTGAGATGTGTCCATGGCTTGATACACCCTGCACCTTATGGAGCAGGCCGAGTTGGCCGCGGGTGCCGCATCTAACAGACAGGCGCTGCAGCATCTAGACTGACAGGGGTGCCAGGGGCCGGCCCCATATCAGGAAGATCAACGCGTGCTGGGAAAATAATAGCGAAACCCGGATTTGGACGCGTTCGTGAGCACAACATTAATATTAGCCATGTACCAATGATACAAGCAACAAGATGATGCTGAATTTAAGTCATTCTGCAGGCCGTGTTTTATTGTACCTGTTTTTAATTCAACGTATATAAATTTACGCCACCATGCGAATAAAGTAGTCTATATAATTTAAATTAATTTGCCATGTGCCGGTTGTTTTTGATGGTTTCTGTATTTCGTTCCCGTAGTTCTTGTTTGTCTTATGTGCATCAGATGTGATATCACATGAGAAATGTTTGAATGTGTACTGGACCAATGTGTCTTATGAATGCTAGAAATTGATTTCAAAAGTATTCAAAAAAACTCTAACACTATCATGTTTTACGTTTTTTTCTTAGCTCAGATTGTGTATAATGTGAAGACGATTTCATGTAAGGCTAGTTTTAATCGAATGGTAGATAAGCAAAACAAGCACTGGATGGCGATTTCTAAAATATCTTAAAGAATATTATATCATGGGTATTTTTGTATTGAATATATACCCTGATACAGCCATCAGAAAAAATCTCATTACGAGAAGACGTGGTTTTATTTTTCATATTATATTTACCAGTTATAGGTAATTATCCCGTATGATTATTTTTCAGATGGCTGATAATTTTTACATCTTCATCGGTAATTGCAACCAGTCTAGGCTTTTTCTTGTATCTTCATTTAAAAATTCTCTCCAGAGCATTAGCTCGGCTTCCATTATAGAACCTTTTTATTCTTTGATACTTCTTTGCATTCTAGGCAATAGGGACCTACTGGAACTAGGTATTGTATGGATATTGTGACATTATTCTGATTCTTAACTTTATTAAAAAGGCACTCGTGGTTTTATTTTTTTACTCTTTTATTATTAACAAATTTCTTTACATGTCGCGTTGTCTTGCCTCGTTTTTCCTTACCGTAC
The DNA here is from genome assembly GCA_951799405.1 of Agapetus fuscipes. Taxonomy (NCBI): domain Eukaryota; kingdom Metazoa; phylum Arthropoda; class Insecta; order Trichoptera; family Glossosomatidae; genus Agapetus; species Agapetus fuscipes. The sequence goes on from OX637338.1 coordinate 7,326,772, forward strand.
TTGCGTTTATAATTTCTTTAAATTTTATCATTTTACGTTACCAAAATTATTTTTAAAATTATTATCATTCAACTCATTATCATTATACTCCCTCACCAAGCACAAGAGCTTGGCTCTTCAATTGGTGAGGAAATAACAATTAAGTTTTTATTATTATTTAGAAATATTACTTGTTTTAAAATAAATTTGTATTTATATTTTGTTAATAAAAAAAAAAAAAAAAAAAAAAAATAAAACTTATTATTAATGACTGCGGATAGAATTTAGGTGTTTCAATATTATCTAACCGGCCATACTACAATACATCTCTAACCTGCATCCACAAACAACAGTATCCAAATTATCCAACTTTACACTTAAACTCAGCCATAGAGTTTTGTCAGAAATGTATGAAAAAATCCACGTTCTGTAGAGGCACTGCTTTTGTTTCTATATATTATTGTGGAAAGTTAATATTGAATGCTGTGTACTTGGGGTGTTGATGCTATGAAATTCGGTCTTTGCTTATCTCGGATTTGGCCGCCGTGTCACTCTCTCAGTGGGCGGGCTAGACGTATACCCGCACCAGTATCATATATAGCCCAGAGGTTCCCAGACTTTTTGTCCACGTAGAACAGAAGCGTTACGGCCTGTTGCACCAAACTCCAATCAGACAAAAATCAAATCAAATCCAAAATTTGGTTGCATATACGTAAATTAGCTGATGTACATCATCTTCCCTGTTCCAATTGCATCATATTATTACCCACTTCCGAGAAATATTTAACCGAGGTCCTTACTAGAATTAAGGAATAAAATTTGATGCGTCAATCAAATATTGATTGGAGGTTGGTGCCACAGGCCCTTATTCTGCTTGATAACTTACGATCTTGAGGCGACGAGATAGCGTTTCGTGGCCAGAAATAAAGTGTACTGTGATTTTATTAATCTATGGAGCTCTTTCGCAAGCGCTAGCAAGCTCTGAATTGGATTGATATCCAAATTGTAAAGAATATTACCAAAAATACAAATAGCGCTTCAGTAATATATTTTTTTGTTTTTCATAGGTCCCTATAATACCATTATATACCTTATTCGTCAATAGTTTATACTAAAAGCAGCTAGCTTTGCGGAATAATAATAATATTAGGATGATTTATTTGATGAGCGCTGCTTGTATATAAATCCCACCTCAAGAACCCTCTGCGAGCTTGGTAGTTGCTGTAGAAAGCCCTAATTCTCAAGCAAGACCCAGTTAGTATAAGGCAATGTTATTGATCATGCCGCATGTGAGCTTACAAAATAAAAACCCAAATCTCAAATAAACATAAGCTCTGCAACTATTGCTGACCATCCGTGAAACCTGAGTGACATTAGCAAAGTGAACCATTTTTTATAGTATGGGTGGTCAGCCACATACCTATATTTTACGAATAAGAGTTTTATCAAGATAGCGCTGAAGATTCAAATCGCAGATATTTTCGGCATTGGAAGAATTCCTGTATCTTCTTTTATTCACATTTGTTGACTCTTGCGTTGGTCGATATTTTTTTTTTGCTTGTAAAAATCGATCCTTGCATTACACACAGCCCATATTTTTGAGAATGACTGGAGTACGGCCGAGAGGAATGCTCGCAGTATAGAGGTCTGTGTGGAAGAGAACAAGAGGCACCTGTGCCCGCATCCCAGCGCTGATCCACTGATCAGGTTATACTGTGGACTACCTGCAGAGCCAAATTCCAATAAGCACTCCGGATGCTATGGGCTCAGATTATTATACATGGTGCTAAGGCTTTCAAAAATATTAATTCTCATTTTTAATAGATGTTTCGTAAATTTTAATTTTATTGTTTTACTCAGTGGTTGTTTGTTTTATGTAGTTAACTGCAATTCATTGTTTGTGTTCATTGAATTATAGGTTGATATGAGGCTGACCACTCAGACTGTAAAAAAATGGTGCAATTCTGCCAACGTCACCCACCCCTGTTTCAGGGAAGGTGGGCAAGAGTTGCAGGGCTTATGCTCATTTGAGATTTGGTTGTTTATTTTTAAGTATACATGCGGCATTTACAAACGCAAAATTATACGCGGCTACAATTCCTCCGCCTTAAACGATTTTGAACATTCTTTTTCCAAGCTGCATCCGCTGCGGATTCACAGTAATCTTGTACTCTGTTTTCTTTTTATTATTTGATCTATGAATAAACTCACAAAGAGAGCCAACCGAAGTATGCTATTAGCTACAGCAACTTTTAATACTTAGATAACATTCTGAAAACTTCAGAACCTTCCAGATGGTCTGCTGGTCCATTACACTTGCTAAGAATACCCCGCACATTATGATCGCTAAGTTATATCATTCACAATTACATTGTCGTGTGTAATAATTCTCTTCCCCACACCGGCGCGTTCATAACACCATGGAGGTAGTAATTCAATGGAGAAGCTGTGAATGCGATAGTTCTAATCGAAATGATGCACCGTCTTTGACACCATACATTGTTTATAGCGCTGTCTCGCTCACGATGAGATATGTTTTTTTTTCTCATTTTCTATGTAAGCAACGTGTCTCTACTCCCTCTTTAATCTATGTACATATCACCATAGAAACCATGAAATTACCATAGTAACGGAATTTGTTACTAGTGTTGTTGAAAGTATGAAAATATCTGATAAATTTCGAATTCAAAAATGTTCCGACGTCATTGTGTACGGGATGATTTACACAAGCATCTATTACCGCAAGCATAGAAGTTACATACTTGAATAAGCAATAACGTACATCCTTGAACATCACTAGTTCTAGAAATGGCTGTCACTTTCGCGAGCAAATATTTTGACAAATGAAAAATAAATTTTATGAACCTAATCATATGAAATGTTTTTTTAAGTGAAATCTTATTCCACATTTTACAAAAAAAAAAAAAAACTTTTTTTAACACGTTTAGAAAATATCCAGTTTGGCATTTATATGTTTTTTTTCCAATTAGGTCACACCTTTTAACAGTTGGAAGGATACCGCAACGCAACTACGCAACTAAGCTACACATATAGTGTAACTTCTTGCTGCGAGTTAAACCTATTTATTTTTACAGGTAAGGGGGCCGGCCTTACGCCAACCGCTTCAGTTGAAGTGGGGGTTTCCCAGCTCCCGAGGGGGCTGGTACTCATTTCTTGTGAAGGCTGAGTAAACTTTGCCGGTATTTTTATTATGGGGTTTTAAATAAACACCGAAATAGGAAATCATTTCTGACACCCTCCTCGGTGGGATTCGAACCCGAGCTCACGGGGTAGAATGCAAGCACTCTATCAAACTGAGCTATCGACCGGACTACCGATAGTCTGAATTTTGATTTTTGTATGATGAGTGGGTTAGCGCATTCCTAATTTTCACAGGATTGCTTTCTTAGCCAATGTAGTTCTTATATATCGATGCATAAAACAACATTTGGTGAGTCCACGTCTCGTTGTTGGTCACACAATGGGCCCAGCGTGTATTATTTATCACCTTTCATTAGTTTCATCAGATCACACACAGGTGCCTGGCCAGATATGGGCATGTCAGGTTCTGTACCCCGACAATAACATCTAACGTTTAAACTGTTAAGTTTCACCAAAATTTTACGGCAACTAAAACGCTCCGAAGAGGCGCTTTTTTAAACATCTAAACATATTCGAGTAAATACAATTGATGAATTGAAACGTATTTTTGTTACAACACTTGAAGCACTAATTTCCTAGTATAAATTTCTAGGAACTTTTACGACGTCACAGATTCATTGCGCATTCTAAATTTTTATTCGAAATTCTATTTAATTTAATTTTAGTCCGATCAATTGGTGGAGTGCTTGCATTCCATGCCGAGAGCTCGGGTTCGAATCCCATCGAGGGTGTCAGAAATGATTTTGCGTTTCGGTGTTTATTTCAATATAGCCTGGAACGACTGGTTGTGATCGGTAACTTGGAGGGGAAGAGAGGAAGAGGTAGATCCCCCACACGATGGACCGATCAAGTGAAGACAGCAGCAGGCACCTCGGTAGTTGGAGCGTTGCGGGCAGCGCAGTCGAGGGAGAGCTGGAGAAGATTGGTTGCTTCCACAAGGGTCACAACCCTCAGTAATGAGGAATAGGATTAAGAAGAAGTTTATTTCAAACCAAAAAACCGTCAAAGTTTTGTTTTATGTTACTTTTTTATCCCGGATAGTTTTCAATTGTAGTTCTGATATATTTGTTGTTTCATTTTATACTTTTTACTTACTCTTGTATTAATAACACTATTTTTAGTATGTATTGTAAAAGGCACTAAGTGTCGTAAATTTATAAATAAATAAAGTTGATTCAGCCTTCACAATAAATGAGGCCCCCTTACCTGAAAAAAATATAGGTTCCACTCGCTACATGTGACCCCTTCGGGGAAGACGCGGCAAGAAGCTACACTGTATGTGTATCTTACTAACGTAACGTTTACAGTTTTCAATACTTTCAAATTTGAACTCGGGTTTAAGTACAGTAAGTAGGTATGCTCTTAATCATAGCGTTTTACATAAAATGTATGGAAACTAACACGGTCACTTGATATGTTTTTTTAAATTTCCATGTATATTTTTTGGTAAACGCTATGCTTCAGTTTAGACGCAAAGTTTTATAATTGAGGTAGGTACTGAACTCTGTCTTGCTCTCATGGGTGCCGCATTAAATTATCTACGGGGACTTATAAATATTACTGGGGACGCTAGTTATCATGGCGGCCACATATGGATGTGACAATTAAATGTTGTGTGTCGGGAAATGAGGATGTGAGTTATGACAACCATAGCCTGTGAGACAAAGTGTAGGGAAATTTTAAAAGTCCAGAGAAAACAATGTAGCTGAGTATACAGAGAATCTATGACTTTTCACCCTCTACAATAAGTTTTCTTTACATAAAAAACGATGATCTATGAATCATCTACTAATTAAATGTGTTATGAACTATTCGGATAGAAGTTAAGTATCAATACTATCAAAGTAGACATACAGAAAATCCATGACTTATTCACCCTATAAAATGAGTTTTCCATACCTACACAAAAAACGATGACTCATGGATCAGTTTGGATTAAAAGTTGTGCGAATAAAATGATATGAATGAATCTTTTAGGATTTTTTTTAAGCATCACAATTACAAAGCATGCCATTCCTACAGAATAGTAACTCATATATTTATGATTTTTGGCAAAAACTTCAGACCTCCAGTAGTATGAACTCTTTTTTGAAATTGTTTCTATCTTTCTCCGATTTGGTTCTTGTTCTGTGGATAAAAAAAACTCTAATTGCACTTTAGTGATACAATTTGATTTCATAGCTATCCTTATAATACGATAGGCGAAGAAAAATGGAATAAAATAAAGTCATGATATATTTATAATCGGTCAAGAATGTTGACGACACAATTTTTTTACTATTATGGCTGGTTCGGACAAGGCGAGTAATTTAGCCAAGTAACGAGTAATTTAGTGGCTAAACGTGTGCGAACCCCAACAATTTAGTCCAGTAGTTAAGTCAATGGTTTAGTCAAGCCGATCCATTTCATTCTATTTTTTCGGGCAAGTAGCGGCCCCGCCCACCGTCCGTGGGCGAGTGTTGCCGAGAAGCCACGGAAAAGTCAGAGTCCGAAGAGCCACGGAAAAGCCCGAGTCCGAGTCGAGTTTATTAGCGGCCGCGCCATTGGCCGCTAGCTCTTGGCGGGGAAACGGAAATGCAAGAATGGCGGCAATTTAAATTGGCTGCAGTTTGAAAAGATAATGCCCGTTTTCAGCAAGAATATTTAAAGATAAAGTGCTGTTTAAAAATATTTAAGTACTTAAGAACTTCTTATATTTGCGAGCCCGATGTTCCGCTCCCTAAACTTAGCGACCTGTCAGTGAGGTTATGTCATGTTTAAACTGTAAATAAGTGGATATGCACACCGATATCCTTGGTTTTTTAGAAACTCTTGAGAATATAGAAGTTGCTAGGACTTATCTACGTCCAAAAAGTTTTGAGAAAGGTAATTTTTTTTCGATAAGAATAGTATGACATCGATTTTTGGTGCGGATATCAGCTGTCAAAAATACAATCATGTAGCTCCTTGCTGGATGAAATTGTAGTAATTTTTAAGTTTTCGGACAATAGAGCTGTACAAATATAGTTTTGGTAAAGATGTTGTGGAAATAACTATTATCGTCCATGAATTTATTACGTATTTAAAAACATCGATCTTTTACATCGATCGATGTTTATAGGTACCTACCATAAATTTGTCATATCACAGGCCTTATGATATCCTTCAGATGGATTGTTACTTATTGTTTTGTACAGAAACAATTCAGTGACACACGGGGATAACTGATTAGAGGCATTACAATTTTATGCCACTGTAAGCCATCAGCTGGTATCTGTGACAGACGTGAGAGGCGTATGTAGCAGGATTGAACAAGTTTCTCGCGGTCAGCCTCTGAAAAGTTGAACCATGTTTCTTCTTTAACTTGATAATTGATTGGTGACCGCCGTGTATTTGAAAATGCCGATTTTACATGTCGAATATTGATGTTAATTGTTAACAACGAAAAACGCAACAGAGAAATGCATCTGAATGCAGCTGCAGACTGCGAGCCGTATTATAGTGTGTGCATACAAAATATACTTTGTACACATCATTGAAAAGATAAAAATTCAATTAAAAAATAATGTTTGCAGCGTAAATGGTAGATATTATTATAAACATCAAATAGTCATGTGTTGTTTTTATTTAAAACGTGTATATTATTTTATAAACCATAAAATACATTTCGAATTTACAAAAGTCGAGTTTCGAAGTTGTTTGCTAAACAGGCTCCTAGCTAGGTGGCCGGGCATAAATCAGTTAATATTACCAAACTATAGCCAATTTAAAGGGCTTTATAATAACATGATTTTAATACTCAATTAATATTTTCAAACTGCAGCCAATTCAAATTTTCCGCCATTATAGAAAGGGCTTTCTGCAGCCAACTTCGCACTTGTGTACTGTACTGGACCGTAATGCGAACGCTTCACGGGCGAGTAGCGCCCCGCCCACTACTAAATTACTCGGTACTTGACTAAATCAGTGGCCTCGTGCGAACTAGCCTTGATCGTGAGATAGTGATATAGTGATTTAGCAACAATCCCACAAGGAGTGTCACCCGAGGTATGTATGCTACGAGTATTAAAAGTTAGTTGTTATTGGGTAATTACTTATTAATAATTCATTAAAATAAACAATAATGAATTATTAATTGATGATATTATTACCTGTTTCTGGCCAGGTAGAATTAGGTAGTTGGTGAATTGCATTCTTCTTCACAAATCTATTTAAAAAAAAAGTCCCACAAAAGGACCACTTACGTTTAGAGTCATGGGTACGCCTCTGACCTAGAAACTCCTATTTTATCGTGCCTTTGCTTTTACTTCACGGAAAATCATTCTACCACTTGAGAAAATATACAACTTTGCATGAGCGTCCATGCGCTGGGGTCTTTCTGACACATACATACAGGACGGATATGAAGAGGGTTTGAGCATAGTGCTGAATAGCCCGCCAGTTTTCAAGTCAGACGATTTTGCATTCTGATGGATATAGATCTCCAAAAGCGGTCCACAAAATGAAGCAATAAAATAGCGTGTTATTAAAAAGTGGGAGGCGTGGATGCAGCGGGCCGTAAAAATAGCAAGAATCTTACAATAACCTGTTCCGCGTAAATCAAGATCGCAGCGAAATAAACAACCACACGACATTTAATTTTTTGACCGACTTGAAGGTCTCCACAAGGCCCGGATGAAGACTATTGAGGGCCCTGGTGCGGGGAACCGTTGGGGGGCTCCCAAACCCCCAACTCCCATAGCAAAATTGCCCTTCTCACAAAAATACCTATATAAGTACTTATTGCAAACTAAAACGATTACTGAGCGTTTTAAATTTATTTTTGAATCCTTAGGGAGACTCACAAGATTTCAAACAATCTCAAGGTCTATGACATTTGTTCGGAGAGAACTTCGTCTAGTCTTTTTTTTCCGATTTTTCTATCCGATTTCAAGTCACCAGGGGCATCTTTGGTCCTGGAAGTATGAGTTAACGATATTTTTCTATAACGTCTTGGAAGGCCACCTAGGACGCGGGGGCCCTGGTTCGGTCGTACTACTTGTACCGCCCTTAATCCGGGCCTGGTCTCCACTATACGAGACGGCGTCTAATGCTCGAAAATTACATATAAATAAAATATATTAATGGTTCCTCAGTAAACAGATACAATTTGATAATCAATGCTATGCAAAATTGACTAACAAACACGTAATAAAATACATAAATTAAAGGTTATTTTCGCTTGTTAATAAAAATATTAAATTAATCAAAAATATTAAAATAAGACAAAAGTATTAGTTTTTGACAGGAATGAAGTATGTGAGGAACTTACAATTAATTTGAATGGAATAAAAGTTGAAGTAGTGAATGAGTTTGACTATTTAGGAAGTAAGTTTGAGGCGAATGGTAAGATGACGAAAGAATTAGAGAAGCGTGCCAGCAAAGGAAGATGCGTGATAGGAGCGTTTGGTAGAATAGCGAAGAATAAAAGGATACCAAAGAAAATGAAAATGGCGGTACACAATTGTATTTTGTTGCCGACCCTGATGTATGGAAGCGAGTCATGGACGTTGAATGAAAGAGAAGTAAATAAGGTATGCACCGTAGAAATGGCCCATCTGAGAAGTATGACAGGAAAAACACTGAAAGATAGAGTGAGAAACGAATGGGTTCTAAATGAATGCGGAGTAAAAGAAAGCGTGAAAGTGAAAGTTCAAAGAAGTGTGATGCGATGGTTTGGACATATTGAAAGGATGAATGAAGACCGACTGACAAAAAGAGTGTATAAAGGGAATGTAACAGGTAAACGTGGAAGGGGAAGACCTAGGAAACAATGGATTGATCAGATAAATGAGATTGCGAATGAATGGAATTTACAGAGTGGAAACAAGAGAAGAGCATGCATGAAAAGAGTGATGAAATTAGATGAGATGAAAGAAGTATGCAAGGACAGAGTCAAGTGGAGGCACTTGTGTGGAGGTACTGGCCACCCCTAGAGGAAAGGCGGCAGGATACAAGACAAGACAAGACAAATCAATTTGGTACTTTGTTATTCTCTTTGTAAAACGATAGCGAAATTATTTAATAATGCCTAATTTGTTTAATGGCATAATTTATTCATTTGTGTGGATTGCATTCAAATATGCCTCTGCGTCGGCGGAGATATCGATTCAGAAAAATGTATCAAATGTCATTTTATTATTTAGATTTTTTAGAATATTCAGATCATTAAACTTGTTCCATAATAATCAATCGCAGTCATGTTGTCATTATTTAATCTATATCACCTTGTAAAAAAATGCATAGAGAATATAATATGTTTAAAGCTTTATTATCGATTTTACTAACTCTTTTTATGCAAATACTGAACTAGCAACTGAATTACAATGATTCTCATATTTTTTAATAACTGGTCCTTTCATCACAAAAAAGTGTTAGGTTAATTTTGATGATAGAAAAAAATTAAACATGTTTAAATAGACTCGGAACGTTACCGGAACAGCAGTTAAGTCTCTCGGTGGGCAAATTTTTCAGTCTGTGTGACTCAGGTCCTAAGCAATCAATAACAAAATATTAGTCCTAAAAGCTTAACTGTCTCACAACTTTTTTGTCGACGGAAAATGTATTGACTCCATTATATAGTAGGTAGAGGTACATGACGTCACATTAAATTTCGATGCGGGATTGCAGAAACAAAAAACTTTGGCAAATACAAACAAGTCTGCACATATTGTGTGTACACACGACGAGAATCTGAATAAAAATTCCTGACGCTGCACTTGGCGGGAGTGCATTTTTTTCCTTTTGAGAATGCATGCAGCAAAGACAAAAGAGTTGTGCGCGTGAAGCCAGAGCCTCTGTACATTTCCCTGATGGTATCAAAGCGGTGGGCAGAATGAAAACGGCAATGTTCACGTCGGTTCAATAATAATAACAATATTAGGATGCTTTATTGGGTGAGCACTGTTTTTATGCAAATCACACCTCAACAGCCCTCTGCGAGCTTCGACCAAGTCTCAAGCAAGATCCAGTTAATGTAAAGCGGGATGGACCTTTTGGGGAGGCAAGTTGTAAATTTTGCCCCTCAGGGGGTATGTATATAAAATACAAAAAAAGCAAAGTGGAGAAACTGTAACGTATTCTCCAAATGAGGGATATGAAAATTCTAGAACTACTGCCTAGATATTTTCTCCCTCGAACAAACCGACCTTCAATAGGTGGCTTTCAATTTTGGACGACTTCCCGTACCAAAGAAGCGAAAATCAAAAGGGCCACACTCACCTCAAATTGTGCTCTGGTCCAAGATGATGCTCGTTTCTCAGGATCCTATGGAGATGAGCCTTGTTCACGAACTGCCACACTTGCAAGTTATAGGTAAAACAAACACACTCACTCACAGAATTTTTAACGGTAAATTTCAAATCGCACGCGAGACATATAAAAACGTGTCTACTTGTGAAGACGACAGAAGCGGAAGTCCTCAAATCTTGAGATTTCACGTTGGATGTCAAAAAAGTTCATACCGACATCTTGCGATTTTTATCCGCACTTTTTTCAGATTGTGAAAGTCCAACATGAAATTCGCTTCTTAGACTATTAATTAAAATTAAAAATAGATGACGCTATTCATGCGAGTCCGAAAGAAAGTACGAAAAGAAAAAGGCGGCAAAACCAGAAACGTCAAACGCCGGAGGAGACGCCATTTCTAAGAAGAGTTTCGTATCTATGGTCACGTGCGGGTTGTGCGGTTGAAAAAAGGAACACTTTATTGTCTATGATTCTTTTAATATTAAGTTTATTGTCTATGCCTCACTATGGTCAAGGTCGTCGAGTTTTTTGTTTGTTTTGTTTTTTCGTTTTGACAGCTGGCGTACAATGTTGCCACACTTCTAAAAATTTATTCTTTTAAATATTCGACGGGTAAAAATAAATGTACGAGATTTTGTAAAAACAAATATAGTTATTAATTTTCTATCTAGATTTTTTTTAATTGACTCGGCACAAATTACAAAGACAAAGAATTACTTCACACGAACAGGTTACAAGGGAAAGGCTAACTAATATTTTTTAGTATCTACTAAGAACCGTCGTTACTTTTGTCGTTTGCATGCCCAGAAAACAAACTGTTTTTTTTGGTAGAGTTCATTTATTGGAAAATCAAATTGTAAAACCGGAAAAAAATGGGAAAAGGGTCTTTGAATGTAAATGTGTCTCTCGTATTTTATAATGAAATTCTTACAAAAGTAAAAATACACTTTTTTTAAGGTGCCTATGCAAAACAGCTGGATATAAATATATTTTTAAATATAATCATAGATTATGTAGTGCATTATTTTTTTTAAAAATGGTAGCATTATGAATAAAGGACGAACAGAATTACCAATGATATTTTAGTTTTAAGAAAAAAAAAGGAAGTATTTTATTTTGCTACTATTAAGTTTGTATTACATTCGAGTTAAACCAGAAATAAATATATTTGTAAAATAAAAAAAAAAAAAAAAAAAAAAAAAAAAAAAAAAAAAAAACAAAAACAAATGGGGAGGCAAGTTGTAAGTTTTGCCCCTCAGGGGGTTATGTATATAAAATACAAAAAAAGCAAAGTGGAGAAACTGTAACGTATTCTCCAAATGAGGGATATGAAAATTCTAGAACTACTGCCTAGATATTTTCTCCCTCGAACAAACCGACCTTCAATAGGTGGCTTTCAATTTTGGACGACTTCCCGTACCAAAGAAGCGAAAATCAAAAGGGCCACACTCACCTCAAATTGTGCTCTGGTCCAAGATGATGCTCGTTTCTCAGGATCCTATGGAGATGAGCCTTGTTCACGAACTGCCACACTTGCAAGTTATAGGTAAAACAAACACACTCACTCACAGAATTTTTAACGGTAAATTTCAAATCGCACGCGAGACATATAAAAACGTGTCTACTTGTGAAGACGACAGAAGCGGAAGTCCTCAAATCTTGAGATTTCACGTTGGATGTCAAAAAAGTTCATACCGACATCTTGCGATTTTTATCCGCACTTTTTTCAGATTGTGAAAGTCCAACATGAAATTCGCTTCTTAGACTATTAATTAAAATTAAAAATAGATGACGCTATTCATGCGTCACCATACACCCCCCTTTGCAAAGACTTAAAGTTAAAAGCTTTGCAACACAAACCAGATATTCAAAGAAACCATGTCGATTTTTACAAACAATATTCGAGAAATGATACATAGGTATAATTACAATCAATGTTTGAAAATCTTAAACTAGAGAAACTTAATATAATTAATATAATAAGTATGCCTACAAGTAAGCAGGTTAGACACAAAAATACTTAAGCCAATATAATAAGCTGGATTTAACATGTTCTAACAGATAAGCTTAGTAGTAAAGCATAAGATTAATTCTAAACATGGTAAATATGTACAATGGTAGAGATCTACTAACTCAGTAGACGAAATTAAATAGTAATCTATTGTGTCGGCAATGGGTAGAGTTTGACGACCGGACGTTTGTTAAAACCTTGCTCAGTCTTTACTGTGGCTACTCGAATCACGCCATCATCCCCAGGGAAAACCTTGGTGATGATTCCCAGAGGCCAGGACAAAGGAGGAGCGTCCTCTTGCCCAATCAGTACAACAGTCCCTACCTGAATTGCATTAACATTGGTTTGCCATTTTTGTCTGACCTGCAAAGTGTGCAGGTATTCTACCCTCCATCGCTTCCAGTAAGATGACACGATTTGATCCAGGAGATTTTTACGCTGAGTGAGATTAACTGGTGTGTCAGGTAGCTCAGAAGCAGGCAGATGTTTTAAGGGAGTGGACATCAAGAAATGCGCAGGAGTTATAACGTCAGGGTGAGGATCAGAACTGATGACACTTAGTGGTCTAGAATTCATGATACTCTCGATTTGAGTCAACACCGTTTGCATCTCCTCATATGTGAGCAACTGATTCCCTATCACTCGATACAGATGAGTTTTCAAACTCTTAATATTTGATTCCCATAAAGCTCCGAAGTGAGGAGCTCGAGGGGGAATCATTTTCCACTCTATTTTATACGCCTCAAGTTCTCGCTTCATTCGGACATTATGCTGTGAATTTTGTAAAAGATTATATATCTCATCTAATTGGGCACGAGCCCCAACAAAATTTGTGCCGTTGTCCGAATACATAAAGGAAACTGGCCCACGACGAGAGATAAAACGCTTAAATGCAGCTATAAAACAGGCACTCGACAGATCAGTTGCGAGCTCAATATGCACCGCCTTGGTCACTAGACAAACAAACAGGCAGATATATGCCTTTTGAGCATGTTGTCCACGTCGTCGCGTAAGAAGTATTTTTAAAGGCCCAGCATAATCTACCCCCGTATGCACAAATGCTTTAGCTTCTGTTATGCGACAGGCAGGCAAGTCCGCCATCTTTGGCGTAGGGTGCGACGGGTTCACTCGGAAGCAAATATTGCATTTACGAGTTTGTGCTCGTATAACGGTTCTGGCATCCAATATCCAAAACCTTTGTCGTATGATAGACATCAAAAGTCCTGGACCGGTATGACAGTTGGATTCGTGAAAATGTTTAATTATTAAGTTCACCACTGAGTCATGTTTCGGAAGTAAAGCTGGGTGTCTAGCTTCAAAGGGTAAATCAGACCGTGAAAGCCGACCTCCAACTCGTAACGTACCTTCCTGATCCAGAAAAACCGATAAATTACGCAGTTTTTTCGATGGTAACTTGTTATCTTTTATCAACTTAATGTCGTCCGAGAAATGAACAGTTTGTATTGTCTGTACTAACTTAACTTCAGCATGGGACATGCATTCAATAAAATGCAACAGTGATTTAAATTTATTTATAAAGCGAAGAATGTAAACTGTAATTCGAATTAATTTATTCCACGAAGAAGTTCGTTGTGCTAAGTCATATAAAATCATAGAGTCGACATGTACTACAATGGCTGTCAGTACAGTTGCCTGTTCAGGAATTTCTAACGCATCGGACGAGGAGAATCTTTGAATCGGCCATTCATCCGAAGGGCGTTGAAGCCACAGTGGACCATTCCACCATAAACTATGAGAAATTAATTGAGATGGTAACATACCACGTGAAACACAGTCACTTGGGTTCTCGTCCCCTGAGATGTGATAAAAGTTCTGAGGGGGTAAATTCTCCTGACACTGAGCGACTCTATTTCCTACAAAAATTGACCAACGATGTGGAGAAGAGCAAATCCAAGCCAGCGCAATCGTTGAATCAGAAAAAGCATATACATAAGTTATATGAATCCGATCACGATACATCTCGATCACAAGTTTTAACATCTTTGACAATAAAACAGCAGCGCACAACTCTAAACGTGCTAATGTCGTAATCTTGGTGGGAGATACCTTAGATTTTGAGCACAACAACCTGACAGAAATATTTCCATCCATGTCAGTTGTATGTACATATATAACACAACCGTAACCATTCAGACTAGCATCACAAAAACCTACTAATAATACTTTGGTTGAGCTAGTCACACCGATGTGCCTAGGAATTTTTAAAGTAGCGAGCAACGGAAGTTCTTGTGTTATACTCGAAAAACGTCGAATTATAGCATCAGGCGGAGAGTCATCCCAACCGATGTTGGCACGCCATAGCTCTTTGATGAGAAGCTTTGCAGCCAGTATAACTGGTGCGACTAAGCCCAAAACATCAAACAAACGAGCTACAACTGACAAAATAGATCGCTTCGTGCATTTTTGCTGAGAGTCATTCGAAGTAAAGAAGAAATTATCCTTAACTGGATCCCAAGACAACCCTAATACTTTTAGAGTTACGCCTTTATCATCATCAAATTTTATGGAACCTCTATGTGAGTTAGGAAGACTATCTAATAGATAAGATGAATTGCTTGACCATTTTACCAGATCCATGCCACCATACTTGAACAAAGCTACGAGATCTTTTGTCAGAGAAACAGCCGAAGCCTCATCTGCCACAGACTGAACCAGGTCATCCATATAAAACCTAGCTCCAGCTACTTTGGCGGCTTCCGGAAAATGTTCAGCCATGTCCGATGCCAACTGACGCACAGATCGCATGGCCAAGAAAGGACTACACTTTAATCCAAATGGAACCCTATTAAATTGAAAGGTTCGAACTTTCTCCTTTTCAGAAAAACGAAATAATATTCTCAAATATCTGCGGTGGTCAACAAATACACCAACCTGCAAATACATCTGCTGTACATCTGCTGTCATCGCGACAGGAAACAGCCTAAAATCTAATAAAAGGAGAAACAAATCAGCCTGTAAATTTGGCCCAGAATGTAGTACATCATTGAGTGACAACCCAGTATGCGTTTTCGCACTAGCATCTAAAACAATGCGAGGCATAGGTTTGTCTTGACGCACTACAGCGTGGTGAGGAATATAATATCCATGTTCACCAATATCTGACTCTGCCACTTCAGAGAGATATCCCTTTTGAATATAGTCATTTATTACCGAATTATAATTCTCCTGCAGACTCGGTAACTGCTTAAACTTTCTTTCTAATAACAAGAAACGCCGATATGCAGTATTTCGTGAGTTGCCCAAATTTTCAGGATCAGCACAAAAGGGTAGAGCAACAGAGTAACGACCTTCCTCGTCTTTAGTCACAGAAGATACAAAGGAGTTTTCGCACGCTGTCTCATCTGGACTTAAGAACTTTTTCACTGGGATTTCTTCCAACTCCCAGAACTTGTGTAATAATAAATCCGCATCCTTTACAGCCAATGTAGAAAAAGATTCGTGACAACTGTCTGCAGCTGAAACACTCTTTGGACAATCTCCCATCAATACATAGCCAAAGGACGTCAATAATGCAGATGGCGCTTTCGACTTTGACTCTATCATTTTTCCCAAATAAATAAAAGGGAATAATTGTGCACCCAACACAATGTCCACAACTCCAGGGACATTCCAGGATAAATCAGCCATTGAAATGTCCTTTAAATAAGTCATATCACTGTTATCAATGTACCTAGAAGGTAACTGATCCGTGATCTGATCCACCACTAATGCGTTAATCTTGTAAGTATTTTGAGGATTGTACCTCGATTGTATTTCAAAATTGACACATCCATGTATCGGTCGTGCAGAAAGACCGATTCCTCTAATTACTGAATTATTTAGAGGAACAATATGTAAATTCATATTTCTACAACATTCTAATGTTATCAAATGGTTTTGAGAACCATTATCAACAAGACATCTAACTATCATCTTATTTTTCTTGCAATTTGACCAGGCAAAAACCTGTGCCGTAGCCAACAGCACCGTGCTCGCATTCACCCGAGCATTTGCACTTAAATAAACCGAGGGCACACCCAACCCTTGCATATCATCACCTGAATGCGACAGCTGATGTCCCTGCTCAGCATTCTTGACTACTCGTCTGGCCTTATTCTCATTGTCGTCAAAATGCAGAAGGGTGTGATGTCCCTTATTACAAATTTGACAAGTTCCTGTCTCAGTACAATGAGACCAGTGGGTAACACTCAAACAACGAACGCAACCCCGTTTTGATTTAATAAATTCATACCTTTCCTTAGGAGAATAGCTCTTAAATTTCACACATTTATGTAATTTATTATGGTCGTTTCGTTTACACAAAACGCAAAAGAGAGTGTCCCCAGTAGATACTCTACCACTTGCGAGGAACGCACGACCACTCACAGATTTTGTCATATTATTCCTCACGCGTGTATTCGAATGGCAAGCTTCGGAAACCGACTTCGATTCATTTACGTGCGATCTTTCCAAAATTTTGACCTGTTGTTGAACAAAACTGATAAGATTCTGACAAGAAGGTATTTCGATGTCTTTCAGCGAAAGCTCGAAGGCCATAACTGTAGACGAATTCAATTTGCGCAAAGCGCAATTAAATAAAAGAAAATCTCCCACATCTGCAATACCTGATTGTTTTAATGCTGCAATGGAAGCGGCGTACTTCTCAATAAAGCCATCAAGACAGGCAGCCGTGTGATCGGCCTTCTTTAAATCAAGGATATTATTTATGTAATATGTTCCTAGCGCACGTTTATCCTGATATTTTTTAACAAGACTGTCCCAGACCACGTTATAGGTTTCCGCTGACGGTACAATTCCCGAAAATATGCTCGCTGCCTTTCCCGTCAAGTTGCCTGTTAAATATTGCACTCTTTGGGCATCTGACAACCCTGTATTTAGATGGACGTTTGCCTTAAAGGATTCAAAAAATCGTGACCAATTCTTTGGATTCCCATCAAACAAAGGAATTTGTATGGGCGGTAATTTTACCTCATATCTAGGCCCACTTTGAGTCGATACATGTGGTGTTTCGGTTTTTAAAATTCTTTCCCTAACATCCATTATTTTACTATAAAGTTCTTCAAAGGCCATAAGTGATTGATAATTTACCTTTGCCTCTGGGTCTATCTCTAAAGAAAGTGCATTTATTTGATCTATTAAATCTTCGTACTTTTTAACCCAGCTTCCTGCTTCCTTGGAAGCCGATAAAAAATTACTATTCTCTCTGGATGCAAAATTAGAAACATTTTTTCCTAGTTTATATAAATTATTTATTCTTTCAAAATAAACCTTTTGTTTCTCTTTCAATATAACCAAAGTTCTTGTTAAAGCATCCGCCATGTTTACTATTTAAAATAAACAATAAAAAATGAAGAAACGGTAACAAAATCAAAAAACCTACTTTCAGTTCTGAAAGAAGAAATCGATTTGCCTCAAAGTTGAGTTTATTTTATGTCAGTATGTATCACAATATTTACTTTCTCCAGATAGTTTATTTACTAATGGAAAAAAAAAACAATAACAAACTTGTAATGACATTTATATAAAAATATAAACAAAGGTAGGTAGGTACCTGTAGACAATGCTCAGCTGTATGAATACCTAATCTCTAATGGATAGGTATCATTAAAACTATAAATTTCGCACCAACAAATATATGTACCTACTGTGTATTCAACACTTATTAAAAAAATAACTACCTACATACAGTAGAATATATGACACTCGTTAATTTTTGTACAGAATATAAATCATGCTAGAATATAGATTCTAATACAAAGGCATATAATATTATGTTCTTAACAATTAACTATCGACACAGTATCCTTGAATATCCGTTTCATGTCAACCATTCTGGTTTCGATAAGGTTACGAAGGACCAATGGGGAGGCAAGTTGTAAATTTTGCCCCTCAGGGGGTATGTATATAAAATACAAAAAAAGCAAAGTGGAGAAACTGTAACGTATTCTCCAAATGAGGGATATGAAAATTCTAGAACTACTGCCTAGATATTTTCTCCCTCGAACAAACCGACCTTCAATAGGTGGCTTTCAATTTTGGACGACTTCCCGTACCAAAGAAGCGAAAATCAAAAGGGCCACACTCACCTCAAATTGTGCTCTGGTCCAAGATGATGCTCGTTTCTCAGGATCCTATGGAGATGAGCCTTGTTCACGAACTGCCACACTTGCAAGTTATAGGTAAAACAAACACACTCACTCACAGAATTTTTAACGGTAAATTTCAAATCGCACGCGAGACATATAAAAACGTGTCTACTTGTGAAGACGACAGAAGCGGAAGTCCTCAAATCTTGAGATTTCACGTTGGATGTCAAAAAAGTTCATACCGACATCTTGCGATTTTTATCCGCACTTTTTTCAGATTGTGAAAGTCCAACATGAAATTCGCTTCTTAGACTATTAATTAAAATTAAAAATAGATGACGCTATTCATGCGTCACCACCTTTAGTGACCGGTCTTTGGTAAAGAAATATGAATTTTTCAACCCAAGGAAGAGCATTTTGGAAAATATAAATGATGTTTTCTTTTTGCGTTGGGAATCTAGCACGAGTTCGAAACGTTAACCACTAGACTACAAACTGGTCGAAGTTAAACTTCAATCAGTTCTTCTACTTCTTTTTTAGTCTATCTCCATCCACTTCGTATTAGCTAGCTATCGTATCGATCGATTTCTCGATGATTCTTTGCCATCTCTTCTACGTCTAGTCACACACTATATTTAAATTTTTGAATCTTGTTTAGCATTACTTCGGTCTTGAACACTTTAACAATTTTTACGAAGCTTTGTAACAAACTAGTACAAAGCTCTCTTAAATTTGCTATGGATAATTATTTGTAGACTTAAATAATGAAGAGTAAAATAAAGGTCTTAAAATTTGAAATAGGCATAATTAAAAATCATAACCTCAATCTAGATCAGTTACTTTTTACGAAAGTTCATTTTTATAGATTAAAGTAAAAACGACTGTGTTTTTAATTCACAGAGTTTTGTTTATATAATGTACGACCAGTTTCGGGAGAATCAGTACCTCCCATCTTCCGGTTTAAATAGAAGGAGCAGTACACAGGAGAAGCAGTACCTCCCATCTTCAGGTGTAAATAGAAGGAGCAGTACACAGGAGAAGCAGTACCTCCCATCTTCAGGTGTAAATAGAAGGAGCAGTACACAGGAGAAGCAGTACCTCCCATCTTCAGGTGTAAATAGAAGGAGCAGTACACAGGAGAAGCAGTACCTCCCATCTTCAGCTTCGTTTCCCGGAGAGGGTGGTCTTCCGTGTTTGTTTAATGGTATATAAAGCCATCAATGGCTTGGCCCCACCTTATCTGGCTGATATGATTTCACCTGTTGAAATGGGTGTTAGGAGGCAGACACTCAGATCTGCGGGTGATGGAGTAGTCAATTTGGTTCAGCCGCGCCGTCAGATTCGTACAAACTTCGGAGACCGCGCTTTCCGTGTTGCGGGGCCGGTGGAGTGGAACAGACTGCCACCCGAAGTGAAGAACTCCAAATCTGTGGGTGTATTTCGAGGAGCACTCAAGGCACACTTGTTTAGAAAGTCTTATCCATGATCGGAGAGGGCCCTTGAGGTGTGACACACACAAAAACGGCGCTCTCTTATCATGTGTAATTTAAAATAAATCAGCCTGTTATTATTATTATTATTCAGGTGTAAATAGAAGGAGCAGTACACAGGAGAAGCAGTACCTCCCATCTTCAGGTGTAAATAGAAGGAGCAGTACACAGGAGAAGCAGTACCTCCCATCTTCAGGTGTAAATAGAAGAAGCAGTACACAGAAGAAGCAGTACACAGAAGAAGCAGTACCTCCCATCTTCAGGTGTAAATAGAAGAAGCAGTACACAGGAGAAGCAGTATCTCCTAGCTGCAGGTGGAAACTGGTCGTGCATTGAACAAATAAAACTCATGTGAATTAAAACAAAATAATTTTTAATTTAATCAATAAAAATTAAAATATTCGCGTTTTTTTCTTCAGGTTTGTTATTTGTTCCAAATCATCGTATAATGAGAGTTTTAAAGTTTTCTCGTTTGCTATGCTGTTTGTGTACTTACAAATAAAATCCAAACCTCAAATGAAAATAATTTCAAACCTCAAAATAAAATACCGTCAAGGTTTACTCAGCCTTCACAAGAAATGAGTACCAGCCCTCTCGGGAGCCGGGAAAACCCCCACTTCAACTGAAGTGGTTGGCGTAAGGCCGGCCCCCTTACCTGTAAAAATAAATAGGCTCAACTCGCCACATGCGACCCCTTCCGGGATAACGCGGCAAGAAGTTACACTATATGTGTAGCTTAGTTGCTTTTTTGCTGCTTGCTTTTTATGGCGTCAGTCTTTCCTGCGCGTCCCCGACCTCTACCAACGCCATCTATATAGCAGGCCGTCGCACTGCGTTTGTGACGTTGCAGGGAGGGGCTTACTAAGATATTACCTTTATTTTTAAAATAGTGTTTTCTTCCTGAATAGATAGATAGTAAATTAGTTTTAGGCATTTTTAATGACTCCATCCAGTATCTGCTTGTTTTGCTTTTGTAAACTGAAATTATGTTTTTTTCATTCACACTTTTCTTTAATGAAATCAAAGCTTTTTTTTTTAAATGAAACATTTTTTTTATTTTCAATTTATGATTTATTATGATATCAATGGTACATTTGTTTTATTTCTTATATACTTCTTATGTAATACAACATAAAATAAAATTTTGTATTTATTCACTGATACTATAAAACATTTTCAACATCATCTGGAATTTATGGATTTCTTAATAGAATATAATCCTAAAAACAGTCACTACATATTTTATTTCACAGCTGAATAAATGAAGGCAAAAATATGTAATACACATGTCAATTAAGTATATTTTGTATTTATTTACTAACATAAAATGTTATCAGCATGAATGGGCCTGAAACAAAAAGAAAAACTAAACAGGATCCCAAAAGAAAAAAAAACATTTTGTGTATGAATTATTTTTTCTAAAAATGTATAAGAATTGAAAATTAAATTATTTTTTCTTAAACGTAGTTTAATTTTCACAATAATATTTTATATCTCGAGCACTTTTGACCTTCAATACTCAGGTAATTATCAAGAGTGATTTTGATAATGACCTGAGTATTAAAGGTCGAAAGTGCTCGATATATAAAATATTATTGTGAAAATTAAACTACGTTTAAGAAAAAATAATTTTATTTTCAATAAAATGAATTTTCACTGTGTGAATACACAACCCCTACAAAATCTAATGTATAAAAATTATAAACATTGCAAATAAATGGCAAACAAAGTACTGTACTTAATGTAGTAATAAGTAATATGAGACAACTATTCTTTAAAAGAGACTGCAGGTTTAACTAATGTATTCAATTTTCTTTTATTACTACAACTAGGTTTTCGTAAGTCATTTTTTTCTGAACAATAATTTTTCATAAACGTATTAGTCGATGCTCTAATGATATATTTTAATGAATTTTCTAAGCAATGTCCTTCACTACACTGGTCAAAGTTAACAAACTCTAAATCTAAAACCTTTAAAAATGTTAATTCCGTTACAACACTGCGATGATTCTGTGACTTTAAAAAAGCATCTTCGAATTCCTGAGACAGAATTTTTTTCACCACTAAATAATTAATAGCTACAACATGTACAATATCTTGCTGAGGGCAAAGCAATCCACCCCTATCTAAGTTACGAATATAACGATAGTTAACATCCAAATCTAATCTCTTGTCCACGCTGAGAATGTTCCTACATGACATACAGGGATATTTTCTAAGGAAACTGAACACTGAATATCCTGCTAAGTAAGTTATTATAGGAAGAACACTGATATTCCTCAATTCTTCAATACTCAATGACATAGACATTAAAACCCTTTCATATTCCAAAATATCTTTACTATTACCATCACCTATTTCAAATTCTTCATCGTCAAAATGATCTATACTCAAAATACCAAATCTGTTAGAATGTAATGTGAGCGGTGCAAAATCTTGTATCCTAAGTTTATCCTCAGACTCAAAGACTTGAGTTATGGAAATATTATAATTTCCCCCTGAAAGCTGCCTATACTTTCCAAACCTATCTTCTAAAGGATCTGTCTGTATTTTTCCCGGCAAAAAATACTCAAAACCTAACTCTCTATGGCAATACCTATTAATTTCTAAAATCGCATGGGTTGTATGAGAAAGAGCTAAATGCGTTTCCCTAGATAATTTACCATTATCACTATCTACAAGATTCCAAGTATCTAACCACACCAGAAAATCTGTTAGAAACCCTACACGAGGATCATTTTCATCATCCGTCAATGGTTCTTGAAAAATATTACCCAACCTTTTTCCTTTAAAGGGACTTTTTACATTAAAAATCTCAAACCATGTGCAAATTGTACCTATAAAACTGGCTGTAGACTTATAGTGATCAACACCTATCTTAATTCCCAACTCACAAAGCGCTTCAGGAATAAAACGATTAAATATTTTTAAAGCTAACTTGACATTCTGCCTTTCCATAGATGATGGATTCAAAGATTTGAAACTTAAACCAAAACCATACTTCAACAAACATTCATCACTTTCATATCGGTGCATTTCTTTCAAACAATGAAAAGACGCAGTCCCTAATTTTTCTCTCGAGACATCTGGTGATTTGAAATCAGGAAAATAAAGAGCTTGCCCTGCATTTTTTTGATTTATCCAGTTATTTCTGACACATTTTAAAATATGGACTGAGTCTAATGCAAAAAAAAGAGGCCTAGAAGAGTCCGCTGGATGTGGATAAACAATAGAGAGCTTGGGAGGAGAAGAAAAATTAGTCATCGCTTTCCGATTAATGGAGTTATTATCGCTAACCACACAAATCACCATAAAACCTAATCTCTCTAACCCAACAATAATTTTCCTAACAAAACTGTATAAATCGTTAGCAGTGAACTTACTAACTGGCAGAATATGCACGACATCCTTATACTTAGATTTAATCCCTTGAATCATAAATACATAAGCAGTGGTTGCAGCATTTGAAGAATTAAAAGAGGCTCCAAAAATACTGCCACCCTTGAAATCAAAATATGGTTTAATATGAATTTCATCTATCATAAGGACAACCTGTAAATCCTTCTTACTATCTAAAAGAGTGCGTTTAGATCTGATATATGACAAAAAACCACTATCTACCTGCTCAAACTTGGGGTTCAGACAATATTTATTAGTGAGTCGTCGCAAAGTAGCTGGATGAGGAATTACCATATTTCCAGAAGACATCATAAACCTATATGCATGAGGGGAAATAGAGAAAACAAGTGTGCAGAATACAAGCATTTCAGGAGAATACCTCTGCCCACCATTTTTAACCTTTAATAGCTTGATCTGCTCTATGATAAAAAATAAATCTCTATCACTATTCTCATTTACATTTTTCAAATATTTAACAATAAAATCTAAGCTATCTGATGACAAAGGCTCACTTACCAATTTAAGATACCTACAATCAGCATTGTTTATAACTAATTCAATATGATTGATATCCGTGACCTTATGGTCACTCTTATGTTTATCTAAGTCTACACTATCACCATGAAGGAACGCTAAATACTTCAAATCTTGATCAACAACTACAGAGGCTACAACTTTTGGACCAGGTTCCATCTCTATCCTTGAGAAGATTGCTTTTGTATCTAACTTAAAAAAAAACCAATTGCTCGGTAAGCTAACTTGCTCTATTTTGGAAAACAAATCATCTATGCTGACTATTTTAATCCTATCTTCATATGCCCTTTTTTCTGCAATGCTTTGAGCGACGGCCTGATGAAACATTTCAGTTTCCCGACGTGCTTTCTTTTCACTTGGTTCTTCCCTAAAAGAAACTTGACGACTTAAATAAGAAGGACATCCTGGAAATACTGATGGTATAGAATTTTTTACTAAACGACGTTTAAATAAAGGAACTGATAACATTTCACCTGTTTTATCATTAAAAGCTTCCACGGTCTTCTCAATCTCCTTGTCTTTGAAGTGTTTCTCGCAAACCTGAAATCACAGAAAAGGATTTTAATTTTGTACCTTTCTTTCATTTACAGAGTTATTTAATATTTTATTTATTTTTTCCTTGAAATTTTATCTTTGTAACTTAGATCATAGATAGATTTTTTTTAGTAAAACTTATAACTTTATGACTTAATTTATCCAATTGAAAATGAATGGTAATTACGCAACGCAAAACGCAACTAAATGCGTTTCTAAACGCAACAAATGGTAATTAGATAACTAAAAATTACTTCAATAAGCACAGCTATCCACAAGTACAAGTAGTTATTTTTTGATGTAAGTAAAATTTAAAGAAATCAATGTTTCAATCTTCTCTTACTTTTTCACGAAAAATACAAGCTTAGCGAAACTAATGTTTGCAGGGACCTGGCATTCATTGGCATCAAAACTCCTGTGTACTTTTTTACAATAAAGATAATGGTATTTGGTGTATTCAAACGGTAAGTACTTTGCTGTGATATTATATGTAATGATTCACAAAAAACGTAAATTTATACAATTATAGTATTTATTTTCGTTACTTACCCCTGAATATTGTGTAGGAGTAAAATTTGCTCGTGGTATGGCGCGTAGCCATTGTTGTTTGAGATGTCCATCGTTTGGGAATTTGAAGATGGACACCTTATTCTCTTTGTCGTAGTTTCCACGACAATTAGGCACCATACACTTCTTTCCCATGATCCACACAGTGTAAAATATTGTAATAATGTTAAATAGAGTTCACAGTATTTTAATTTCACAGCTTTTTATATATTTGAACGACAGCATGAAGCGCGTGGGTGAACGGTGAAAACAAACATGGCGCGGGCGGTCACGTGTCCGTTTGAGCTGTGCTGTGAACCATATTTTATAAAACCCCCGAAAACAAAAAAATAATGTCAAATCATCATTATATTTAGCTTTGGTAGAATTATAATTAATATCGAATGATTATACTTAGCTTTATTTGTGGAGAAAAATAATTAGATTTATGTTGCTCTCTGTTGTGTGTTAAATTATGAATTTATTCTTTTAAATATAGTCCCTTTGAACGAGGAATGAAGTGAGATTACAGCATTACTAACCGCTCCCTTCCCCTCCGCCCCTGCGGTCACCAAACCATCGTCAGCCCCTAGTCAGCCAATTTATGATGACGTAGCATGACGTCAGCGGAGCAAGTATTAGGGCCTTGATACAGGTGGTAGTGCCTCTACTCACCACGGACAATATGCGGGCGGCACCTGCAAGTGTCTCGCCAGTTCACCTTACACCAACCACTACTGGGGACGCATCAGAGAAAAAATCAAGAGTCTTCTTCTTCTAGTTTGTCTTCACTGAAGATTGGCAATCTACATCGTTAGTATGATTGTTAGATCGTCCACTCGCTACGCTAAAACGCTACTAAGCTACACATTCAGTGCAACTTCTTGTCGCGTTTTTTCCGAAGAGGTTGCATGTGGCGAGTGAAACCTATTTACTTTTACAGATAAGGGGGCCGGCCTTACGCGACCCACTTCAGTTGATTTGGGAGTTTCCCAGCTCCCAAAGGAGCTACTCATTTCTTGTGAAGGCTGTAGGTAAGTAATCCTTGCTGGTTTTTTTTTTTTGGTTTTAAATAAATATTTTAAATAAATATCGGGGAGAACGCGGCAATAATTTTCACTATATGTGTAGCTTAGTAACATTTTTTTCTTCACGTACATTTGAAATTTAGTTTTAATTTCTAAGTACACATTCTGCATTTTTAAGCGCGAATTTACACGTGTCTGTTTTTGGGCATGCATTTGATATATGAGTTTTGAATGTTAATATATATTTGCAACTTAGATTATAGATTATTATAGATTAAACATACCTGCTCGATGAGTAAATAACATTACGTTTTTTTTACTTAACTTCGAATCCAGGCTTGCGAAATGAACGCCGTATCCATTGAGCTATTTATTAACGAGACCCAAAAACACAGCAAGTCCATGATTTTATATTTTTTCGTTCTGAATTAATGCAACACAAGGTGATCTTATCACCTGTATTTATGTGCTGTTTCCCGCCACAAACATGTATAATGTATTTTGTAACCGATATTTATAGAGAAGTCATTTTTTTCACCAAAACCTCGGACTCTTTAGAAAGTGAACAATGATATTGTAATCATAAAGTTTCCCAATCTGATGTTAAAGTATTTATTTTTGTACCCGCGCGCTACAATACCTGTCTGAACGTGGGACGACCCGCTTAGGTACTAGCACCTTACTTTCAATTTAATTTTACTGGCTAATAACATGAATTCGTTAGACATTTTAAAGAATGAAACAAAACGGATTTTACTAACCGTGCAAAAGAGAAGAACGATTTTCTCTACGTTTCATCGGAGTCATATCCGACGTCTTCAGGAGACGTGTGTCTTTCATTAATCGGACGATTTCACAAGAAGACATAATATCGTCCTTCTGTACAACTGGAGCTATAGCGACAACTATGGATGTATCACCGAAGGTTAATAAAAATACCTACAACCTTCAGCCTCGAGCAAACAACAATAATTCAACAGTTCGTGGTTCCTCTTTGTAGAGGACACACGTCTCCTGAAGACGTCGGATATGACTCCGATGAAACGTAGAGAAAATCGTTCTTCTCTTTTGCACGGTCAGTAAAATCCGTTTTTTTCATTCTTTAAAATGTCTAACGACCGTAATCAAAATTTAAAATCTTTAATCACCTTGTCATTTTCTTGTAAGTACAATTCTCGTGTTTTATAATGATATTGTTGTGATTTTCGGGCTCAAATATTTTTTAAATCAAAATACTGGTCTTCTTTTAGAGTATTTATTTCTCACTAGATTTATTTTTACAGCTTTATTTATTTTTACAATTCACATTTATTTAATTTAAAGAGTGGTTAAGGTTTACTTATACTGTATTTTGTGTTTAATAGTAGAGTGTCGTATGATGACTGAATCCTGCAAGCCGTTCGCGGCTTTTTATACTCCAGCGATAGTAGTTGCTAGAACCTTCTAGAAAACGGTCTTCTAAAAGCTTCGAGTACTTAATTATGAATATCTCTTTACCCTAGGTACTTATAATCATTAATCCTACTTATATACCTTACTACCTTAATATTTATGTGTATTTGCTATTTACATAACATTATGAATGTGTGATTGTGTGTCTGTGTGTTTTTACTTGTGTGAGTATGTCTGTGTCTCTAGATGTAGGTAGCTTGTATTTGTTCGATATTGTGTGAGTATTTGCTCGAATATTCTTCAAATTACTTTTTTTGTAAAGTTAACAGAGTTGCGAATGTGAAAGGCTTATGCCGTAAATAAATAAAAATACAAATATTGTCTACAAGTCTTAATTACCTAAAAAAATATATTAGGTATTTGTAAGTGGAAAATATCCTATCTTTAAATCTGCAGTCTTAAAAAATATAAACTTTTTATTATGAATTAAACGTAAGCCACAACTATACAAGCAATATATATTTCTTGTCAGAGCCAGAAAAAAAGAGCTTTCAAGAAATGACCTCCATGCACGTCAAAAAATATAACAAAATACAATGCTTATTGTAAGCTTAGGTTATGTACGCGCATTCCTCATCGATAGCAGGTACATTAGGGCGTACGTACTCGTAAAAATGAAACGAAATTGATTTTGAGTTATTCATATACCAAACTCGTATTGGTACTGTAAAGGTCTTTGAGTGTTGGGTGTTATTAAATAAAACTCTTGCATGCCCTTTTCTTACACGCAAATTTTATTGTTTTTTCCAAGCTATTGTTTTTTGGAACAAAAGAAGCAGCATTCTAAAATTCAAAATTAACAGCCCTGTTAGGTACAGAATCACTACAGAGGTCCCCTCCAGCATTTGCCAAGGGCAGATGCGATGAAAGTGGTGATCGGTGAATCTTGACTTCTCTTAGATTTTTAGTAGAATCTGTCTGGAAAGTGCACTTTTCGGCCCGATCTTGTTGTAGTGGTTGTCCGGTGGTTGCTGCTTGTTGCAGCAGTGTTTGCTGTGCCGTTGTTCGGCGATTGGTTGTGCTGTAGTTCAGCGGTTGTTGTTTGTTGTGCTGGGCAGCTATGTTGGGCGACGTTCAAACCTCCAGGGCCTCGTTGCGCTGGCTGGAATTGAGGAGTCGGCTGCAGCGGGAGTTGCTGTAGTTCAGCGGTTGCTGCTTGTTGCAGCAGTGTTTGTTGTGCCGTAGTTCGGCGGGTTGCTGCTTGTTGCAGCAGTTGCTGTGCCGTAGTTCGGCGGGTTGCTGCTTGTTGCAGCAGTTGCTGTGCCATAGTTTGGCGGGTTGCTGCTTTTT
This sequence comes from Agapetus fuscipes, assembly GCA_951799405.1. Lineage (NCBI taxonomy): Eukaryota > Metazoa > Arthropoda > Insecta > Trichoptera > Glossosomatidae > Agapetus > Agapetus fuscipes. Next base: position 7,355,570 of record OX637338.1, read on the forward strand.
GCAGCAGTTGCTGTGCCATAGTTTGGCGGGTTGCTGCTTGTTGCAGCAGTTGCTGTTACAATATCAGCTACAATCGTGAGCGTTGCATCATCCAGACTCATTACCAAGTGGCCAAATTTTGTTATGTCCACAGGCGGAATTGGCCTGGCGGAATTGTGTTTCCGCTCGGAGAATCCACAACGCGGCATTCTCCTTCCAGAAAGGAGCTAGCTTGACGCTAAAGGTGTTTATTCAAGTCGGGGTCACCAATGTAAAGGTCTTTGTGTGTTGGGTGTTATTAAAAAAAAACTCTTGCATGCCCTTTTCTTACACGCAAATTTTATTGTTTTTTCCAAGCTATTGTTTTTTGGAACAAAAGAAGCAGCATTCTAAAATTCAAAATTAACAGCCCTGTTAGGTACAGAATCACTACAGTACAAAGATTGTGCGTTACTTCTACTATAGTGGCAGGATAGAACAGCACAGTGACAAAACGACGCATGAGATAACAACACATGACCGAACGACACATGACAGAGCATCACACTGACAGTGCACCACATGACAAAACCTCACTATAACAAAACAGCACAGAAAAACATCACTATGACAATACAACTCATGGACAAAACATCACATACCTAAAACAAAATATTCTATAAACGGCCATTGTCTAAGAATCTTTTCAACACAATCTGAGCTATGAAAGAAACGTAAAAGACGATAATGTGAGAGTTGTGTTGCCATTATGATGCACTTTCCTGTGATGTTTGGTCATAGTGGTGTTTTGTCATGTGTTGTTATGTCATGTCTTGTTCTGTCGTTATGTCATGTTTAGTCACTGTGTCGTTCTATCATGAAACCCTTTACTACAAGTCCATGCCGCTCGCACTGCAAGTGGCGATTGAATTTGAATATCAATTGTTGGGATGATTGTGGTATTTATGTGTTCTGGTAAACATGGCACCCACGCACACGGTATGGTACCTGCAAGTATACTAGTGTATGGTACCTGCAGGTATACTCGTGTATGGTACCTGCAGGTATACTCCTATACGTACCTACCTGTGTATGATAACCGTACGTCATGTTACATGCAAGGTGAGTACACCTGTGATTAAGTGATCGCGTTACCTAGAGATGTTTCTGTTGTTTGAAAAATCAATGATCATTTAGGTTTCTCTGCATTTATGTAGTCCATAAGCTTAGTAAAACTCACCATAGAGTCTGTTAGTTGATGACCAGTAGTATGTACCTACATGTCTACCTGTACTGTGTACCTGCATATCTACCTGCACTGTGTAGTGTGTACCTGCATGTCTACCTGTACTGTGTACCTGCATGTCTACCTGTACTGTGTACCTGCATATTTACCTGTACTATGTACCTGCATATGTACCTGTACTGTGTACCTGCATATCTACCTGTACTCTGTATTGTTTACCTGTATGTCTATCTGCGCTGTGTACCTGCAAATTTACCTGTACTTTGTACCTTTGTACCTGTGCTGTGTACTTGTGTTGTGTACCTACATATCTACCTAAATGTGTACCTATAGTGTGTACCTACATATCTACCTGTATGTGTACCCGCATAATATCTACCTGTAGTGTGTACCTGCGGCTACCTGCCAGTAAGGCGCAATCACAGTCCGTTGGGCGCCTCGCTTCCTAATCGCCTTATAATCGTAATTCAGAGTACCGTTCCTCACTCGGACGGGGGCAATTGAATTTAAGAAGATGAGGCATTGCTGCGGCCATAACACACTCGTAAATAATCTGTTTGGGCCGCACCGGGCTTAGTATTACACGAAAATTGAAAAAGTCGGTTTGGCCCGGACAGGTAATACGGGAGCCAAATTATATGTGGCTACCGACTTACATACAAGTGACTTGGAGAAGCGCTGTTGTTGAAAGGTGTATTACAATGGAATGCAATGTGGGCTAAAATAATGCTGATTTTCAAGCAATTGGGGAACATTTTACATATATTAAACAGCTTGTCACATTTTGACAAAACATAGTACTCATATCACAAAAACAAGGTTTGGCAATAAAAAGTCCATAAAATGCAGGCTATTCTATACGCTTCTGAATCATACAAGAAAATATGTGAAAGATATTATGAAAATACGGATATTTTATGCTATAGATAGAACAGGCTATAATTTTACCGGCCCCTAGTCTAGTGGTTAAAACTTCCGACTTGTGGAAGGTTGTGAGTTTAAATCCCGGCAGAGCACAAGAATCTACATAATTTATATTTTCAAATGTGCTCTTTGCTTAGCGAAAATTTCATATACCTTTAACAAAGACCGGTCACTTAAGGTCCTTCAAGCCTTACAGCAACTGGATTTTGCTTTAGAATTGGCGCTTTCTATAGCAGCGACCAAGCTCGCAGGGGACTCTCGAGGTGTGATTCACACAAACATAGCGCTCACCAAATAATTCATCCTGCTATTCATATTAATATTATAAAAACTTTTATAGAGTCCAGAAATAAAATAGGTACGAATAACGGTCTTAATTTTTATGCGAGACGAAGGATCTACACGTTTATAAAAGGACCTCCATGTACCTATCTACTGTAAGAAAAAATTGGTGAACGTAGCATCTTTTTTATTTATTTCAAAAAAATTGTACAACAGTTAGTTTATAACTTTAAAATTCAAGGCTTTGTTATTATAATTTGTTGCAGTCGAAAAAACGTAAATGTTTATTAAGCTCGCTTATTGCTTATTGCCTTCCTACGAGTCGGTTTCATAATAGAACGACACAGTGACAAAACGACGCATGACATAACGACACATGACAGACAAAACTTGACAGAACGACACATGACAGAACAATACATGACAGAACACATCATAATGACAGTACATCACATGGCAAACATAACTATGACAAAACATCACCGTTTCATGCGGCGTTTACGGTATGTTCTGTTTTAGGTATGTGATGTTTTTTCATGTGATGTTTTGTCGCAGTGATGTATTTTATTTTTTGTTTTGTCACAGTGATATTTTGTAATGTGATGTACTGTCATTGTGATGTTCATGTGTCGTTCTGTCATAAGTGGTTCTGTAATGTTTTGTACTCTAATGTGTCGTTCTGTCATGTATCGTTAAATAATAATAAAAATATTAGGATGATTTATTTGGTGAGCGCTGTTTTTATGTGTATCACACCTCAAGAGCCCTCTGCGAGCTTGGTCGTCGCTGTAGAAAGCGCCAATTCTCAAGCAAGACCCAGTTGTTGTAAGGTTGGATGGACCTTTCAGTGACCGGTCTTTGGTAAAGGTTTATGAATTTATTAACTCAGCGAAGAGCATATTCGAAATATAAATGGTATATTTTTGTGCTCCGCCGGGATCCGAATCCACAACCTTCCATTTACGAGTCCGAAGTGTTGCCACTGGACTACGGACCGGTCCAAGATGCCAACGACACGCGGTGTATCTGAGCGGTAACCCATCCAAGTACTATCCGCGCCCAATTTTGCTTAACTTCGGTGATCTATGGGAACCGGTGCTTTCAACATGGTAACGTCGTTGACGTCGTTATGTCATGTGTCGTTATGTCACATGTCGTTTGGTCAGTGTGCCGTTTTTACCTGTTAACCTACGAGTCGCGTGGGAGCAAACGCAATAAAAATGACAAATAAGCTTGTGTTAATTTTCGCCATGTCCCCAATCACTAACGCTCGCCATGGATATAAATTAAATTAGAAGTCTAACAACGCTTTTTAATTATTATTAACCATCATTGAGAAAATTATAATTAAGCTTTATTCCCCATAATCTAGTGTGACTAATAAACGAGTTGTATCAAAACAAAACCAGCAATCTAGGATTGTACTCAAACAGGATTTAAATATATTAAAATGATAAGAAAATAATTTCGTATGTTTCTATATATGTATTGACTTTTGGAAAAAATCCTACATGGCTGCGTTTGATTCTATACTACTCAAATCATCGTTTGAAATAAGACTGAGATTTATTTGTAATCTATAAAAGTGTCGCGCCGCGGACCTCCAAAGTTTTCTTTATAGTTGGTTGTAATGATATTTGATTGGACAGTTGGAACGTTTATAGCCCATTCCCATAATCTATCCGATCGGCTTAGTTCCACAACTTCTCTCGGGTTGTTCATACAGAGGCGTAAATAAAGATAACGCAGACGAGTTCGCCTCAAAGCCGCCATCGGAAAAACAACTATATTTTATTAAGAAAATCCCTTAGACAAACAGTATTAATAACAGATTTGTGTGATTTACTAACTATTAAATTTCTGAGAAAGTTGAGATTAAGAGAAATTATAACACGGTGGTGAGTAGGACACTTTTAGTACCTACTTAATAGAAATATTATCTAATAAAATACACACCATGTTATTGCAAACAGTCGTGGACTTACGTTATTGTTTTGATATTGAATTTCGTTGATGCAGAAAAAATAATCTAAGTTCTTAAATAACATTTTTAAACAGTAAATCAAGTAACGAAATAAACGCAACGTATGCGGAACTAAGCTGCACATATGGTGCAAAGTCATGTGGAGTGTTTTTCCAGAAGACGTCACATGCGACATACCTTTTTATTTTCACAGGTAAGGGGGTCGACTTGATGCCAATGACTTCACTTGAAGTGGATATTTCTCAAGTCTCGCAGGGGCTATTAAATCATTTAATTAGAAGAGGAGATAAAATTCGCCGATATTTTACTTTGGGTTTGAAATTAGCAACGAAACATGAAATCATTTCCGACACTCTTGGTAGAGATTGAATTCTAGCCCTCTAGCTTGAACTGGACTTGTGAAGGATACCTAAATGTGTGTCTGTACCCTGCCGCCGTTCCACTAGGGGTGTCCGGTACCTCTGCATTTGCGTCTCCACTTTTTTCTGTCCTTGCATCTCTTTCATATCTCCAACATTCATCACTTTCTTTATACATATGTTCCTACTCTTCTCTTATTCTTACTCTGCAGGTTCATTTCTCCCCTATTTGGTCTGGATCTGTTTCTTTTTAGGTCTAACCCTTCCACGTTTTAAACTGTAAAATCTAATAGTTGTACAACTTGATTTATAAAAACATAGCAAAGGTTGATTAAAATGTCACATAAAGAACTCCAGAGCTGTGATGTACGGGACATGAAGGTGGATCACATTGAAGGTTGCATCACATGCGACTTTATACGTTTTCCTATAAGGCCGAAGCACTAAATTAGTGAGTTTTTACTCGAAAAAGAAGTTTATCGTGACGCTGCATCTCAGGTCGTATAACACAGTTGCGCACGCACACACAATGCGGGGTATTGTCGCACGAGGGGCACCTGATACGTCAACGAAAAAATATGTATAATATTTATACGTATAAACATAATAAAAAACACTAATAAACCGCAAATTGCAAAATTACCTCACATCTCTTCTTCCTCTCTTCCACAGCCTTTCTCAGTCCACTCCTAGACGTAAGCCTCCTCTAACCCTCTCCACATCCGTCTATCGGCCGCTGTGTTCAGTCATCCTCTGCCTGCAGTACCCTTGATGTTGTCCATCCACCTCGGTTGGGGTCTTCCCACTCCCCGCTTGGACATCATGTGCTACCAATGGTAGATCCTTTTCGGTCACGTGTCATGGTCTTGCCTTGCGACGCGACGTGACCTGCCCAAGGCCACTTAAAGCAGACCACTCGTTGCATGACATCAGTGACACCAGTGCATCACACCGTTTCTGTTAATTAAAAAAACATATCTTCTTCTTTTTTCTTGGTGCCATTTCTATCAAAGATCGGTGATCATCATGGTATTTTGACCTTGGATGCTGCAAAAAAAATATCAGTTACCATTAATGAATTCAATAGACCGATTATTTACACACGCAAATCTTCACAATTTTTATTCTGTGTTTTATGTTATGCATTCCTTGACTTATAGGTTAGTATGAGGCTGACCACCCATACTGTAAAAAATGGTTCACTTTGCCAATGTCACCCCTGTTTCAGGGAAGGTCGGCAAAATTTGTGGGGCTTATGTTCATTTGAGGTTTGGATTTTATTTGTAAGTTGTAATGTTCCCCCCCCTGGCGAAGGAAGGGGTCGGAGGGAACCGACGAAGATACTCGAAAGAGAAGAAGCGCGAAAGAGGGATTTTTCCTCCTAAGTTAGAAGTGGAGCGATCGAATGTGCAGGGAGGATACCCTGGAATCACCAGGATTCAAGTGCAACAAACCTTCTCTGAAGGAATAGCACTAGGCTTCTTCGATTCTTTTCCAACCTTCAGTTTCAGCTGCTGGAAGAGCAATCTACCCCTACCGAGGTAGTAATTATCTTTGGCCAATTATTATGTGATCATCTAGCTAAGGGTAGGACTCCTCGTCGTGTGGAAGATTATGAAACAGAACGTTGTGTAAATTTTTTGTTTTACCGTTTCAAAATCTACTTTAGTGGCAAACCCAAGTACTTTTTGGGAGGTGTACCCCTCATACATTTCTACCCTTTTCTTAAGATTATAACGAGTATTCATTTTACGTTTACGCGATCAGAGATGAGGTAGTATGAACTACAATTATTTTTAAGGCGACGAAATTTAAGCGTTATTAATTACGGAACGGTCTTAATGTGTGCAAGTTTAATTAATTGGAATATAAGGTAGTCTAAATTATTTTCAGATAAAAACATAAATGACATAAAAATTGCGAGATGAAAGGCAGTTAGGTTTTAGTTTGTTAGTGAAAGTAATTACATGCAAGGCGATCTCTTCTTTGTTGTAATTCTTACCTTTGCGCGTCCACCTGTAAATTAATAGGTTCATGGCTTTTACAGCATCTTTCTATAACCACCGGTCATCTGAAAGGCACTGCAAAATGGACCTTTATTAGTTATTTCAAGGAAAGGATTCGGATACACGCGGCGTGAATCTAAGATTTCGACACCCTCGTCGATTAAGTGACTCTAATTAATCATGGCAAATGGCCCCAACGGCCTTTTGAGTACCTCCTCCAATTCCCCTTGTACTCTACCCAACTTCTCCGTATGGTAATCTTTTGCTGCAAAAAACCACGGGACAGGAAGGTTAGTCTGGATTGTGTGTGTTCAGCTACAAGTTACTGCAATAATGTTGGCTCCAAGCAAACTCCAAGTATATATGATCAGAGATCATGGAACATTAATCCAGCTGAGTGAGCCCAGATCATTTCAGGAACTCTCGTTGCGATCAGAAGGTCAGGAACATATCCGGTTGTATTTGGCCAGAGGCCGGCTGCCAATTTTCAGGAACTTTGTTGTGATCGGGAACATATTATGACCAAGGTCACTCAGCGGTTTTCAAATTCAACTGCATTAAGTACATCTGCGTTATTTTTTTGTGTATCTCGATATGAGAATGCAGGCATTTCGGCTTCAGCACATACTGCAGTTTGTTTGTTTATAATTTATTTATGAAATTTGTATTTTATTAGCTTGGCCAACCCCTAGTGTGATGGATGTGTAATGGTGTGTTTGGAATACATTTTCACCTTCAGATGGATTACTTTCAGGCCTTACTTATAGGTAATTCATGCAACATGCAAATCCTTCATAATCATTCTTTCATTCTCACCACCTCAAGGAGAGCAGCATTCCGTAATGTGTAAGAGTGATTAGGTAATTCTGCATTGAATGTTATAGGTTTTCAGGAATTTTCCTGAAACTAGGGTCTTCCCGTGACTGTGGAACGTTCAACACCAGACCCACATTTATAAACTACGACAAAAGGTCCCATCATCTTGCAAACCTATGCGATACACTACCCACCGGACAAACTCGTTCAACCGTTTTCCACAACAAGGGAAATTTTAGGAAGGACCATTCGGTAAGGAAACGACATTGGGAACGGCTGACTTCAGGAATCAGTATATCTCGAATGCAAGCGAACCAAACATTTCTTAATTCAATATAACATTGCAGAATTCCGGCAAGAGAGAGAATCTAATTTAATGCAAAATGTCAATAGTGGTGTGTGTTGCGTTAGTACATAAATGATAGCGACAGTAAATAATTACTTTGTCGAAGATAAGAAGAAAACCTCCCTCCGCTTAGTTAAGTAGGTGAATCTCTGAAATAAACTTATAATTAACAATTATGCATCGATAAGAAAATAAGCAGGAAAATCTTTCCCCCGCACAGGTAAGTCGATGAATCCCTGAAAGTAAATATTTAGAACCAAGTTCACAGCGATAAGAAACCCTGAAAGAAAACACCAACATAAAAATGAAATAAAGGTATATGTTCAATGAAATTTAGTTTTAGTTAAGTATATTTTTAGTTAATCTGTTAGTATAATCAAAGAAAACTCAGCCCAGGAAAACAGCTCAGGAACAACTCTGTATTATACGTAAATAGTTATTTTAATTTTAAATAATGAAAGGCCGGATCCCAATAAGAAATATAACCACTGCACTTTTCACTCCACAATAATAATGCCGAATTAAATCAAAAGAATTTCCGCGCTTAATATTTACAAAAGTTATTTTATTAAATTTCAAGTTCAATAGATGCGTATTCAAAGTTTTGTTGATTATTGTTCCTTTATTTATGAAATATTTTTATTATTTAGAAAATCGAAATGAATATATTATTAAGCTTTGAAACAAAAGACACCCGACGACCGCAAGCTGAAATCGAACTCCCGAATTTAATTTAATATTAAAGAACCGAAGTATATATTTTTAGATTTTTTTAAGAGTAAGAAAAGAAAAACACATCTGTATCGATCGCCAGTCAAAATCCAACTCCCTCATCCCTTGCAACGTCAGGGGTGCATCTCATCCCTCCCCTCCCCTTGAGACACTTCCTCTCTTCCCCAAGATCTCAAAGTCAAAGCGATATAATTATTGGTTGAAAAATAGAGAACTCTACAAAGTACACATTCAGCATTTGTAAGCGCGAACTACACTTGTTGGTTTGTGGGCATACATCTGCGAGCTTTAAATGAATATATCCTTGCAACTTAGATTATAGATTATTATTCCATGTCAGACGTTAGATTCCTACCATTGGGTATACCCTCTCGGAAGCATGGCAGCCCCTCCCTAAAGTAAAGGCCGACCCCTTCACCTGTGAACATAAATAGGTTCCACTCGACACATGTCATCCATTTTGAGGCAGCGCGACAATAAGTTGTACTATACGTGCTGCAGTTTAGTGTTTGTTTTAGAAATTGAATCATTTCCTGTTACCTACTGTTGAACAATCATCACATCTCCAAAGCATTTTGATGAGAGTAAATATTTGATCTATAAACAGAATAAACATAATAAATGTGGTTTGTATCCCATGCAATAAGTTATTTATTTTATCTCAGTTATCTTTATCATAAGACAAGCTTTTTTTAGGTGTAGATTTTTAAACCAATTATTTAATTAAAACTCAATCATCACGTCATTTATAATTACTATTTTTTTGACTCACATTTATTCCAAAAACCTTTCGTACTCTCCTCTCGTCTTTAAGCGCTTGTACACTTTTTACGTGACCTGTGCTAAAACAATTCCGACGTAAATTTTGTTGAATTACCGCCGCGTCAATATATTGTTACGTTTTTCCTGGGTTCTTTTAATTAAAACACAAGTTTAACACAAGTTAGCCATACAGTTTATTTACACAGACTTTCTTACAATAGATTTATTTTAACAGACTTATTCTAACAGATTTATTTTAACACACTTATTTATTTCGCACAGATTACATTTATTTTACACCATATTGGTCGCCCTAGTAACTAGATATTCCACTGTGTGAGTGCTTCGAAAGACTGACTCGCTTCAGCCCATTGTCGCCCTTCTTATAGCGGAACCTAGGGGCCATTCCAGCCTGCCCTAGAAACTTCCACTACCACAGTTGTATAGACGATTCTGGACATATTTATTTCATGAAGAGTCCATTTCCTACCTACATACACACCTTACAATTACAATCGTCTGGGCCAGAACATTCTCTCAAAACACACGTACACCAATAAACATCTACCAGTGTATTTCGTTACAATATTACTATCCACCTCAGATTTTTAACAACTTTCGGTAAAAAAAACAGTGAGTTACCTCTACGGTCAAAATCAAGGTCATAAAAGTTAGTGATGGTGTGTACTCGCAGGTGTGCTACGAAGAAGTATGTCTTTTTTTTTTTTTTTTTTCTTAAAAAAATAGATTTGTGAAGAGGAATGCAATTCACCAACCTATTCTGCCTGGCCAGAAACAGGTATTAATATCATCATTTAATAATTCATTATTCTTCTTCTTCTTCTTGTGCCACTTCTAACGAAGATCGGCGATCATCATAGCTATTTTGAGTTTTGATGCTGCGGCTCGAAATAGGGACTTGGTGCTTCTGCCGAACCACTGTCGCAGGTTCTTCAGCCACGATGTCCTTCGGCGTCCCTGAGATCTTCTCCCCTCAATCTTACCCTGAATGATAAGATGAAGGAGACGGTACTTCTCATTTCTCATAATGTGACCGAAGTACATTAGCTTTCTCTGCTTAATGGTAGGCAGGAGCTCCTTTGTAGTGCGCATTCGTTGAAGGACTTCTTCATTGGTGACTCGATCACGCCAAGAGATCCGAAGCATTTTTCGGTATAAACACATCTCGAATGCTTCAATACGTCTCTCCAGTGCCTGCGTGAGAGTCCATCCCTCCATACCATACAGAGCGATTGGGAAAACGTAGCACCTCACTATGCGCTTCCGGAGTTCAAGGCTTAAATTTCGGCACAACAGTAATTTGCTCATTTTAGCGAAGACATTTCGGGCTTGCTCTAGTCTGCTTCTGACTTCTTGACACATGTCCCACTTTTCGTTGACCACACATCCCAGGTACCTGTAACTAGTGCATCTTTCAATGCTTTCGCCATCTAGTTCTACATGTACGGAGGCGTTTGTGTTTCTGCTGATAACCATGACCTTGGTCTTCTTAAAGTTAATGTTAATGCCAGCTTCTTTGCTAGCGACATTTATTCTGGTCAACAATGTTTGCAGATCCGCCTGAGTGTCAGCGAGTAGGACTGTGTCATCGGCATACCGCAGGTTGTTTACCAGCTGCCCGTTGACAACAATGCCTTCCCTAGCCTCATGAAGTGCTTGCGCCATGATCCTTTCTGAATATAGGTTAAAAAGTGTTGGTGACAGTACGCATCCCTGTCTAACTCCTCTTCTGATGGGTATTTGTCTGGTCTCTGAACTCTCTACAAACACTGAAGCAGTTTGCTGCCAATATATATTAGCAATAATTCATTATTGTTTATTATTAATAAATTATTAAATAAGAATTACCCAATAACATCAATTAACAACAATTTATTTAACTTTTTTTAGTCTTGATCTAATAACACAGTGAAAGTCCATTTTTAATTATTTTTAATTCTGCTCCTGAAGATGCCTCATTGGGCGAAAATGTTCGAGCACAAAAAATAAATAAATAAGTGAATTAAAACTATGTTTTACCCATTTGAATTTTTGAATAATTATTTATTAAACTGTTAAAATAAATCATCATTGACCATTTAATATGGTGCTACCATAGATCATCATAGACCATAGTAAACATGATATTGAAAAAAAAACTGGCCATCAATAGGTACTATTATTAATTATCGAAATGAAAGTTAATACTAAGTATCATTGTCAAAGCAGTATCATTTTTTAATTATTTAGTTTTTTTTTCGCTTGCAGCAAATCTAAGCATTCTATAATTAATGTTGTTTGAAATATCAAATAGTTTTCTTACTATAATATACTCCATGAAAGACAAATTAACGAAGAAAATAACAAAATCTCAACTGTCAATGCTCTTTCTATAAAAGGGGCTGATTCCTATTCTCTTCGATCAGTGATCACCATTTCTATCTTTACTTTAGATATTCTTTCTTCGGCTCAGAAGCCTTGACAGCTCAGGGCTTCCCGCTCCACAACCCTCCAGGACTCTCTGTCTTGTGCTGCTTCCCTCCATGGTCCCCTCACTCCCAGAACTTCGGCGTCGGCTTCGACGTTGTCTGTACCCCACATTCTGGGACGTCGAAGGGGTCTGACACCGGAGGAGGCACCATCCAAGACAGTTCTGATTATCCTGGAGTTCTCTGTACGTACTACATGTCCTTTAGATATTGCAGATTAAAAAGAAATGTGCTACATTGATATTTTGTCCAGTCAATAGCTCAGTTGGTAGTGTGCTTATATTCCATGCCGAGAGATCGGGTTCGAGACCCACCGAGGGTGTCAACATGATTTCACATTTAATTGTTTATTTCAGACTCAAATCAAAATACCGGTAAAGCTTACTTGGGCCTTCAAAAGAAATGAGTATGAGCCCCCTCGGAAGCCGGAAAACTTCACTTCAACTGAAGTGTTTGGCGTAAGGCCGTCCCCTTACCTGTAAAAACAAATAGGTTCTACTCGCCATATGCGAATCTTTCAAAAGAAAACGCGGCAAGAAGGTACACTAAATGTGTAGCTTAGTAGCATTTTACTGGTCATCTTAGGTTCTTCAGCCATGATATTTCGCTCCCCCAGTTCTTGTTTATCGTATACGCCAATCTTGTCATATATGACTTTTCAATGCATTTGTCTTAAGAATCAAATTCTACACAATCTGAGCTAAGAAAAACCGTAAAACTCGATAATGTGAGAGTTCTTTAATATATTTTTTAAATAAATTTCTAGTTTTTATAAGACACATTGGTCCAGTACACATGCAAACATTGCTCATGTAAAATTTTCTCAATGGCGTTTACGATAAACAAGAACTAAGGCAGCGATTTGTCGGTGTCCTTGAGTCCTTTTCTCTCAATCTTTTCTTTGACGATATGATAAGGAATATAAAATGGTCCCATACAGTTATGTGAATTCACAATTCAATTTTTGTTCCCTGAATTTCAAAAGTTCGACAGGCAATGGTGTATATGGTGAGAGGTTCCTATGGAAACTGATAACTCATCACGGTAAATAATTACTGCGGGTCGTTTTTTATACTCTTTGTGGTTCATTGATTGGAAGGAGAATAAATTTTACGCGGGGATGTCAAGGAGCTGTAAACATTCCTGCAACAAGGTGAAAAACGTTATTTATAGTACCTACGCTGTAATGATTTGACCTTACAGGCGAAGATAACGGAGAAAATAAATAAAAAGTTTGTTTTATGTTTTAATAAACCTGCTTAAATTATTTAAGTCTCAAGTTTTTGAACTCACCATAAACTAAGTTTATATTGTTTTCTGTGGATTAAGCTAAAGTTCAAAATTAAACATCGCAACTAAAAACGCAACTTAACTACACATATTATGGTGTAACTTCTTGCCGCGTTATCTCCGAAGGTTTTAGCATGTGGCGAGTGTAACCTATTTATTTTTACAGGTAAAGGGGCCGGCCTTACGCCAACCGCTTCAGTTGAAGATGGGGTTCCCCAACTCCCGAGGGAGCTGGCACTATTTTTTTGTGACGCCTGAGTAAGCCTTGCCGCTATTTTATTATGGGTTTGAAATCAACACCGAAACGGAAAATCCTTTCTGACACCCTCGGTGGGATTCGAACTTAAGCTTTCGACATGGAATGTGTGCCCGCCTTCAACTGAGCTATCAACCCGACAATAAGTTATTCCCACTTTCACAGCAATGATACAGATTACAAGAAAACTTGATAAATTTGATGTGTTTTTCTTTTGTACACAAAATGAAATAAATTACTTTAATTTTACTATTTGTATAAAAATTAGACATTTTCTTGTATGAACTGGTTATACACAACAATACAGATGATCAAGTACAGTCTTTTTTGTAAGGCGAAAATCCATAAGGGCCACATGTAACTCTTAACAAATATTCTTTCAAATTAACGGAGCCATTCCACTACATCAGTGCACTATTAGAATAGAGTTTTACCTAAAATGCATGGAAATTAAAACGCTCATAAGAGGCGATGCTTAAGTTTCTGTACATTTTTTTGTGAGCTCTATGGTTGAGTTTAATGTAGAATTTTATACTACGGGTACTGACAACAATCGCATCACCTTTTAAGTGAAGTCTTCCACATATGGGCTAATGCAACCTGCCAACATGGTCTGTTATACTATTTCACGGGCGGCACTTCATACTTTGATACCCGTTTTTGTTATGAATATGCCTACACGATTACTAAACGCCACAAATGGTAGGATATAATATTATGTTTCACTGGATATAATGGACTTTCTCGAGTTACTTTTAGTCATTGAAAAATTAGCTAGGGCTTAGGACACGAATAGCTTTGTTAGTATGTATTTTAGAAACTTTCATTTTGATAAACATACATACTGTTATGTAAATATAAATATTGAAATAAGTATGGGTAGTTATAGTGTTATGTAAATATAAATATTGAAATAAGTATGGATAGTTATAGTTATAAGAATCCTCAAAAGTATTGGTTGGTAAGATCGATAATTATGTATAAGTGTAGAATTCTCTAGGCTAAGTAGGTATTGGTTATAATTATAGGAATACTGTATTGCATTGGTAGGTAGGATTTTGGTTGTGTCTAGGTAGTACGTGAAACATCGAGAAGTAATAATTACTCTGGAACCGTCTGGCGACTTTGGTTCTAGATCATACTGCTCTACAGAGTATAAAGGTGCGAATGGCCTGCAGAGCGGGGCAGTATCATAGAGACTTACAAACACATCGAAGTCATCTGATCAGTGAACCAAAACCAAGTGGAATAATCGAGAAAGTAGTGTGAAAATAAATATTGTAACAGTGTAAAATAAATAAGTTTTAAAGGAGACCTGTGTATTTTTAATTTGGAAAGACAATTTGAACCCTAATTTCGTAACAATTGGCGTCAGGTGCGGAATTGTCAAGAAAAATTAAGATCTTCTGTCTAAAAATAAATAAAATAAATTAAATAAGTGTTAAAATGAACTTTATTCAAATTGAACTTTGTGTGAACTGACTTTTGTGAAAACAAGTGTTTAAATAAATTTTTGTTAAAAGAAAAGACGCAAAAGCAAGTTGCTTATAAATTCTGGAACATCATATGGAACATAATTCTGGACATAACATAATGACTATTTTACCGCATTGAGAAAGTCATCAAATTGGACCATAGTTTTTTATTATTGTGTGTGATTAAAAAAATAAAATAAATAAATAAAAATCTTGAAAAATATTACAAAAGAACGTTCCAGATTCATCGAGAAAAAGTTTTTGAATAACTATCCTTTGTTTACAAGTGTGTGAATGTACATTAAGTACCTACCTGTGTGTTTGAAAGACTTGAGACGAAATAAATAATTATGTACTATCAGACATTATTATGTAAAAAAATATTGGTGAATTAAAAATAAATATTAAAAGACAGTACCTACCAATCAGTGTAATCAGATAAATTATTATTTTTGCTAAAGTACGTATTCAAAACAGCTATATATATAAAACTCAAAACTTGTATTAAATAAATTTGAAAATATTTTTGTTTTGACGTAAATTTTGAAAAAAAATGGCAACGAAAGTGAACGTCAAGGACCTCAAAGTCACTGAGCTTAAAAATGAGCTTCTGGAGAGGGACCTGGAGACCTCAGGAGGAAAGGCAGCCTTACAAGCACGCCTCATAGAGGCCTTGGAACGGTCAGGTGAAGACCCGGCATACTTTGTCATGGCATCTGGAGGAGACCGCGCCCTTGAGGAGCTGAACATCAGCATCACAAAATCCATGAAGGAGGAGCTCACGGGAAACTTCACTGCCATGGAGGAGAAAATGGCTGACAATTCCAAGACCCTGAGGGAAGACCTGAAGGTGGAGATGGCTGACAACGCCAAGACCTTGGAGGAGAAGATGGCTGACAACGCCAAGACCCTGAAGGAGGACCTGACCGGGCTGGAGGAGAAGATGACCACCAACCTGAAGGAAGTGGTGACCGACCTGAAGGCGGAGATAGCGGATAGTCTCACAACCCTGAAAGGAGAAATAGAGGAGAAGATGACAACCAACCTCTCGGCCCTGAAGGGGGAAATGGAGACTCGGATGTCAAACCTGGAAGACCGTCTGCGTGCCGAGCTGGCTGACAAGTGCCAGATGGAGTCCACCAGAATCTCCCCCAAAGGCGGCCTTCACGACGAGACCGACCAGGGATGCTCAACTCCAACCAAGATCACAAGAGGGGATGATGACCCTTCCCTAGCCAAGCACAACCTCCCAACCTTCGACGGGAAGACGTCGTGGGAGGAATACTTGACCCTCTTTGAGACGGCTGCCATGATGGGAGCCTGGAGCCAGCAGAAGAAGGCTTCGGTTCTCAGCCTGTCGCTCCGAGGAGACGCTCTCAGGGTTCTGCAGGCCATACCCCTGGACAACCGTGGTGACTTTGGGCAGCTGAAGCAGCGCTTGGATATGCGCTATGGCCACAAGTGCCTGGAGCAGCTGTACAAGTCGCAGCTGAACACAAGGGTGCAGAAGCCCAACGAGAGCCTCCAGGAGTTTGAAATGGACATCGCCCGCCTGGTACGAGACGCTTACCCGACAGCCTCCGACGACATCTGTGAGAGCTTGGCAGTGGACAAGTTCCTAAATGGATTGCGGGAATGGGAGACGCAACAAGCCGTAAAACTGGCCCATCCCAAGGCTTTGAACGAGGCGCTCAGCCAAGCTCTCGAGTTTGAGGCTGTCAAACAGTCCATCAGGGGCCACGCCAGGGTTCGTGCAGTCGAGGCAGAGGAGGTCAAGCTACCTACAACCGAGGAGCTAATTGAAAAAGTGCTGGAACGTCTGAGACCTCGAAGACGAGACCCACGCTGCTGGAACTGCGGACAGCTGGGCCACCTTAGCACCAAGTGTCCCAAGCCTCAGAAACCCAGAAAACAGGCTGCGGAAAACTAGAAAGGGTTAATGGGAAGGGGCAACCGTTGACCCACGCTGGAGAGGCCCTGAAATCTGCTGCTACTGTCGCAACCGTGAGAGGAAAAGCCAGCAGCATTTTTATCAATGGCATAATAGATGGAGTAACTCGTGAACTACTGGTGGACACGGGAGCAACCAGGACAATTCTGAGACGCGACATAGTGGCACGAGGTAAGCAGATTGCACCAACAAAGTGGTCTCTGCACACCGCCACGGGAGAGTCAGCACAGGTGTATGGGGAGACGATTGCCACCTTCCAAATTGGCAGCACCACTTTTGATCATCGGACGTTGGTGGCCAACATTGAAGAAGACGTTATATTGGGAATGGACATACTGGACAGATTTGGGTGCAGTTTAAATTTAAAGAAAGGGTCCATTAAAATTGGAAATGAAGAAGTCATCCTGCAAAGACGGAAAGAACTGGCTGCACGTGTTATCCTAGCCAAGAATACCGAAGTGAAGGGGCGATCCGAGATGATAGTGAGTGCCCGCCTGGATTCCAGTAGTACAAATGACCAAATCTGTATGATAGAACCGGAGAACATGGACAATGTTAACAAAGGAGTCATGGTGGCAAGAACAGTGATTCGCGCAAAGGAGACCATTCCTGTCAAGATCATGAATGTGAACAGCTACCCAGTTAAAATGAATGAAGGTTTTGTTTTGGGCAGATGTGAGAGGATAACTTCCATTGTGCAACAGATGACAAACATGTCATGCGAAGGAAACAAATTGTCAACACAATTGGAAGCCCTGGTCCACGACGCTTCCCAAGGTCTAACCGAGGAAAACAAACGGAGAGTGAGGAGTTTGATCTGCCGCTACCAGAACATTTTCGAGGACTCTAATGGCCGTCTGGGAAGAACCAAGGTAGTGCGACATAGCATAGACACCGGAGAAGCGAGACCAATAAAACAGGCTCCAAGAAGACTACCCTTTGCAAAGCGGGAAGAAGCTGACAAGATCATCAAAGACATGAGCAAGGATGGCATCATAGAACCATCAAGTAGCCCTTGGACATCCCCGGTGGTACTGGTGAAAAAGAAGGATGGTACCACGAGATTTTGTGTGGACTACAGACTGCTCAACGATGTTACGAAAAAGGATAGTTACCCTCTGCCAAGGATTGACGACACCTTGGACACATTGGCAGGATGCACCATTTTTTCCACATTAGACCTGAAAAGTGGCTACTGGCAAGTTGAATTGGATGCCAAAGATAAGGAGAAAACTGCATTCTCGACTGGATCTGGACTTTGGCAGTTCACCGTGATGCCATTTGGCTTATGCAATGCCCCCGCCACGTTTGAAAGGCTGATGGAGAATGTGCTGCGAGGACTATCATGGGAAACCTGCCTGGTATACTTGGATGACATAATCATCCTGGGAAAGGACTTCAACCATCAGTTGAGAAATCTGGAGCAAGTTTTCGGGCGACTACAAGACGCTGGACTGAAGCTCAACCCGAAAAAGTGTAACCTGTTCAAGAAACAAGTAAATTACCTGGGACACATAGTTTCTCAACGTGGAGTTGAAGTTGACCCTGCCAAAATCAAGGCAGTAAGAGACTGGCCCGTGCTGAAGGACAAACATGAAACTAGGAGTTTCCTGGGGCTGTGCACTTATTACAGGAGGTTTGTGCCAAGATTTGCGGACATTGCAAAACCGCTCACCAAGCTTACGGAAGAAAACACTCGCTTCCATTGGAGTGATTCCTGCGCACAAGCATTTGAAGAGCTTAAGGGAAGATTAACAAGTGCCCCCATCTTGAGCTACCCACGAAAAGATGGAAAGTTCATCCTGGATACCGACGCTAGTAATGTGGGGATAGGAGGCGTCCTTTCCCAAATACAGGATGGGCATGAGACTGTTCTGGGCTACTTCAGTAAAGTGCTTTCCAAGCCAGAACGAAATTATTGCGTGACCAGACGAGAGCTTCTTGCCGTGATAAAATCAGTGGAACACTTCCGCAAATACTTGTACGGGAGAAAATTCACACTACGGACTGATCATGCTGCACTGGTTTGGCTTCTGAAATTCAAAAACCCAGAAGGGCAAGTGGCTAGATGGATTGAAAGGCTCCAGGAGTATGATTATGACTCCGAACATAGACCTGGCACGCTTCATCGAAATGCGGATGCATTATCCAGACGACCATGCGCCAGTGACTGCAAACATTGCAGCAAGATGGAGGACAAGGTAGCAATTGTCCAAAGGACGACCACCGAAGATGAGGACTGGCAAGATGAAAAATTGGCGCAAGACCAACTGAATGATCCGGACTTGAAGTATGTGATGGAATGGGCGCGAGAAGGAGAAAGGCCAACCTGGGAAAAACTCGCCCCCTTATCACCAACTGTCAAGGCTTATTGGGCTCAATGGGGATCCATAGTGATAGAAGGAGGGTTTCTGAAACGAAAGATCGAGAAGGAAGACGGCACACTTAGAAGAAAGCAAACCCTCGTTCCGAGGAGCCGAGTACCGGAAATCCTTGGACTGCTGCATGGAGGAACTTCTGGAGGACATCTAGGCGTTAAGAAGACGCTGGAGAAAGTGAAAGAGCGATTTTACTGGATCAACTGCAGCGAAGACGTCAAAGATTGGTGTCGAAAATGTGTAACCTGTGCAACGGCCAATGGACCGCAAAGGAAAAGGCGAGCACCAATGCGTCAGTACAATGTTGGCAGCCCCTTTGAAAGAATTGCCATCGACATAGCTGGCCCATTTCCTACAACTGAGAAGGGTAACAAGTACATCATGGTGGTGATGGATTACTTCAGCAAGTGGGTGGAAGCTTACTCAATCCCTAACCAAGAGGCCGTAACCGTGACTGAAGTTCTAGTTACCGAATTTATCAGCAGGTTTGGCGTACCCCTGGAATTACATTCTGATCAGGGAAGGAACTTTGAAGCTGCTATCTTCCAGCAAATGTGTGAGCGGCTAGGGATCTACAAGACCAGGACCACTGCGCTACATCCACAGTCTGATGGAATGGTGGAAAGGATGAACCGTACCGTGGGGAGGTACTTAGCCAAAGTAGTGTCCAGCCATCAGCGGGACTGGGACCGACATCTGCCTTTGTTCTTATTGGCTTACCGGTCGGCTGTTCAGGAAACGACGAAGAAGACTCCCAGCAGCATACTGTTTGGGCGAGAAATGCGACTTCCTTGTGATCTCAAATTTGGCTGCAAACCAGGTGAAGACCTAGCCGGAGAAGACTATGTGACAGACCTTCGCAGGAGGCTGGATGACATCCATGATCAGGTCCGCATGAACATCGGGGAAGCCAGCGATCAAATGAAGGAGCGCTATGACACCAGAGCTGACAGCATGGGGTACAAAGCTGGTGACTGGGTGTGGCTTTTTGACCCCAAGAGGCGCCAAGGATACTGTCCGAAACTTCAGCGTTCCTGGGACGGGCCGTACGAGATCTTGGAGCGCATCAACGATGTGGTCTACCGCATAAAAAAGAGACCAAACGGAAAACCAAGGGTCGTGCACTACAATCGCCTCTCACCATACCTAGGCGATAATGATGACCAACCAGCCCAAAAAGTACGACAGTGCGTCGCATCCGAAAGATCACCAGCCTTTGAGACGCTTTGGGAGAACGCGAAGGCAGGGCAGAAGTTTCGCCATGGAGTGACCACAGAAGTCCACAAGGACTTATTTGAGGTCACTAGGGACCACACACTGGCATGCAGTGTACCGGAAGATCTAGATATGTCTAGAGGAATTGCACGGGTCTTCCGATACAAATTCGGAGAACCGCAACCCTCGAGCAGCCCGCAAGGAAGAGCTCTGAGACTACCGAAGGGGCGTCAACAAGCATACTGCCTGGTTGTCCCGGATTCCAGCAACCTGGAAGAGGACTACAAGGCATTGTGGGACGGCCTTGTTGAGCTGCGTGACTACATGTTGGAGGATCAGCAGGCGCGTCTGGCAATACCGAAGATGGGTGGCGGCCGCGCTAATCGAGACTGGCGGATAATCCGGAGTATGATTGAAGCAGTGTTCTCGGGAGTCGGCATCAGCGTCATGGTGTGCTGCGAGCAAGCGCAGCCGAGAGCCAGTGGGGAGAAATCCGTGGACTGCCACTTCTTCCTGACCACAGGGTGTCGACGTGGATCAGCATGCCCCTACCTACACAGAGTCAAGACTGTTCCGGGACGAAACAGTCTAGGTGGGGGGTAGTGTTATGTAAATATAAATATTGAAATAAGTATGGGTAGTTATAGTGTTATGTAAATATAAATATTGAAATAAGTATGGATAGTTATAGTTATAAGAATCCTCAAAAGTATTGGTAGGTAAGATCGATAATTATGTATAAGTGTAGAATTCTCTAGGCTAAGTAGGTATTGGTTATAATTATAGGAATACTGTATTGCATTGGTAGGTAGGATTTTGGTTGTGTCTAGGTAGTACGTGAAACATCGAGAAGTAATAATTACTCTGGAACCGTCTGGCGACTTTGGTTCTAGATCATACTGCTCTACAGAGTATAAAGGTGCGAATGGCCTGCAGAGCGGGGCAGTATCATAGAGACTTACAAACACATCGAAGTCATCTGATCAGTGAACCAAAACCAAGTGGAATAATCGAGAAAGTAGTGTGAAAATAAATATTGTAACAGTGTAAAATAAATAAGTTTTAAAGGAGACCTGTGTATTTTTAATTTGGAAAGACAATTTGAACCCTAATTTCGTAACAATACATACAAGGATGAAATAATACACAATGAAAAACAAAAATTATGTTTTTTATGTGGGTTCTATATAATTAAAACTGTAGTGATTTATTTTACACAATTTATTTCAGATTCGGTTCGGACACAGAGTCGTTATACACTTGTACAATACAACGGTCGCTTGATTTCTGAAGCTACAGAGAGTTTTGGTCCTTATTTTATAGTAAAAATAAAGATCATTCTTGAAACATGGAGAATTGGTACTTGCTAGAGTTTGCCAGAACATTCTACCAAACACTAAAGCAATCTCACACAAATTATTATCCTTTTTAAGTACCTAAAATCTATTCATTTCGAGAGAGACTTTTCAGAATTTATGATTAAATCACACTGACAAATGCATCACATAACTACATATTCGTTACAATATCTTTGACATTCTGGGTCAGGTCTTGGCTTGTCAGTCCACTATCTAGACTTGATAAATTTTAGATATGTTTCAGTAAGTGAGTCAATTTTATCAGTCATCTGTAATTATGCCTTTATCTGGTTCGGGAAATTGTGAGAAAATGGGATTTACAGAGTGAATGAAAAATAAGGAAATGCATGAGAAGGGGCAAGATTATGAATGAGTTGAAAGAGGTTTGCAAGGATAGAGAAAAATAGAAGCAACTCTGTAGAGGATCTGTCCGCCCCTAGCGGATACAATTACAGGTATAGAGCTATATTTATATATTTGTCACCCCTGTCACCCCTGTTTCAGGGAATGTCGGCAAGAGTTGCAGGGCTTATGTTCATTTGAGGTTTGGATTTTATTTGTAAGTACACAATCAGCATTTGTAAGCGCAAACTACACGTGTTTGTTTGTGGGCATACATCTGAGAGCTTTGAATGAATATATCCTTGCAACTTAGATTATAGACTATAGAGCTGTGTTTTTATCAGGATTTGGTGTAGGACATGGTTTCATTGATGTTATGAAAATGAACATAATATATTGATTTAACACAATGATTAATGAGGTTGTCAGATTTATTAATAAGTCACTGAAAGAAAACTTGGTTTTCTTTTTTCAAACCTTTTTTAACTTTTGGACACACAATCTGCTATTGCTCAATCTTTCAGGTTTATGAGTATTTCGTATCAAACTTTCTGTAGGTTTACAATTTACAATTTGTACTGTTCACAAGTTCCGTGAAATATCGTCGGAAGAAAGTGAGCCAATTAGTCCATGGCAAAAGGAACGAGTCTACGGCTTAGCCAGCCTTAGGGCAGTTTCAGCGCCTTCCATACAAGTATAATACATAACGCTTAAACTACACTTTGCCAAAAAATGAATGGACAATAAAAACGACGCCTCTTTTGAACGTTTCAGTTTCTTTACACTGTTAGTAAAACGCTTTGGTTTAGTTTAAACAAAGTATGAGTGAGTATAAACTTGGGGTACTGATCATGTGCATCGAGGCCTATTCACAGTGAAGGTTTATCGTCACCCCAGGCTTACAATAGTCACATCAATAACGGGGTAATTTACACCGCTTAGTGCGCTATGAGCGTTGCTCTGAATAGTACAGGTAAAAACTAAGGATAAAGTCAATACAACTCGTAGATCTGTCAATTTTTATACTTGTACTGTATACTTGTTATACTTTTACTGTAAAAAATGGTTCACTTTGCCAATGTCACCCCTGCTTCAGGAAAGGTCAGCAAGAGTTGCAGGGCTTATGTTCATTTGAGATTGGGTTTTTTATATTGTAGATCCACATGCAGCATGTGTAAGCGAAATTATGCATGTCTGCTGGTGGGAATGCATTTAATATGAATCTCAAATGATACATATCTTGGCAGCTTAGATTTAGATTTAGATTTAGATTTAGTACAACGTGAGAGGTATGAGTGGAAAAAGAGGACAGAGAAAATGCGGCTTGATGTTGGTGAAATGGTGAAAGAATTGGAAAGGTTAACGAAGTGAATGTAGAGGAAGAAAATGTGGAGCAAAAGGTAAGGATTTTTTTTTATTGAAAGGGTTGTGCGTTTGCGTTATGCCATATTTTTTTGCTGTATTTTGTTTATCTGAAAATACCTGTTACATGTTTATGAAGGCTACTTGACTGTATTCTATGCCTGAACACTTAAGGCCACCAATCTCTCAACACTTGATACCTACTGCTAAAGAGATCGACCATATACTGAAATCTATAATCTAAGGTGCAAAGATACATTAACATTATAAATTCATATTAAATGCATGCCCACAAACAGACACTTGTAAGTTCACTCTTATTTATATTGCGTGTATACTTACAAAGAAATAAATATGAACATAAACCTTGCAACTTTTGCCGACCTTCCCTGTAACAGGGGTGACATTGGCAAAGTGAACCATTTTTTACTGCATGGGTGGTCAGACTCATACAACCTATAAATCGAGTATCTAGAATATTGATCAATTGTTTTTTTTAATTCCTTGTCTTTTGCCTATTTCATACACATTATTATATTGTCGTAATAACATCATCAAATCAAAACAAAGAAAACGTGATGAAAATCAGGTACGTGATCTAAATAAATAATATTTACCGCGAAAAGAAAAACGTTGTTGTTTCTATCTGCGAGAAAACACGTAGGTACTGCAAAAATAAAGAATTGTTAAAAAAAAATCGTAATGTAAATTTTTTTATTTATAAACAAGTGCTTACCTATTGACTGAGTCAGCAATCAGCATATCAGTTATGTGGTATTTTATTTTTAAGGAAGTTTTTGCGAAAGAAAAACTCTTCTTCTTTTTTCCTTGTTTTTATTCATTTGTACTCATCTTTTTTTCAACTTTATGCATTTTACTTGTGTCTGCTTTCATTCGTTTATATTTTTTAAGTGGTCTCTGTTCCCGAAAAAGTAGGTTCCTAATATCCATAAAATCTTAATATAAATATCTTCGCGATAAAATAATAATAATAAAAAATAAATCTGTATCCAGCCTAGTCACGCGGAGGGTGCAATACGTGACCAGCCATTTAAAAAAAATACATTGATCGAAAGATATATATAGTTAAATCGAGATTGTGTGAGTGCTTACTCGAATATTCTAAGTAGAATGTTATGGCGAAATCTCGCATGTGTTAGTTCTCAATGTTTCGAGAATAATCTTTATTCTCACCTATAAATAGAGACCAAGATGCTTTGTAGCCAGACAAGTATCTAAGCCGTCGAGCTAAACAGTTCAAAAGCAACCTTGTGAACCGTATCTTAAAATAAATCGTGCCAAATAAATAACCGCAATTTTTATTAAAATAAACCCGGTAATATCATAACATTATCATGCCCCTTTAACAGGTGTTACGCTCAACCTGCTTGCATCAAAATATTCGGTACTTCTTTTTATGTGTACGTGTGTGTACCAGGAACACTACGAAAAAAAAACAATAATCTGGTTCGTGTACTGGATCTTGTACCTGTTCATTTACCAGCGGATGAATCACGAATGTTTCTCGAGTAATCAATTTTGTACGTACATGGACTTGTTTCATATACATCCCAAATATATACTGCGTTGAATGTTCTCAAGTGAGAAACGTTTAAAGTAATTTTTTGATCGAAATAAATTCGAATTTTGATCAAGTATTTGGAATACCACAGGAGGACGACACCCAAGTGAGTCATATTTCAAATATTTGGTAAGGGACATAGATGCCCATTTTTAAATGAATCATCTAGGAGAGTGCAATGCAACGCATCTAAGCTACACATATAGAGTAACTGCTTGCCGCGTTATCTCCGAAGGGGGATAGATAACGGTATAATGGGTTTTCATCTTGCTGCGCTATCTATCTCCCTTCGGGGATAACGCGGCACGCGGCAAGATGAAAACCCAAAATAAAATACCGGCAAGATTTACTCAGTCTGCACAAGAAATGAGTACCAGCCTTCTCGGGAGCTCGAAAACCCTCACATAAACTGAAGCGGTTGGCGTAAAGCCGGCCCCCTTACCTGTAAAAGTAAATAGGCTCCACCCGCTAAACAGGTATGCAAACATTTTATATTCATTTTGAAACATGCTCCTTACTGTTAAATCACAAATTCGAAATTTACTCTAACAACACTGCTTTCAGTAGAACACACAGGTACATGCCAAGCTATCCAGCTTATCATTTATGTTTATACCACGCAGTGTAGGTACTTAAAAATTTCACATTCGCTGGTAGCCGCGAGATGCGAACCCAGAACCGCGGAAATGAGGTGTTAACTTCCTCCAATTATCCACCGTGCCATCCCAGAGAGTTATTTTTGGCAGTGCCTTAATACTACACCAACGTTTTTACTCGACAAGAGCGTTTATCCAAAAATATACAGAGACTATAAAAGCGCCTCTAGTAAGCGTTTTACTTCAGAGATTTTTTTTGGAAAACTCTACGTTTGAGTTGAGAGGTAATGTTTTATATTTGGAGTACTGGTTTGCGATATACAGCTCGCGGTCAAAAAGTTTACGACCGCTAATTGTTAACGTCAAAAATGAACCGTAAAAATATTGCAATTTAAGTTTAATTTTTTTCACTAACCTGCACACACTTTTATCGTGTTTTTCGCTAAATTATTGTGATTTTAGATGCTGAAATATGAAGATAGTTTCGAATAAGGACATATGTATTATATAGTTCAACGAAGTTTAAGGAGCAACTCTCTCTAAGGCGACTAAAAAATGCAGCTCGAGAATGAGTCGGAACGTTTTCTGCACGGATGCTCCAAATTAGAATTTGTCTTGGCGGGTCCTCACATCTGGTTCTTTGAAACCAATAACAATATATTGATCAGTATATTACCACCAAACCTCACATGAACATACACTTTGCAACTCTTGCCGCCTTTCCTAAAAACTGAGGTGGCATTGGCAAAAGTAAACAAAGTTTTTACATCATGGGGGTCAGCCTGATTCAGATGATTCTAGAAATACTCAGCATAAAAGATTCGGAGGGGTGAAAACATGCAACTTATCTGATTAACTATAAGAAGCTTTTGTAGAAATGATCTATAATTTCAAAAGTATGAAATTCACCATGATGCCTAGTTAGATAGAACTTTTGTTCGAATGTATTCGACGGCATGAAGGGCATTCACAGTATTGTACAAAAATCAATTTGGTCCACGTGTTGATATGGAGATTTCATAAATAATCATGCATATGCCTGCACCTCGGCGCATGCAGCTCCCAAACAGGTTCTTAGCGATTTCTTTGTCTCGTAATGCTTTTATTGTTTCGTAGTATTTTTCTTCTGCTCGGCGAGCCGCGTCCTGCCAATACTTCTTTTTTGTATTTTATTCCATCGGCGATTTTTTTACTGCACCTCAGCAGTTGCTAAATAAAACCTGCAGCTAAACACAATTATAATGCAACAACATCTTATGCGAGTATATAAATACCAATTAGTTGCCGGATTAACTTTTTCAATGTGAACCTGTAGTCAGAGTACGGACCCACAGAATTTTAACAAAAAGTGTATAGAAAATAAAAATCTCACTGGGTGCGGTGTTGTAGTTTCCATATGTTTTAAGTAAAACGCTATGGTTGAGTTTTAAGGTTATGTTTTATACTTGTGATATTGATTGTGGACATCTCGCCGAAGGCAAACGACAGCTCGGTTAGTGTGATAATCTGATTGAAATTTAAAAAATAAATTCTCAAAGAACAACGTGTTGTATGAACTGAAATATCACATTGTCCGATGAAGGACTTCTTGATATGAGATCTCGGCAGATTACAATTAGCTAGAACAAAAACTTATTTTGTCGGTCATGATATGTAAATTAGAACATGCAAGATTTTTTCATTCACAGAAGCAAAACTTGAAATCAAATGTTAGAACAGTGATAAATCGTATTCGATAGTAAATATGACGATTTATTTTTATTTTATTTGCGTACGTTATGAATAACAAATTGCAGTGAATATATTGTGTTTTGGCAAAGTGCGAAACTCAAGATCTTAAATCGTTTCTAATCTAGGAGCAGGTTATTTTGGGGGAACAGAAAATTCTACTAAACAGTATTTTGCTTCAGGATTGATAAAGCTGCATACTGAATCTAAAGGCTAAATCTGACTTGATCTATGCTAAAGCATCTTCTGTCATTTAACACTTAGACAGTACGATCATCATTTAACATTTAGGTCAAACTTGTGTCCGATTCGCATCATGGAACAGTTCGTTATTCACATGTTTTTCACGTTCTATAGAGAAAATGTGCCCTTGCATCATTCTAGATGAGAAGTCTTCGATATAAATAGACTTGCTCTCCAGATTTTTGCTTCGGAGTCTTAAAACTTGCCCTATGCCGTGTTTTAGGACAATCTGGGTCAATCCTAAATGAATAGCCACAATTGGAAGCTAATGAAATCGTGAGAGGTATTTTAAAGGTGGAAAACTCTCGTGTAATTTCTTTCATCTGTTGTGGGAGTCGACAGTAAAGTCGATGTAAATTAGCGGTAAGTCTAAATGATCCCGCACATTTAAGGTGCTTTAGGTGTAGTCTTTTAGATTTACATTTAGTAAAGCAATTGTAACCTGTATTGCAGTTCATCCATATTGTTTCTCAACGTCATATGATGCAAACTTGATTCGACAGCTAATCAAGTTTCATTTCTGCAAACCAGAGTCCTGTTCAATGTGAATCATTCTGTTAATTTAATATGGAGGCGAGTAGACTAGCATTAGATATGAATTTCTGTAAGTAATTTTTATGATCTTTTATTAATTGTAGATTCACTGTTATAAATACATCTACTTTTTGATATTAAGCACATTTTAACGACAAACTGAATATTTTTTCATTCTGCTGTTTTTGTTTGTATTTTTTAGTCATTTCGTCTGAAAACTTCTCTCTGCAACAGTATAAATAAAGTATTGCAGGAATATCGATTAGACTAAAACATCTTCAATGTCATGATGCTGTAATATTTAATAACTATTCATATTTAATTGCCCCAATCAGCTGATACTTAAAAGAAAAAATAATGTTTTTTACATATCTAATACACATTCTGTTTAAAATTCTCTAGAAAATTATATATTACTGCCAACCTATATTATGTCATAGAATTTTAAACATAACACTTTTTCTAACAAGCTTTTTTTACATTCCTAGAAAACATTAAGCTCAATTTGTATTTCTATTGCAATTAATTCTGTTTGTAAGTGTTTGTTTTCCTAATTGACCTATATATACTTTCTTATGTAACTTTGTTTTTTTGAGGTCTTTATTTTAAATTCATTGATGAGGGATTAGGCACCTTAATTTTTTTTTAAAAATGATAGTAACTTGAGATGTGAACTTCCTAGTTCGTGTAAATTATATGTCCCTTTAATATTATGCACCTGCGGTTTACTGCGTTTAAACACACCCAGTTGCAGTTTCATAAATGTCGACCATTGAACGATGAAAGAGTCGCAAAGGTTACGTTTTTGAATAACACGATAGTGCTTAGCGAACAGTGTAACCAAGCGATAAGTTACCTGGCACCGTTCTTTTTAATATAAGGTGTCTTGGTGTTCTCATATTGATGTAGGTAAACTCAAGCTTATATTAAAAAAAAAAATTGTATAAAAAAATATATTAACTCGATTACTATCTACGTTACTTACAAATAATAATAAAAATATACTTCCGAAGAATTTGCGATTAAAATTACGTCATCCACTCTAATGGTTAACCTCTTATTCATAAAAAGGTTTTATTTGTAACCCGTTCCGAACAAAGCAGTTCATTTTGTCGTTTAAAAAATCTAATGAATAAGGCTGAAAATGTGTATTGTTGTACAACCAACATCAATCGCCACTTCCTTCCAGCGCCTCAGGTCAGAAGCAACAATTCAAGAAACACCTCTGCGGCACCCTTCCTAGGTGATATAGACCCCCAAGACTTTCAAGAATTGGAAAACCTTCCGCACAGGATTCCTTAAAAAATATATACATTCAACGATAGTGTATGTGACTTTAAGCTGAAAAAGGTTACCCAATGATTTCCTCTACCGATTTTTTTTTTCTTTGTCTCTACCGGAAAATGCTTTGGATCTCTTGGCGTGATCGAGTCACCAATGAAGAAGTCCTCCAACGAATGCGCACTACAAAGGAGCTCCTGCCAACCATTAAGCAGAGAAAGCTTATGTACTTCGGTCACATTTTGAGAAATGAGAAGGACCGTCTCCTTCATCTTATCATACAGGGTAAGATTGAGGGGAGAAGATCTCAGGGACGCCGAAGGAAATCGTGGCTGAAAAACCTGCGACAGTGTCTCGGCAGAAGCACCAAGTCCCTGTTTCGAGCCGCAGCATCAAAGTCAAAATAGCTCTTCGATAGAAGTCGCACAAAAAGATTAATGATTTCCATCAGTTTGTCCTTTTCATTCAGTATAATGTCGCATAGCTAATCTTAATCCAAGTTACGTCTATGTTAGCACATAATATTATAGATTTTTTTAAATGAATCGCGACATTTATTTGCTTTGAAAATTATGGCTGCAATTAAATTGTTTAACGTTTATCCTTGGCAAATACTTACCCACATGAATCTGCAAACTTTGTAAAATTATAACACGTCTTATACAATACGCGAGTTGTGGCGTATGCTTCTTTAATGACCACAAAATATACCATCGATGTATTTTACATTTTTCGAGGAATGAAAAAAGCATTAAAAATGCTGCTCGTGTAATTTATGGTGGCATTAAAATCAAAGATTTTGAAATCTAAATCAATAAACAACTTTGTATGCATAAGGTGCCCACCTATTTACTTATCATTTAAAGAGTATTTTACTTTGAAATACGTAAAAAGTTTTAAGTCATTCCTTTTAACACTTTCGTTAATTCCTAAAAAAAGAGGGATATCCGTGATCTGTGGGTATATCTATATGTAAAAACATGTATATGCCATTCGCAAAACACCCATAGGCCATAATATACTCGACTTGATAATGTTGTGAAGACTACTTATTCTTCCTTCCTTGTCAATTGACTAAATTAGTTAAATAAATAAGAAAAAAATAAATTGACCAATGATATAGTTAAGACTTTACTTAGGTTCTTTTAATCAAACTGCAATTAATTTAGTTTTTAAGATTTATTTTACACAATATACGGTTACACAGTACTGATTATTCTTTCTGGATCTGCCTATATCGACTTCGCGTACAATGGTTCACGCATCTCTGGCCCCCACACAATTGCGGCTCAAATATATACCGTCTATATGGACGCCTCTCGCGTATTCCAGACCCTTCCATCCACACACCTCTACACCGTTCGACACTATCCTAGTTAAGTAGACCAGCAAAGTACGTGCCTTGGCACATGCGGACACACACACACACAAGCAAGCCACGCAATCAGGCTCATGTCTCCACGAACTCATATGTTCGTAGCAATATGTTTGCAGATACTTGGTGTAAATGTTGTGTCAAGCACCTCTAGCTACCTCTCCATCTTTTTAGAGGTCGTTCCGGCAATTGGAGACTTTCTGAAACTGTCCGGTCGATAGCTCAGTTGGTAGAGTGCTTGAATTCCATGCTGTGAGTTCGGGTTCGAATCGGTGTTTATTTCAAGCCCCGTAATAAAATATCGGCAAGGTTTACTTAGCCTTCACAATAAATGAGTACCAGCCCTCTCGGGAGCTGGGAAACCCCCACTTTAACTGAAGTGGTAGGCGTAAGGTTGGACCCCTTACCTGTAAAAATAAATAGGTTCAACTCGCCACATGCGACCCCTTCGGGGATAACGCGGCAAGAAGTTACACTATATGTGTAGCTTAGTTGCGTTTTTTGAGTTTCGTTTCTGAAACCTTTTTCGATCTATCTTACAGTGCTTACATAGGTCTTTCAGAACCATTTTCTATCTTTGCTTCATGGTACAAAATCCGTGTATTTCCTCATAGAGAATCCTGTCCCTCAGCGTTGTACCCGGTATTGATAAAAGGGTTTTAATCATCAATACTCTGAGCAGTTGTTAACAATTTTAAATAAAGTCTTCTGCTTTGTACAGAGTATAATATTCAGTGTTATAAAGCTGTCGTTTCTTACTTATTGATTAAAATATCAGGCTGTCTGTTTGGCAGTCATGATCCAACATAAAGCAAGACGCGGAGAGATAAAAATGCATCGATAAGGCGCTCACCCCTGCCCGCTTTCACAGAGGAGAGAAATGTAGCGACGTCAGTAATGTGTCAATGGCGGTCACTTGCCGAGCCAACAAACACATGATCGCTTCCCTGCTGTATGGAATTACATCCATCGCCTTCTTGGTAAAATGGTAACTCGCAGCAGGAATAAACCATTGAGAAAAGTACATTCTTTACTTATTGAAGTAATATTAAAAAAAAAACCTTCAGTATACGATATCTACTGTCCAAAATTCTCTTTTTTTAATTAATTTATTTTTTAGGATTTAAATTAAAACACTGTTTTATATTTTCACGTAAACAATTATTTATTTCTGTTTTACAAACGTTTTCGATCTTTAATCATCGTCAGGTATATTTTTTTTTAAATAAAAGTCATAATGTTGCCCTGAATATAAAAAATAATTGAATATGAATTTTCACAGTGTTAATACACAAACAATACAAAATTTATCTCTTTTTTTTTTTAACAAAGACTATTTGATCTGTGATTCCCAAAAAAACATTTCGGCTCACGGATTCTGCTTGGAAGCTCCTTGACTTACAGGTTGGTATGAGGTTGACCACCCATAATGTAAAAGATGTTTCACTTTGCCAATGTCACCCCTGTTTGAGGGAAGGTTTTTAAGAAAAGGATACAGGGTGTATGCTCATTTGGGTTTTGGATTTTTATTTGTAAATACACATGCAGCATTTGTAAGCGTGAACTTACACGTGTCTGTTTGTGGGCACGCAGTTAATATGAATCTTAAATGTTATATATATTTGCGACTTAGATTATAGATTACTAGATGCAAATACCCAGCTATTTTTTCGCCTATATAGAGGTCTTCCTGTGTTTTAGGATGGATAATGTTACAAAACGGCTTCTATAGAAATAAACTTTTTTTTAACTACGCTATACATTGTAGAAGATTTTTTTTGAAATAGAAAATAATGGTTAATCAGAATATGTGTTGTTTGTGTATTTAATTATTCGTTTATGTAAATGAATTAAAATATAGTCAACATGAATTCCTTTGATAAGAATAACCTCTTTGAAGTGATATCAAATCCATTATCTTTGTTTTCTAAAATCTAGAAAAATCTGCAAACAAACGCTGAGGAAAAAAACTTTGATTTTTATTACGATTATAATTTGCAATCATTCACACAATGCAAATTTAACAAAACAAAAAAAAATACATAAAAACAATCATAAAGCATTGACATTAGCATCTAAGGTCAAAGTTTTGATTAAATCTTCCCAATTATTGTAATTGCAATTTCACAATGTTTTTAAAAAGAAAATGTTGACGTTCACATATTCTTAAAAAAATATCATGTGCTTGTATCCTGTAAATTTGCATGGAATTATTTTGCTGATTTTTTATTTAGGCAAGTCTTGCCATATTGTATGTTTTTCATTTGTAGCAAGCCCTGCCTCAAGACTTTTGTTATTATTTTTGGTTGAGTATATTCATTTTTAAATTATTTTGCATGTGTCTGTATGGCACGTAGATGGCCTGTGGAAAACAACCTTCTTACTTCTGACATTAGCTAAATGCATGGGAAAATTTTGTCAGGTAGGTAGGTATTCCCGCAAATATTTTCATAGGAAATTTTTTGACGTAATATAAATTACCTGCTGCTTAATTTTGATCAATATTGAAGAAAATGCAACGAAAGATCAACCGCTTTGAAAAGTGCAAATAACACGAAGATGTGAATCTAATCTAAATCTAAATCTAAGCTGCAGGGATATGTATCATTTGAGATTCATATTAAATGCATTCCCACAAGCAGACACGCATAATTTCGCGCTCACACATGCCGCATGTGGACCTACAATATTAAAAAATCCTATCTCAAATGAACATAAGCCCTGCAACTCTTGCCGACCTTCCCTGAAACAGGGGTGACATTGGCAAAGTGAACCATTTTTTACAGTATGGGTGGTCAACCTCAAACCAACCATGAAGGCAAACAATGAAGGCGACCTTATGAAGGCAAATTGAGATTGGAATATAATATTCTTATATGTTGTCGATTTCACGCAATATTAATTTAAAACGAAATGGATAAAAATCTCACATTAACTCACATGTTGATTGCGTTAACGTAAGAGATGATGGTTTTATAAGTGGCAAGTGTATTAAAAAATATATCGGAACTCGAAACCAGAAATTTCCACGAAAATCAGATAAAAAGACCCTCGATGGGTCTACGAAAGTAATAGAAGGTGGTGATGGAGCTTAGGAGATAAAGGGTTGTGACGGTCAATGAAGTCGGAATCACTTCCCGATATTTCCAAAATAATATGTTCTGGAAATAAGGTTTGGAAATAAAACGCTTTTACATTAACCACACTTGGATTTTTATGCAATGAAGTTACACAGCTGAATATTTCATTTGTAAATGATTAATGATTAGTTAAGCTGAAGGAAATGAAAGAAGTATGTAAGAACAGAAAGAAATGGCGGTTGATCTGTAATGTTGGCGGCTAGGGTTTATTAAATTGGAATTTGTTTTCTGTTTTTAGTGTTGATGTCCATAGATATTATTATTTATTGATTTAAAAAATATAATTTGTCGTGTATGTTCCTTGACTTATAGATTGGTGTGCAGCTGACCACCCATGCTGTAAAAATGGTTCACTTTGCCAATGTCACCCCTGTCTCAGGGAAGGACGGCAAGAATTGCAGGGTGTATGTCCATTTGAGATTCGATTTTTGTGTTGTAGATTCACATACGGCATGTACAAGCGCGAACTTGTACGTGTCTGGTTGCGAAAATGCATGTAATGTGAATCTCCAATGTAACATATATTTGCAACTTAGATTAGATTAGAGTAGATTAGATAAGCAGAGAAGAATGAATTTAACAAATAATTAATTGTTACAACGCAAAAATCTAAGCCAGAAACAATGTCGGATGGACGACGCGACGGTCGGAGAGACGTGTTGTTCGTTAGGTGGTCAGGCGCGGAAGAGAGCGTCATAAAGTTCGCGTGGAAGGACATCCAAGATGGCGTCCTTGGGCTACGTCACCAGTCAGGGCGTCATATTATAGTGGCTGTGAATAGAACTGTTAAATGGCAGAATGATTTGAATTTTCCCACCGCAGAGTCAATGATGACCCCGTCAAAGGGCATCGGGATGTGAATTCTCCCAATATTTATTTCAAAATCTTTTTGAGCTTGCAATATACCGTTTGTACGAACATTTCAAAGCTGAACATTGAGAAAGGGAAGCGGTGATGTCTATACCCAGCAGTGAACAAGTGTGGGCTGTGATAACAATGATAATATACCCTTGACGGTGACCAAGACACTTTGGATTATCAAGATAATTACAAAGTTAGTTATGTATGGTCGATAGCTCAGTTGGTAGAGTGTGCTGGCAATACTATGTCGAGAGATCGCGTTCGAATCTCACCAAGGGTGTCAGAAATGATTTCCCGTTTCAGTATTTATTTCAAATCCAAAATAAATAACCGGTAAGGTTTACTCAGCCTTCATAAGAAGTAAGTACCCGCCCCCTCGGTAGCTGGGAAACCTCCGTTTCAACTGAAGTGGTTGGGGTAACACCAGCTCCGTTACCTGTAAAAACAAAAAGGATTGCCAATCTTGAACACGGATAAGAAGCATCATCGCATGATTTTGCAGTAATGAGATATGCATCTACATTTGTATTTTTGAAGGAAGTGCATTAATTCGTATCGGCTGCCTTTGTGTTTAAAAATGTAATTACTGAAAAGAATTATGATAAATACACAAGGATGATTTTATTGCTCTTCTCTGAAATATCGTGGTATCAATCATTTAAGAGAGAGTACCCAAGAGAGTTGGGAGTAATAATTAAAAAAATATTAAGTAAAAAAGTGTTTTTGGCTAGTATATAAAAAAAGGTTATTTATGTATTTTATTTAAAAACTATATGCAACAACTAGGTGAAAATCTAGTGTGAAAGAAAAAAGAGGTAAAGGACGACCTAAAAGATAATAGATGATCATATTGAGGAAATTGTGAAATGATGGGATATTAAATGTGTGTGTAAAATAAGAAAATGTATGAACAAGGTAATTGATATGAATGAATTGAAAAAGGTTTGTAAGGATGGTAAGAAATTGAGGCTGCTCTTCAGAGGCTCTGCCCCCCCTAGCGGAATGGTGACAGAGTTACAGTTGCAGTAGGAAATGTAACTTTTTAATTGTCAATCCTGACTATTTCATATCGGATTATAAGAGAACCAAGTTTAAGAAAGCCACCCCCACCTCCTCCCTTCCCCATACCCTCACACGATGACACCCTCTAAGATGATTCCGTTCTAAGCCATATAGTATAAATCAAACCACCTGACGATGCAAACGGATGTTTGCGAAACCGGTTGTGGTATAAAATATATATGTATACTCAAGTAATCGTAAATCAAAGTTGTTTTTCTTTTATCTTTAAGCATTCATTAATAAAAAAAAAGAAGCTATTTCAACTCTGCGATGGTAGACATAGGCATTAGCAAAACAAACATGATCTGAACTGAAACGGTTGTGCAAACCAATGTTATAAATAACATGTGTAGGAGCATCTTACAGAGATTATGTATGACTAACACGCTTTAATAATAATCCTCGCAAAATGTATTTACCGTCTACAAAACGCTGTTTGTGTTTTTTTCGCGACAAAAGCTTTAGTCGCCCAAATTATGCAAAGCTCGGATTATAAACGTT
This sequence comes from Agapetus fuscipes, assembly GCA_951799405.1. Lineage (NCBI taxonomy): Eukaryota > Metazoa > Arthropoda > Insecta > Trichoptera > Glossosomatidae > Agapetus > Agapetus fuscipes. The sequence goes on from OX637338.1 coordinate 7,392,004, forward strand.
TGTGTGTTTTAATGAATGCACCTTCTTACAAGAAGGAAATTTGCATTCGGCGTCTCCGGTCTGCGCGAACAAAAAGTGTGTTTGGAGATTTAAACACCTCCGCTCAGCGTAAAAACAAGATTGCTTCATTAGTGGAGTTGGGAATCGGCCGTGGAATCTGCAGAGGTCTTGTGTGTCTTCCCTTGTGTTACGATTAGTAGTGGAGAGGAACACGAAACACGGAGCTGAAGAATTGCAATCATGAACAATATAAATGTACAAGTTGCAAACAAATATACTGTAACGTTTTCTGCTGGATTCTCCTTTTGATTAAAATGCCAGAATTTTATTTTTAAAGAATTTATATTTCACAATTTACAATTTATTTCACAACTTGACAGTCACTGGTTATATGTGTAAGTGTTCCTTAGCAAATTGTTCTCTTGCGACTTCTGTCGTCCGTTGTATTTTGACATCTTTTATAATGAGCTAGAGAGGTCTTTCTCGCAGTTCTCTGTTGCTAAAATGAGCAAAAAATGTAAGTAAGATTTTTAACTGATAATGATGTTGTAAGCTTTGCCATTTTTCCAACACGAACCCATTTATTATTTGGTTTTTGAAGCAAAGTCTGATTATTTTCCTTCATATCCACCTCTATGTAGGGTACACACCAATCGGAAAGCAGTTGAGTAAAGATTACAGTTTGGCAAACCAGGTTTTTGTAGTGTGTTTCCCACAATTTGGGAATGCCACATTCTGAGATGTTCATGAAAAGACTCACCATTCTTTGACGATACTTTATTAATATGCACAGTCCTAGACTGATACAATCGATATTTTTGCATGGGAGTCTTTAATCTTAACACAGAGCGTCAGCTACTTGGCTTACTTTACATACTGTGGGTAAAAGCAACGCAACTGCAACTAAGCTACACATATAGTGTAATTTCTTGCCCCATTATCCACAAAGGTTTCAAAGTGGCATGTGGCCAGTGAACCTATTTATATTTACAGGTACGGGGGCTTACGCCAACCACTTAAGCTGAAGTGAAGTGGATAATTTAATTTGGATTTGAAATAAACACCGAAACGGGAAATCATTTCTGACACCCTCGGTGAGATTTGAACCCGAGCTCACGGCATGGAATGCAAGCACTCTACCAACTGCGTTATCGACTGGACTTAGAATAAATACCTTAAATATGTCTTCAATTAAAAGTCCTGATTACTCATTACGGCATCTCTAAGCAGCGAGCTTGCCCACCGGAAAGTCGGTAGACTATCGGCCAGCCCGACCAGCTAGCATCTTATCGGTACAGCACCGCGGCTCCCCGCCTATAAATCTCCTCTGATTTATGCATCTGGCATTAAGTCTGTTGTTTATTATGCCCACCTGTTGCAATTAAGCCCACCAAGTCCTCGCAACCTTGCCGCGAATGCTCGACACAATAAAAACACACAAAAAGCAATGAACCTGACGAGTTGTGGCTTACCGTTGATTCGATTGGTCATCTTCTTTCTGCAAGGCCTTGAGTAAGGGACCTGATTTAGGGCCAGCTATTTCAGATAACTACCCAAAGTAAATTGTACAAAAAGCAATGAACCTGACGAGTTGTGGATTACCGTTGATTCTATTGGTCATCTTCTTTCTGCAAGGCCTTGAGTAAGGGACCTGATTTAGGGCCAGCTATTTCAGATAACTACCCAAAGTAAATTGTACAAAAAGCAATGAACCTGACGAGTTGTGGATTACCGTTGATTCTATTGGTCATCTTCTTTCTGCAAGGCCTTGACTAAGGGACTTGATTCAGGGCCAGCTATTTTAGATACCTACCCAAAGTAGCTTCACGAGTATTTGTTTGTCAAGTTGTGGTTCTTTAAGTTGTTTTTTAATTATGTATAACCACGTTGCAGGAGAACAAATCAGTCAATCATATTTGACTGATTTAGCCTCCTGCAGTTATGAATTGTGATATAAAAATGACTAGTTTTTATGTACAATTTGTAGAAAAAAATATTTACGCTTAAAAAACCATCATAGGGGTTTGAAAGCGGTGCTCTGTATTCCTGTAAAATACAAGAAAATTATAGTTTTTCGTGTGAATGGGAAAACTCTTTATAAATAATTTTTGACAAAAATAGACTGCTAAAATACATGAATATGTACTTTTCTTCCAGATTAAATGAGTATCCAGTCCTTTTTTAAAATGATTTTCGCTTGTGTTCGAAGTATATTATGCATTCTTTTAAATGATTGTTGCGCCACTGGCGGTATCAAGAATGCCCAAACGGCAAATGTACTCCGAGTATAAAGCATTGCATCAACACTCAAACATCTCGTAAACATGAAAATGTATGCCAAATACAATAGCGCCTTTAAATATTGTTTTAGTTTTCTTACATTTTTTTTCAGTACACGCGATAGTTGAGTATTCACGCAATATTTTATACTCGTGGTACTGATAACAACCTTCAGATTTAATATAATTTAAGAAAGCATCTCCATAATTGATTTATCTAACTGCGCTATAATTAATATGTTTGTACGGCTCAGAGATATTCGTATATCTCGGGGCCAGTAGGGAAGTCCCATAAATAACTGTTTAATTTCAGAGACCAAAATTATAATAAATATACACACCGTTTGTCTATTGTTAATTGATGAGTGTATGAGAGAGCTAAAAAGATGAGAGGTATTACTAACGAGCGAGTGGAAATTATGATTGTGTGACTGTATAATTAGGTTCTGTTGCAGTGTTTTTATGCAAATCCTTACTGCGTCTCAGTGTACAGAACAAATGTCTACTACATCAGAAGTGGTGGTCAACTTAACGAGAGAACAATTGTATTGTACTTGCTTCATTGGATCAATGGAAAAGTTCCATATTTATTTACTTCCTTCTGTAAATTTTATATGGCTGATAACATATTGCGCCCTCCACGGAACGAAGATTATTTTGATGATGATGATGATGATGATTTGTATAGCACCGTTTCGTGACTAAACTGCCACTGCAAGGGCGCTTTCAGGCTTGACGTGGCGGTGAAGTAATGGGTCTTCATTCCCTTCTTGAAGCTCTCGATCCCTTCCTTGGCGCGCACTTCAGGAGGCAGCTGGTTCCAAGTGGACGTTCCCGCAACGGCGAAAGCGCGGTCTCCGAACACTGTGCTTTTTTTCCTGCATTGTGTGCTGACAGATGTAAGAGCACTGTCGGCAGATCGCAGAGTGAGCCCCCTTTTGCTCAGACTCCTCGGTAATATCAGCTACTAAAAATAAATAATTTTAAAAATAAAAAATACATAATTTTATCAAAGTTTTCAGATCACTGCCTTATTAAAATGCGTGTCTTTTTATCATCTTGCATTTAATTACTCGCTTACACTTCCAGTACGTACTATATTCAGCTTGTATGTAGTATTTATGTATTCACTCGGTGAGCAGTGCTTTTTGTGAGGCAGTGAGTGGGCCCCATAGCGCATGCGCACACTCACTTGTCGGGCGCACACCCACGCGGCTAGCTCGCGGAAAGCATCGTAATTTACATGTGGAGAGGATTAATTAAAAATCAATTAGAAATCGTGTTGTACTGGTGAGGTTTGTCACCAGAGATGCACCATGATGTTAAGAGAGTTAATAATAAAGCTTGCACGTCAAATATACCCAAAAAATTACAAATTTATACGAATGTAAAATTTCAGCTATCAATAGGTCAGTATAAAAAAAAAAAATCAACGCACGGATAAGCAAACAAACTAAATAAAAAAGTTCATCTGTTGACAAATTAATATTTTTATTGATTTAATTTATAAATTTGGATACACGATGAACTGTTTTTGGAGAATGTATTTTATTCTCGACGTTTTGTTGCTGTCGTAACTAACGGCCTTTGGAGATATCCGTGTGCTGTGACAAGGATGAACATTTTAAATTCAAACTTTTACCATTTTTTTGTACGAACCCATAAACCAACTTTGTTATTAGTAGACACATATCATGATTGACAATTTGTTTTTGTTTTCTTTAGAGTTAGTTTTTTATCTACCGACGTTTCGTTTTCTCCAGCAGAAAGCATTCTAAATACGAGTTATCAAAGCGCCGCGGCGGTTTACGTTGTCTTTGTGGTCGTTTGTTGATGTTACTTTCATGATTGTTTATTTTTCCAATTATTTAAATAAAAACCTGCTCTAAATAAGTTTTCCAGGCTTACAATAAACTACCTGTAAATTTACAATAATACAAAAGTAATGTACCTACATGGTACTTCTACGTTGTCAAAAATGTAGAATCGTGTTCCTAGGGAATCAGGTCATGAACTGATCATACTATTAAGATCGAAACAAAAATAAGAACGCTATTTTTTATGAAGTCATTACTTTTAAGGCTTGTGATTGAGTCATATAAAATTTAATGGCGCTCGGTGTTATTGTTGTTGTTGATATAAAACAATGATGGACCGGTCAATGGTCGTCCTCATTATCTAGTGGGGTCAGGGGTCAGCCAATAGTTCCTACAGAGTGATGGGTCTCAATCCGTGGTCCGTCAGTGCGTTGAGAGAGGTGTGAGAAGGGTTATACTGTATACAACATACATTAAAGACAACAAATAAAAAAAAAAACTTTAAAACAATTTGAAATCAATCGAAAATCATGGAAGCTGTAATGCTTTCTACAGAGCTTGTCAGTCGTTTTTACAACTAACCGGTGCTAATAAAAGTGTTTTGCTTTTCTAGTAATTATAAACGCCAATTCCCTTGAATTATAGGTTGGTATGAGGCTGACCACCCATACTGTAAAAAATGGTTCACTTTGTCAATGTCACCCCTGTTTCAGGGAATGTCGGCAAGAGTTGCAGGGCTTATGTTCATTTGAGGTTTGGATTTTATTTGTAAGTACACAATCAGCATTTGTAAGCGCAAACTACACGTGTTTGTTTGTGAGCATACATCTGAGAGCTTTGAATGAATATATAATCTTGCAACTTAGATTTTAGATTATCTATATCTATAAAGAAGGATGTGTGTATGTATGTATGTATGTATGTATGTATGTATGTATGTATGTATGTATGTCCCCTATAGACTCATAAACCGCTCATCCGATTTTGACGAAATTTTCAGGAAACATGTAACATATTCTTAGAACGAATCCTGTGAAGTTTGATGGTGATCAAATTAACAGTGGTTCTCAATTCTCGATATTTCAGCAACGAGGTCGGTAAATTTTGAAACCACCCAATAGAAGAAGACCATTATATTCAACTACAATACATAATCTTAGTTGCAAATATACATTTACATTAAAGATTCATATAAAATGCATGCTCACAAGTAGACACATGTAAGTTCACGCTTACAAATGCTGCATGTGTACCCACTCATAATTTAAAATCCAAATCTAAAATGAACAACCCAGTAACTTTTACTTTACGCCAACTTGAAATGGATATTATTCAGCTCCTGAGTGGCTTGACACTCATTTCTTATGAAGGCTGAGTAAGCCTTGCCGGTATTTTATTTTGGGTTTAAAATAAACACTGAAACGGGAAATAATTTCTGACAACTTCGGTGGGATTCTAACTCGAGATCTCGGCATGGAATGCAATCTATCTATCTATATCTATAAAGAAGGATGTGTGTATGTATGTATGTATGTATGTATGTATGTATGTATGTATGTATGTATGTATGTATGTATGTATGTATGTATGTATGTATGTATGTATGTATGTATGTATGTATGTATGTATGTATGTATGTATGTATGTATGTATGTATATATGTATGTATGTATGTATGTATGTATGTATGTATGTTCCCTATACTCATAAACCGCTCATCCGATTTTGACGAAATTTTCAGGAAACATGTAACATATTTTTAGAATGAATCCTGTGAAGTTTGATGGTGATCAAATAAACAATGGTTCTCAATTCTCAATATTTCAGCAACGAGGTCGGTAAATTTTGAAACCACCCAATAGAAGAAGACCATTATATTCAACTACAATACATAATCTTAGTTGCAAATATACATTTACATTAAAGATTCATATAAAATGCATGCTCACAAGTAGACACATGTAAGTTCACGCTTACAAATGCTGCATGTGTACCTACTCATAATTTAAAATCCAAATCTAAAATGAACAACCCAGTAACTTTTACTTTACGCCAACTTGAAATGGATGTTATTCAGCTCCTGAGTGGCTTGACACTCATTTCTTATGAAGGCTGAGTAAGCCTTGCCGGTATATTATTTTGGGTAAGAAATAAACACTGAAACGAGAAATAATTTCTGACAACTTCAGTGGGATTCTAACTCGAGATCTCGGCATGGAATGCAGTTACTCTACCAACTAAGCTATAGACCGGACTTTTTACAAATATGGTGGATCGATATCGGTTTGGTTAGGGGTAAGCAACCTGCGGCTCACCAGCCACATGCGGCTCTTTGGGTGTGAAGTTACGGCTCTTTAGCTTCATACGCAAATATAAAAAAAACACAGAATTATACTTCTGATCGAAAAAAACTAAATCGTTCTGAATCGATTAACGATCTCTCCGCTACTTGTACTCGCTTTTCACCCCCCACCCTCCCCCCGCCCCATCGACGCTATTTATTGTTGGCAAAAAAACATTTGTGGCTCTTTACAAATCCAAATCCAAAATAAGATATGTATCATTTGAGATTCACATCAAATGCATTCCCATAAGCAGACACGCATAATTTCGCGCTCACACATACCGCATGTGGAACTGCAATATAAAAACCCAATCTTAAATGAACATAAGCCCTGCAACTCTTGCCGACCTTCCCTGAAACAGGGGCGACATTGGCAAAGTGAACCATATTTTACAGTATGGGTGGTCAGCCTCATACCAACCTATAAGTCAAGGAAAAACTTTGAAATTTGTAAATTGTAATTTTTGGCTCTTCCGACTCAAAAGGTTGCCGACCCCTGGCCTAGACAAAAGTTCCAAATTAAAAAATGTTATTCAAGTATTCCAAGTTGAATTTTAGAAATGTAAGAAAGCTTTTATATCCCGCACTTATAAAAAATACGATAAACGAAAGTTCGTAGGTCACAACTAGAAGACCATATTGAAATATATTATTGTTATTAAAACCTTTTATTGAAACATACTTTTAATTAAAATATACATAATATAGTTGTTTTTTCAAAAAACGCATTTCTGTAAAATTATATACTCACCACAAATTTAAAGATCGTTTTTTTCTCGGCGGTTAAACGTCTTTCTTCTATGTGACAATGGTCCAAAGCAACCAAGATAAACAAAATGTTTGCCTTTTACCTAACCCGGCCGTGCGACTTACAATTTTGTTGTCAATAGAAAATGTTCCGTGTGCACTACCTAAAACTTTCACTTATTGAAATAATGGATAGAGCACATTTTAAATGTGGGGAAAAAATGTGAATTCACTTGGCCGGGATAAAGACAGGACAGGGAGTCAAAAATTCAACATAAATTAAACACTTTTATGGAGATAGTTGAAAAAACACTTAAGTGCATCATATTGTATGAAGCATTTTCCCCAACTGCATACGTTTCACAGTGCGGTTACATTGAAAAATATTCCTGATTGGAATACATTTATTTCTTCACTTTGCTCAAAGAGTATAGTGAATTTTATAGATTAGTTCTTTAATTGTATGATTATAAAATTTAATTTATTGTTTATATTCTTTTCTTGTATAGGTCAATATGCATCTGACCAACTATAAATAGAAAATGGTTCACTCTGCCAATGTCACCCCTGTTTCAGGGAAGGTCAGCAAAGAGTTGCAGGGTGTATGTTCATTTGAGATTTGGGTTTTTATGTTGTAGGTTCACACGCAGAATGTGCAAGTGTGAACTTATACGTGTCTGCTTGTGGGCATGCACTTAATGTGAATTCCAAATGTAACAATTATATCCATGCAACTTAGAATAGATTAGATGAGTGATGTTACATAGCCGATTTTTTTATCTTAAATATAAATGGAGCACCGCAATCGATTTTCCCTATGCTTGGCTCTGCTGCTTAACAGTTGTACCTAGACCTTTTTTTTAGAAAACGTGAAGATTAACCTAGAGATAAATTGTGTGAAGCTTGATTCCGATTAGCACACTTTTTTTTTTGATCCTGTTGTTTCCTCTTTTATCTGTAGAAAAAAATTGATACCACATGCCCAAATGGCGTAGTGAAACACGCCGGGTACTGCTAGTAGATTATAATAAACAAGTTCTGTACCCATAGTATGAACATTTTTGTAACTCCCCACCGTACATAGAAAAAAATGTGAAAACTAAATTACTCACGAACAGGGTTATTCGCAGCACATTTGATTCATAGCTGATCCATGGATCATCGTTTTTTTAATGTATTGAAAGTTCACGATAGGTGGCGGTTGAGCCATGGATTTGCAAAAACCGCAAGGGTTTTATTTTATACTATTTTCTAGTTCAGTGGTGGTGTGGAATTTGTACGATGTTTTTTTACACTACGTGTACTGAGACCCTTTGAAATTAATGTTAATCCCAAGATAACTAAACCTGTTAAAATATATAAATAGGAGCAAAAAAACTACATTGACAATTTTATTATTCCTTAAAGTGTCAATTTCGGTTACAATAAAACAAGTTTCATATTTTTAATTGAAAAAAAATCAAAATGGCTCAAGTCGCTACGACTTTGGGAAGCACTGCCGCAGAGTGATGGGTCGGGGAATAGGAAATGGAGGAATGACGATCTCTTACAGGTCTGTGGGGCCGCTATTTGTGGCAATAATTCAACTTGATATTCGGGAAAATGAAGCATAGCGTATTGCGTTTGTTTTAACAATAATAATGTCATTACAATCCACGATCAGAGTTGTACTGAAATATATTGCTAACGGATTTTTTCTCAGTCATTTTTTCAAAGAAGAAGGTAATTTTTTCGTCTTTTAAAAATCTATCTCCAAACTGTTTGATACTAAACGCTTAACGGCAGTTTATAAAAAAAATATATATATTGTTACAATTTACTTTGGGTTCAATTAAATAAAACTTCGCTTGAATTTATTTTAGAATTTGCTTACATATGGTTCACACTTTAATTTTTGTAATGGTGGTTTAACAGCTCGGGTACTAATGGGGTATTGACGGCTGCAAAGCACCGCAGTCCGTATTTACGGAATGACTAGAGCTTATTCTTGCATATACCAGACCATACGAGAAGCTTCTTGAGTGGACGCTTCAAGCAAATACGAGTAGCTATAAAATACTTACGTCTATACACACATATTTAAGTAAGTAAAAACAGATAGACACACAATCATAGGTAAACATGGACAGAAATAAACTTATACACTCGTAACAATATTTTGACACTGTCAATACAAGGTTATTTGTACACTCGTATCTTAATCGTACCGAATGATGAATTCCCAGTTTTCAACTCAACTTAACTGCACATAAAGTGCAACATCTCACTGCGTTTTTCCCGAAGGATGTCTGTTATTTGTTTTACTTGATGTTTTATCTCTCCATGTCACTTTTGTTAGTTGATATTTCAAATAAACAATAAAATACACTTTTTCTGTTACTGTTACTGTATCCGCCGTTCCATTAGGGATGACCGGTACCTCCGCAGATGCATCTTCACTTTTTTCTGTCCTTGCATATCTCTTTCATCTCTTCAACATTCATAACTTTCCTCACGCATACTCGTCTCTTATTCTCACTCTGCAGGTTCCATTCTTTCGCAATCTCACATATTTGGTCTATCCATTTCTTACTCGGTCTTCCCCTTCCACGCTTTCATCTGGGTATTCTAATCCGATTCGAAGCAAAGTTCAAAGTTGAGTGGACAATCGAACCATTAAATGTCCTGATTTATTAAATAAATTAATTTTTAATTGCTAGCAGTGATAGTTATACAATATCATGCTAATTTTATTGATCTCCCATACATATATTTACAAGCCTCCGTCCGCACCATAAATAGAGTTGCTTGGTGACAGGGTAGAACGACACAGTGACAAAACGACACATGATAGAACGAAATATGTCAGAACGACACATGACAAAACAACATATAACAGAAAATCACGATGAAAGTACATCATAAGTCAAAACATCACCATACAAAATATAGAACACACCATAAACGGCACATGAACAAAACATCACATGACAAAACAACACAAACATTTATTTTGCTTTCACACGCCATAAGCGACTCCTTCGGGGATAGCGCGGTAAGAAAATGCTCTTTGTGTGTAGCTAAGTTAGTTTTTAAAAATCTAATAATGAAAATCGGGGCGTTAATTTTTTTTCTACAACTTACCAAATAATATATGCCCGAGTTTCTTTTCCGTGTATGGTGTTTTATTTTTTGGGATATTTTGTCATGTGATGTTTTTTCATGTGCCGTTTATGGTATGTTCTGTTTTACGTATGCGATGTTTTGTCATTTTGATCTCTGTCATGTGTTGTTCTGTCATGTGTCGTACTGTCATGGATGCTCAAACCCTCCTCATACACGTCCTGTATTTATGTGTCAGAAGGACCCACGGCACATAGACGCCCATACAAAAGCACGACAAAACAAGTACCTCTAGATCAGAGGCGTACTCATGACTCTAAAAGTAAATGGTTTCACTGAAGCTTATACACCTAGGGTGGTACTCTTTGTGAGATTGTTACTAGATCATGTTTCGTATGGTATTATGTCGTTCCATGTGTCGCTCTGTCATTTGTCGTTTTGTCACTGTGTCGTTCCATCATGGAACCGAGTCGCGTCCAGCTAATTTGAACCTCGGGTTAGCGAGCGCACAGATAGAGGCCGTAAAGCGAGATTTATTTTCAATTAATTCGCGTGGGCCGTCAGCACCACACCTAGCTGTGAGTTTTTACCCCGTTCGTGCACCTGTGCCCCAAGTAAAATTACCGCGTTTTCCCAAAAAGTATATTAAAGATAAAACGCTCACTCGAGGCGTTGCTTTTACTTCCATATATTTATTGGTAGAACTATGTGGTTGAGTTGTATACTTGGGGTACTGTTTGGCCGAGGCTTAATTAGAATCCGCTTTGGGAGCTGCTTGAGGATGCGAAAGGTCGCGAAGAGACTCGGCACGTCTCACACACACCGTGCAGGCTTCATCATCCAGTGGAGCCTAGTATTTTCCACACAGCTCTTTGAAAACTACGAATGCCTTCAGCAACAATGTAACAATGTATTATTAGCATCTAATACCTGTAAGTTCTTCTTCCATAGATACATAGTAGATGCAAGGTAGAGTCGGAACTTTTTTGGAATGGATGTTCGAAATTTTGTTTTTTTCTCTGTGGGGAAACGACACAAATCCAGAAGCCTAGACCTTAGGGGCTTAAGCGACCACTTACAAATTGTTCGTTAGTCTTTGCTCCAGAAACCTGACCATGTCACGTCTCAACTTTATCTATGTTTTCAAATGTGCAGATCTCATTAGTTTGAGCATTGTTACACATCAAATATTTAATCAACTACGATGTTTCTACGAATTTTCCATAGACAATAATTATAATCCATGGATCAGCTGTGGATGAAATGCTTTGTGAATAGCACTGCAAGTGTACGCCATAAAAATTTAATTTTAAATTACACATTTTCATAGTGTTTGGTAAAACTAACAATCGTATCCCAAATATGAGGTGAGTACTGAATATAGTTGACCTTGTTATTTTAATAAGTAAGCAACAGAAGAATTTGCAACGATTATTCGATTTAAAGATAGCGTCAGGAGTCCGGTCGATAGCTCAGCTGGTAGAATGCTTGCATTCAATGCCATAAGGCTAGAGTTCGATCCCTTAAGGATCCTTAAGGATATCAGAAATAATTTCCTGTTTCGGGGCTTATTTCAAACTCAAAGCTTAAATACGAGGAAAGTTTACAACAAACGGTTTTTGTTTATTTTTGTCACCACAAGGCACGCATGCCACCAGTTGACCACATGAGGTTCAAATATGGAGCGAGGTGCAGTGCAGTGATCACGCACCATCAGCTTGTTGCCTTACAGTGCGATACGATATAATTATACTGTACAAGTAATTAAATCCTCCGATAAGGCAAGCTATCGATACACAAACTACATTATCGATAAACCATGCAAGAAGAGATAGAAACTCAGTAGAGACAGTGTTGACTAATTGTTTAAATTAATCAATTTCAACCTGCAGAATAGGTACTTTATTTCATCAAAGATTAACTTTACTTTAACCTTATCGCACGTGAGTGACCGGTCAATAGCTCAGTTTGTAGTTTGTATTTGCGTTCTGTACCCTTAGTACGAGTTGCAAAACTCGAGTGATTTTCCCCAAAATCTGCCGTTTTTGTTTGTTTGAACTTGATTTTCTTCATCACTGTAACTCTTTTGCTAAGACCATAAAGTGTAAGAAACAAAGACGGCAGATTTTGGGAGAAATCACTTTTTAATATTTTCCGTAAACTTTACTTTTCTCAAGTTTGTCAACTCGTACTAAGGGTACTGTGCTAGAGGATGTCAAATATGATTTTCATCCGAAAGCTCCAGGCAACAGATGGAAAGAAGGAAACTCTCCAGTGTCAAGCCTAAAATTACTTCTATAAAACGAAACTAAGCTACGCATACAGTGTAACTTCACTTTCTGTTGAAGTCGAGTATTAACTATTCATTTTTAATTTTTTTGTACCTGAAGATGATCGAGAGATCGAAAACGTTCGTGTTTATTAATAAAAAATAGAATTATTAAATCGAGTGGAAATAAAACGGTGTTAGATTAGAATTGTTTGAGTTCTATAAAATTAGGTAGAGATTTAAAACTCATTTTAAATTATTGTCCACAGACAGACACGTAAAAATTCGCGCATACAAATGCTGCATGTGTACTTATAAATTAAAATACAAACCTCAAATGAACATAGCCCCTACAACTTTTGCCGACCTTTCCTGAAACAGGGTAGACATTGGCATAGTGAACCATTTATTGCAGTATGGGTGGTCAACCTCATACTAACCTATTAGTCAAGGAACTAATTCATACTAATATATATATATATATATATTTCTAGTAGTCTTAGTCTAGTAAGAAGTAGTCCATGTGACCGATCTTGATGATTTTATAGTATTGATCTCTTATGGTTTTATTCATACACAGCAAATCTGCGACTCGACCACCACCTAAAGTGAATTTTCCATACAAATTAACTAAAATCCATGGATCATCTAGGAAAGATCATGTGACCAAAGTATGTTGTCAAAGGGATTTGAAAAATGTACTGATTAGAAATGGGAAAGTTGCATGTTCCACTTAATGCGAGACTGCAGGCAATGTCTGCTCACTAAGCATGTGATTAATAAGACGCTAGCTGTTCATTAATTTGCAGAGAGGTGTAATTGGAGGTTAAACTGGGAATTTATACAAATTGCAAGCGGAAGAGGCTGCTCACTTCAAAGGTTAGGCAAACGATTGGAAGGTCGATGGAATCGATAATTGGGTAAACAGTAAACACTGCCTGTAATGATTTCACATTCAAACAGGTATCGGTTGACGAGAATAAGGCTTATTTTCATATTCTTCTTCTTGTACCTCTTCAGTGAAGATTGACAATCATCGTAGCGAATTTCATTTTAACAAAAAAACATTTGAAAGTTTTGACACTACGACACTATAAGCAATGCAAAAGGAATATGAACGCAAAACGCGCGCAATGCTACCAATATGTACACATAGTGCAACTTTTTACCGCTTTGTTGTTAAAGCTGTCACATGTGACATGTAGAACCTATTTGTTTTTACATGTAAGAGGGTCGACCTTACGTCATCGTCTTCACTTGAAGTGGTGGTTTTCCATATTTAACTAGGAAATCGAACCCTAGCTCTCGGCATGGAATGGAATGATTACACCAACTGAGCTATCGAATGGACAAGCCATCGTATTTGATTGAATTCAATTTTTCACCTTTATCGACATTTTGAGTGACTGTTCATTTATAGAGTCCATCAAGAAAAAAAAACTTTTTTACAGGTAGTTTTTTTTTAGAAAGTAACAATATCAAAGTGTAAAAATTAAATTAGGCTGACTTATTTGGTGAGCGCTGTTTCTGTGTGTATCACACCTCAAGAGCCCTCTGCGAGGTTGGACGTCGCTGCAGAAAGCGCCAATTCTAAAGCAAGACCCAGTTGCTGTAAATCTGGATGGACCTTTTGATGACCGGTCTTTGGTAAAGGTTTATGAATTTTTCAACCCAGCGAAGAGCAAATTTGAAAATATGAGTGGTATATTTTTTGTGCTCCGTCAGGATTCGAAGTGTTACGGACCGATCTTGGTAGGTATTTATAAATGAAAAGTTGGAAAAACAACATGAACTTTTGACCTGAAAAACTCTCCACTTTTTAACATCTGTCATTTTGTTACACATGTTTAAAAATCAGTTCACACAAGAACTGTCACGCTCTGAGCAGATAAACGATATCTCGCATGGAGTTCTTTGAGAGCGCGGGTCGCAGACGCCATCAAAGGACCACATTCATCAAATTTCGGCCAAATTGTTTCATCCGCGCTGTGGCGGGCTGTCGCCATTATCTCCGTGCCAAAAATTTATCTCCAAACTTTTCTTTTGCGAATCCCGAAATATTTTTATTGCCTCGTGACAACAAAAAATTAAAGTAAGCGAATTTTCGATTTAACGAAAGATAACACCTCCGACGCAGCGTGGGGCCGCGCGTCACAACGAAGTCGGCGATCTCGTAATGTTTACTATACACTTTTCATACAAGAGAATATAATAAACCCAAACAGAAGAAAAACAGCTACGCTGCACATATAGTGTTACTTCTAGCCTGCGTTATCCTCGAAGGGGTCGCATGTGGCGATTCGGGACCTGTTTATTTTTAAGGTTAAGGAAATTGGTTCACTTTTGCCAATGCCACCCCATTTTAAGGGAAAGACGGCAGGAGTTGCAAGGCTTATGCTCACGTGGGGTTTTGTTTTTTTGTATATGTGTAGGCGCATGTACGCAACCTACATGTGCCTGTCTGTGGGCATGCATTTAATTTGAGCGCACCAAGCACTTTAAGTTGATGTGGTGGTTTCCCAGCTACCGAGGGGGCTGATTTTTATTTTTTATGAAGGCTGAGTACATCTTGCCGGTATTTATTTTGATTTGGAAATTGACATCGTAATGGAAAATCATTTCTGACACCCTCATTCTATCGACTGACTTATCGACCGGGCTTTTTACAATCTTGGTCGCCAATTCTCATAAATTCAATCGTTAAATGTAGTTTAGTATTAATCTTTTTCATAAATAGGGCACAAACATGATTTTGTGATTTACAAAGATGGTGAACAAATTATAATTTAACCATGATTGCTATGAATTTTTCTATTTACTTCTTCCCTGCAATAATTTTTCGTTTTATATCCCCAGGTTATGATGACGGATGACTGAATTCTTAGTTTCTTGAGACACTAATGTTATAAAAAATATTGACTTGAGCTATAGGTTTAAATAGAGATGAACAGGGTTATTCTTAACACATTTGATTCACATCTGATCCATGGACCATGGTTATTTTGTATTGAAAATTCACGTTAGGTGATTGTTGTACCATGGATTTGCTGTGTGTGAATAACACCGAAAGAATTTAAATAAATCTTTGCTTTCCCATAAATATTACAATAATATTAATATTTAGCGTTCAGTCAATAAATATTCAGCTTTTTAAAAATTATTAGAATGGAAAACCGCATCCAATCATATAATGGATATAATCATCTTCGCCCGAGAGAGAGAGAAATCGTTATAATTAATTATTCAAAATTTTATCAATAATTTACGATATTGTCTTTAAGGAAGCGCTGTCCCACAAAAAAAATGGATTCCCATCTCATAAATAAAGATACACATAAAAATGCTTGTATAAATAACAATAAATTATCATTTGTCTCGGCCTGTGGAATACGGTAGCCAAAAATACAAGAGACACATTATAATATCGGGCCAGATAAACAAACAACTCGACAGATATCATCTCAGTCTGATGCAAATGAAAAGGTCGAGCGAGCTACAATGATAATTATTTATCTTATTTATAATGCAAGTATATAATTATCTGCCGTTAAAATAAAATGCAATTTTTTTTTTTATGTTACTACAACAAGTGTAGAAGTATAAGTGAATGATAGTTTTAATGAAAACCTTACGCGAGCGATGTTATTCAAGCTTAATACTAAATCAACTGGTTATCTCAATACGAGATATTTATTTCATCATATCTACGTATTTGATCTGAGCAGATTAATTTTGTCTTTCAATCAAAGTATGAAAATTAAATAGCAAAGTATCCCAACAACTCAACAAAGTCAATAGATGGCAAGGTTGAAGAGATCCTGTAAATTTGGAATACGCATTTACAAACGAAAAGAATTTACGAAATTACCGATTTAAGATTTTACATATCTTTGCACGAAGTTTTGTGTTAACAATTTTTCCACCACCCTCCACCACCTCTCCGGGAAATGACGACAATGTAATGTTTTTAACAGCGGAGTGATGTGAGTGAATTTGGGTATCCCGAATATGAGTCTTGCTGCCGAATTCAACACAGATTGAAAGCGATTGAACTGCTTCTTTGGCTGACCACTATAAAGCGTTGAACAATAGTCAATCCGAGACATCACAAACGCGCCCTCTAGAGTCTTGACTGCATCTGACAGAATGCTTGCATTCCATGCCGAGAGCAAGGGTTCGATCTCAAGGTTTACTCAGAATTCACAAGAAATGAGAACTAGCCCCCCCGGGAGCTGGGAAACTCCCACTTCAACTGAAAGTGGTTGGTGTGAGGCCGGCCCCCTTACCCGTAAAAATAAATAGGTTCCGAATCGCCACATGCGATCTCTTTGGGGATAACGCGGGCAAGAAGTTATGTACACTATATGTGTAGCTTAGTTGCGTTAGTTGCTGCAGTTCCTTGTCATCATCATCCTTGGTTGGAGCGCAAGTGCATGCCCTGGTACTGGGACTGTATGGTGCAGGCAGAGCGCGGCAAGGGCAGGGCTGGCACCATTGCATTCATAATCTGCATAATTTCTCTCGTGCGCTTTTTAATACGTGACAAGTCCAATATCGAAAACGGACAAAAGCCATCATGTGAGAAAACCATGTTTCAGCTGAGAGAATGATTTTCCGTATCGGTGTTTAATTCAAACACCAAAATAAAATGCCGGCAAGATTTACTCAGCCTTCACAATAAATGAGTATCAGTCTCCTCGGGAACTGAAAAATCGCCACTTTAACTCAAATGGGTGGCGTAAGGCCCTTACCTGTAAAAATAAATAGGTTCCACTCGCCACATGCGAAATCCTTGGAGATGAAAATGAGACTGCAAATTTAAGAAAATGCATTTGTGTGTTTAAAAAAAATATATTTGGCCTAATTTTTAAATTGTAGCTCTTTAAAATTCGCGCATTTTCAATTTCCTATACAGTAGGGCTTTTATTAAGGCGAATGTGACGAAGAGGGTTTGAGCATAGTCACTGAATCTTCGGATAGTATTTCATTAAACTGCACCGAGTTCTGGAGGGTCCAGTGACGTCACGACTTGGCTAGCCTACCGCACTGCGTCTTATTAGCGGAACTCAAATTCTCGGCATTTTATTTCAGAAAATTACTTCCTGCTGTGATTATTGAAATATACTCTACACAACCATATCATTTTAAACCGTATTCATCACACTGCAATTACCCTATTGTACGTGCAAAAAAAAGCTCTCCGGCAAAAATTAGCGAGATTGTGTTTGCC
The DNA here is from genome assembly GCA_951799405.1 of Agapetus fuscipes. Classification (NCBI taxonomy): domain Eukaryota; kingdom Metazoa; phylum Arthropoda; class Insecta; order Trichoptera; family Glossosomatidae; genus Agapetus; species Agapetus fuscipes. The sequence continues at coordinate 7,409,792 of OX637338.1, forward strand.
TGTTTTCGATGGTGCGCCGTTCACCAGTCAATATATCACGTTGACACAGCTGATATTACATGGGATGGGCAGGGCCGATAAGCGAGATGGGGGAAAACGGATTAAGCGCCTAACGGATGTTTCCTCGGAATCATCGCCGAGATTTACGTCGCGCTTCCATTGTATGCAAATGCAGGGCTGAATGCTGGGATGCTGCGCCGGGTATCATGGCATCAGCGCATGGACCGCGGGGAGAAAGGCACGCACTTGGCTGTCCGCTCTTCTCGTGCACGTATCCACGTAGATACCTTCCGTGCCTCAATTTCCATGCACGCGAGATGGAAAAACTGAATCCCGGCTAGATATTAACATCGTTCCTTGTTCCTTGACTAATAAGTTGGTATGAGACTCACCACCCATACTGGTTCACTTTGCCAATGTCACCCCTGTTTCAGGGAAGGTCGGCAAAAGTAGCAGTGCTGATGTTCATTTGAGATTTGGTTTTTTTATATTGTAGGTCCACATGCGGCATGTGTAAGCGTGAACTTTCACATGTCTGCTTATGGGTATGCATCTTATTTGAATTTTAATTGTTAATATATTTTTGCAACTTTAGTTATAGATTATATATGCTACGGCTCGAAACAGGAACTAAGTGCTTTTGTTGAACCATTGTCTAAGGTTTTGTAGCCACGAAATCCTTCGGCTTTCCTCAGATCTTCTCCCCTTAATCTTACCCTGTATGATAAGATGAAGAAGACGGTATATCTCATTTCTCAAAATGTGACTGAAGTACATCTTGTTCATTGTTCCTAAACTAAAGTTGGTATGAAATATGGTTCATACTAAAATCATGATTAAAAATGGTTTGCTTTGCCATTGTCACCCCTGTTTTAGAGAAGGTCTGTTTAAGTTGCAGGGTAGTCATTAGCCATTTGAAATTGTAATTTTGGTAGCTTATTTTGATTTTTTTAGTATTAGTTGTTGGCACAAAATCGTTGCTTTTAGGTTTCAGTAGATTATTTTTTGTGCAAAATTGTCTACTGCAGTTTTTTCATATTTAAAAAAAGCTTATTCTACATTTGCAAAATAAATCAAGTTATCTTGTCTCACCTAGTAATGATCTTGAAAACCAAATGATTCGTCACTTAGTTCCGGTAACATTTGTATTTATTTTTTCTGTCATTTTCACTGTGAACAAAATAATACAACGTCACCGGTACGTACACAATCACGTTCTTTTTTAGTGGCTAAGCCTTTGCTTGACCGCTGCGTAGAGAAAAAAACTCCTCAATTTTTGAATAGTGTGAACGTTACTTTCAACGCTTTTACATATTTAAAATACCAAATATAAAAATACTAAGTAAAACACTTTACTTGTAAATTAAACTTTTGTGAATTACCAATAAAAGTATGGAAACAAAAACAGCGCCTCTTGTGAGCGTTTGCGTAAAGTTTTAGTTTTGGACAACAGTTGTGTTGTGCCGGAACTTTGTCACGTTCCGCATTGTATTTGACTGTATCGAATACTTTTCGAGTTTTAATCTTTGGCTTAGTCACCAATCCGTCGAACGTTTTCTTTCAGAATAACTTAAACTCGGGACTTAGCGGTCGATGTTAAACTTTATGTAAATTGAAAATCTAAATTCAAGCTGTGCTATTCACGCACAAAAAATCCATGGCTCATCCTCCAACTAAGCCCGAATTTTAATACAAAAAAACGATGATCCATGGACTAGCTGTGTATCAGTCATTTTGTACTTATATTTACATAAAGAAATTGTACCAAATGCTTTATAAGTCTTAAACGAATTCAAAGAAAAAGTAAACAAAATTTGGTACATACCATTGAGTTATAATATAGATGGAGAGGAAACAACCTTACGGTATTGATTCAACCTGCATGGCTGACCTGTCAATCATAGAACTGTAAACACCATAGACTACTTAATAATCATGTAAAATCCTATGTTTTCTTGCTCTCTCCATTTTGTGTTTCGACACCCAATATTTACACATGTTTTAAAATAACGTATTTTTCTCTGTAAAAATTGATAATTTTACCGAACAACACACATCAAAATATTAATAACACGTGCGCACAGCGTTCGCGCAGGCATGAATTTCAATGTAGGGATTTATATCATTTTATCGTTAGCCATCATCATCCGGCCAAAAATTTTAATTATTATGTTTAGATTTTTTTAAAAGTCATTGTTGAGATTTTTCGGTCGCTGGTTATGGACTGTAGAATAATTAGAGAAACTTGTTTCTTGTTTGACAATGTGCGATTTTATTGTAGATTTTGTTACAGAGTTTACAAGAATAATGATGACTTTTATTTATTCAGAATATGATGCGAGAGAAGAACTTTTGTTATAAACAGTCAGGATATAATGCAAGAGAAGAAAAGAACACACAAATTACGAGAGATCTGGCTTTTATATTATGCCATTCCGACCTCACTAAAAAATGCAACAACACCCTGTTCATCTTGACCAACCACAAACGTCAGCCAATAAAACACCTGGACGTCAGACCATAAACAATTGATGTTGACTAAACTCACCACATACATTATTCAACTTACCTACCATAATAAATTGCCTATCATTACATATTTAATTCATCTAATATAAATTTCCTTACTGTTTTATAAACTTATCATAATATCCATTTTTATTATTGAGTTATCTGACTATCACTTAACACTGGCGCTTCTGCTGTATGCGGGAATTCGCCATAAAGAAGAAGAAGATTAATTGTCTGACTGTTTGAATCAATCTTATATTTTTCATACATAAAATTCCAAACACACTGCCCCCCAAAATATAAATTGTTCAAACATTTGAATAAGTTTGTGAAACTGCTCTGGTTTTATGATTTCAAACAATTCAAGTTATAATATTACATTGTTAAGCAAAAAAAATTTAAAATAAAATAACTAAAACCTTCCAATAGTTTTTTTTTCATATCTTAATCAAACAATGTTACACAATAATTCCAAATAAAACACTTTGAAATTACACTATACTTATCTTGAAATATCTCCAGTGAGATGGTTTACAAAGAATACAAAATAAAATAAAATAAAATGACTTCAACCTTCCAACAAATGTTTTCTTATACCTATTAAAAAATAAAACATTTTAAATAATTACAGTTTAATACTTGAAACATATTTCCTTTCCTTTTCATCTTAATAATGTTGTCTTACATCATTTCTTTATTAAACATTCTTACATAATAAATACCAAACAAATGTCTGAAAGAAATACACATTATATCTTGAAATATTTTCCATAAAATAGTTCATCAAATACAAATGACAAAATACTCTATTTCACATCACTAAAATTTTCTCATGCGTTACATTACTTTTAAACTAAGGTGCCTACAATCAAGATACCGTTGCAGATCTATTTTTATCAACTAATCATGTTTAGGCATTAAACACAACCTTTGAATTGGCCGCTGAATTTTTCCATTCTGGACTTGTAAAGTTACATTTCTTACACAATTATCCTTCCCTGGATGCAATTTCAATACCTTGCCTAGCTGCCATTTCAATGGTGGTATATTATCTTCCTTTACAATTACCATATCACCTTCTTTAATTATGTTGTTATCGCTTTGTAACCATTTAGACCGTATTTGCAATGTGCCCAAATATTCTGTTGACCATTTTTTCCAAAAATCTGATACAAGTTTTGACAACAGTTGGTATCGATTCAATTTGGTGAGTGGAATTTGCCTCACATCTGGTTCTGGAATTGCGTTCATAGCAGTTCCGATCAAGAAGTGAGCTGGAGTTAAACATTCTAAGTCATCTGGATGACAAGTTATTGGTAACAAGGGTCGAGAATTTAAACATGCCTCCACCTGGACTAAAATAGTATATAACTCTTCATAAGTTAGACATGCATCCCTCATTACTCTAGCTAAGTGATATTTTATAGACTTTACCGCAGCTTCCCACAATCCACCTTGGTGTGGAGCTCGTGGTGTAATATTGGACCATTTTATGCCCTGATTTGCTGACCAGTTTTCCAATGATTCATTAACCTGGTTCGAAATCATGATTTCTCGAAACTCTCGAAGTTCCCGTTTTGCTCCTATAAAATTCGTTCCGTTGTCTGAATATATATGGCTACACATCCCTCTACGTGAGATAAACCTTTTGAGACTATTTAAGAATGCTGATGTAGTCATATTTACTACCAATTCAATATGTACTGCCTTTGTGACAAAACAAACAAATACTGCAAAATACGATTTAATTCTTGTTTTTGATCTTGGATTTTGTTCTCGTATAAGTATTGGTCCCCCAAAATCTATACCTACATGTGAAAACGGTTTAGATGGTGTAATCCTGGATGATGGAAGATCAGACATAATGCATTTCATTACATTCGGTCTTGCTCTAAAACAAGTTACACAACCTTGCAGCACCCTTTTTATGGCTACCCTACCTCTTATAGGCCAATACTTCATCCTAATGTTTGCCAACAATGCTTGTGGTCCGCAGTGCAACAATTTGTGATGATAATCCTTTATTATCAGCGTTGTAAATCTATGTTTTTGTCCTAAAATAATAGGGTATTTTGTTGTTCCGGTATTTTTGCATATTTTAACCGACCTCCCAGTCTAATAATTCCTGCTTTATCCATGAAAGCGTTTAATTCATATAGCTGACTTTTCTTTCCTATTGTATCATTATCATTAAATGTTTTTACTTCTTTAGGGAACATTTGTTTTTGAGCCAATTTTGTCACCACTTCCATTCCCCGATCTAACTCCTCAACTGTTAGAAAATCCGCTTTTTTATACTTAAATCTGAGACAATATGCTACCACTCTTTTTAATTTGTTTAATGTTGAATATTTGCAAAATAAGTAGTAAGTAGCAAAATCATCTATTACCTCATTCATCATACATTCTTGTATTCCTACTATCTAATCATTCATGCATTGAATTGTTCATTATTTTTGAATAATCATACTTAATCCCCTCTTTTCAACACTTTTACTTCCTTCATTACTAGAACCATTTTTATTTGTAGCATTTTCAAAACTTTCCCATCTATTTTTCTTTCTTTCACTAAAATTTCTTTCTTCCAACCTATCTTTCATTCTTACTGGAGAAAGATTCAACTTAGTATCATCTTTCTTTGCTCTACTTGTCTTTTTATTATTTCTAATTCTTTCCGAAGAAAGATCACGATCGGAATGATTTCTTTTCCATCTGGGTGATGAATCTGAATAATTGTAGTTGTTATTCAGTTTCTTCCATTTGTTTCTTGACAAAGAAATATCTTTGTCCCTGTTTCTATCATTCTTCTTTATATCTCTCGCAGGAGACATATCAGAATCTGGTACACCTAATCTGCCTGAGGCTTCCCCCCGTTGGACAGATTTGTTAAATAAATCTTCAAATGCCTTCTTAGTTATTATAGGCAAATGTTTTTCATTCTTCACATTTTCTCGCATCCGAGAATGTTCCAATGATTTATTCGTATCGTACCTTTGCCGCTGCCCCCTCTGGGACCTCCCCCCAGTGGAGAGATTACAACCCCGGGCTGGACTGGCTCCTGTGGGACTCACTCCTCCAATCACCCATCCAAATTTGGTTGGTATCAGCTTGGTCCTTCCCACGGTCTTTGTCTCCTCCCCAAAGTTGAGAGCTTCCCAGAAGAGGCCGGCTCCTATCAGCACTTCCACTGGACTGGTCCTGCCGCACTCAGTGTCAGCAAGTTCAAGTCCCAATGGTAATTTCCTCTCCCTGAAATTGACATTTGGAAAGTGTTTAGTAATGCTGTTAATAATTAGAAAATTTGCGTTCCTGTAAAATGAACCCTTAATATTTTTAATTTTACATGTTAATTTGTGATTGATGTTAATTTCTTGATTGCTTATCGCACTAACAGGGATATTAATTTTATTCCAATTCAAATTTAACCTCTGCGCACAATCTTTTGTGATAAAGTTACTTTGTGAACCGCTGTCCAACAGGGCTCGACATCGTACCTCCTTACCGTCTCTGCCAACCATGATGACAGTTGCTGTAGGTAAGATCACTTCTTTGGAGATACTTCTCCTTCCAGCGGCGTTAGTGGATCCATATCCCGCCAATGAACAGATTACTGGCAATGCAGTACTGTCTTCTTTGTGAAGCAAACAGTGATGTTTGCGTTCACATGTTTTGCACCTTTGTGCATTTTTGCACTCACTGGCCCCATGGCCTGCCTTGAGGCAATTAAAACATAATTTTAACTTTCCTGCATGAGCTTGTCGTTCATTGCAGGTCAGTTTTTTGAATAAAAAACAATTGTTTATTTCGTGTCCTGCCTTATTGCAGTACCTACATTTTATCTCCCATTTCTTTTGAGAGAACATTGCATGTGTTCTTTTTTGTGTTGGTTTTGATGGAGGCATACCCAATTTGTGACACGAGTCTCCCTTATGTCCTACCTCCACCTTTGTTGCAATCTTTTCTAAAAATTGCAACAAAAGTTCAATATTATCATCTTCTGTCTGAGATGATTGCCATTCAGACCATATGGTCTTTTCAATGTTGCTCTGAAAATTAAATAGTAAAATCCTGTCCCAGTTTTCTATTTTAATGCCTAATGCCTTTATGGATCGAAGATCTCCTTTACTATGTCTACAAACTCCCTTATTTCTAAAGTAGTTCTTTTGCAGATCCTTGCGTTGGTCAAGGACTGCAGATGGTTATGAATGAGAACCCTCTTATTCTCATACCTACTGGACAGAAGTTCAAAAGCTATACTATAATTATTGCCTGTTGTATCTAGTTGATTGAGGACCGAAGCTGCGCTTCCAGTCAAGGCACCTTTCAAATATATTAATTTTTCTATATCGGATATGCTCGTATTCTCGTGAATCATCGCTTTAAAAATGTCACGGAATGAATGAATGACTAAACTCACCACATACATTATTCAACTTACCTACCATAATAAATTGCCTATCATTACATATTTAATTCATCTAATATAAATTTCCTTACTGTTTTATAAACTTATCATAATATCCATTTTTATTATTGAGTTATCTGACTATCACTTAACACTGGCGCTTCTGCTGTATGCGGGAATTCGCCATAAAGAAGAAGAAGATTAATTGTCTGACTGTTTGAATCAATCTTATATTTTTCATACATAAAATTCCAAACAGTCATGATTCATTTAACTTGTACTCTATGGAGAAAATTTACTGAAAACTGAAAATGTTTTTGCAACAGTTTTTAACACTTTTCCTAAAGTTTGTTGGAAAATTTCTTAAGTGTTTTTTTTGTTTCCTACAAAGTCAGTGTCGGTTTTATGGGCCAGGAGTTCAAGTAGCTGACCTTTTTAGCGTATTTGGAATATAATAACGCTGGTTCGATCCCCGCATGGGTCATTTGACCATAACTTTAATCTTGGTTTAACAGATGCCGTTGGGTAATTACATATGAATTAAAAATTCATTAAAATACACAATAATGAATTATTAATTGATGGAATTAATACCCGTTTCTGGTCAGGCAGAATAGGTTAGTGAATTGCATTCCTGTTTAATAGAAGAGGCCTTCTTTAATCTTCTCGACGCAGCTTCAAGTATAATAAGATTACCCTTCGATACATTGAGAGACAGAGATGGCGCTTTGAGCTGCCTGACGTTTTTGTGTTTTGCTCCTACTATTTTTATCATTTTTAATTCTCATTTTACCGTTTTTGGCAATTTTATCTGTTTGAATTGTGACAAGCTTTATAAACTTTGTTTTTTTGAGTGTTAGTTTATGTTTTTGGTCAGTTTTATTACTCGTTTTTTCATTTTGATTTTGTTTTTGACAGTTAAGTTTTTATATTTGACAATCAAGTTTTATTGTTGCCAAGTGCTTGTACAAGTAGGTACGTCTGGCTTGTTGTTTGTTTTGACAGCTGTCATGATGGTGTTCACGTATGGACTTGAGGAGCTACTTGTTCTTCGTACCATCTCAGTGCCACCGAAAGTACAGGTCCTTGAAAGGATACAATCCATGACTGCAGTACAGCGTGATGTGACTCTGAAAAGAAGGCCTAGAGGGTGCAGAGCTGGGAGGAACTTGCGGAGGCGCATCCCAGTGCTGGTGAGTGCTGGAGACAGGAAGGACTACAGTGCCCGTGACAACCTCCTGCTCCCCGCTATCTTGTCTGCCGCCCTGTCTGCCCTGATGGTGCTGGGTGTGCTCTGCTATGCGCTGCGCAGGAGACAGAGGTGCAGGAAGAGAATCCAAGAGATCGGAAATTTAACGTCAGAGCTTCAAGCGGAAGACAACGCCATCTTGCTTACTGCCGAGAACCCTTTCAGAAGAAGATTAGAAATAAACTACTTATTTAATAAGTTAATAGATTTCAAGCGAAGCCTAAAGACACACCTATTTGAGAATTGTTATAATATTTGACTATTTTTGACTCTTTTAATTTAATTTGTATAATTTTTTACTTTTTAATTTCATTATTTGACCTAGCGACTTTTTTATTTAATTTCATTGTTCTGTTATTTTAAAGTTGTTATTAGTTCTGTTTTCAATTTTATATTGTATTATATTTTATTTTATAATTAATATTTGTAAAGCGCCCTCGAGGTGATGTCACATGACGGCGCTGTATAAATTACCAAAAAATTAAAATTAAAATTAAAATTAAACAACATCGCTTATAATAATTTACATTCAGGCTCGCTACATTTAACTGACAAGACCATGCGAGAGAACGATCAAACTGTAGTCGCCATCATAACAGGTCCATCCATTAGCAAAAATAATAGAAGAATTACTAATAGCAGAGTAGGAAAATTACATAAGCTTTACATAAGGCAAATAAAAAAACTTCTGTAAAAGACAAACTGCTTTCAGATTTTAGTTTTATTGTTTGGTGATTGTTTGTTTTATAAACTTAACTGTTATTAATTGTTTGTATTCCTTGACTTATAGGTTAGTATTAGGCGGACCACTCATACTGTGAAAAAATGGTTCACTTTGCAAATTTCACTCCTGGTTCAGGGAAGGTCGGCAAGAGGTGCAGGACTTATTTTCATTTGAGATTTGTTTTTTATATTGTAAGTCCACATGCGTCATGTTTAAGCGCGAACTTATACGTGTCTACTTGAAGAAATGCATGTAATTTGAATATTATTTGTAATATATCTTTGCAACTTAGATTATGGATTAAATATATCTAAAAATACTACCCAAAATACATCGATCTAAAAAATGCTTTATTGTATGATGTCATGTTAATAAGTGAAGATGTTAACGAAGCCTATCAATGTGATAGTGGGCATCTATACAACTGACAAGACCATAAGAAAGCCCGATAAAGTGCATTGCATTTCCACCCCAAGTACAAAACACTATATTTAAACAAACAACCATAGCATATTTTCAAAAAAATGATCAAAAAGAAGACATAACTTCGGTGAGCGTTTTAATTTGTGGTGGAACGCTGTGGCTGAGTTTGGACGTGCAGTCTTGTACTTGGCAAACTGGAAGCTGAAAGCTACCATCTCAGTAAAAAAATATATCAAAAAGAAGACATCACTTCTGGTGAGCGTTTGTAGTTTTTAGTGGAACGCTGTGGTTGCGTTTGGACGTTAAGTTTTTGTACTTGGTGAACTGGCAATGAGAACAGCCATAGCATCTTCCGGTCCGTAGTCCAGTGGTAACACTTCAGACTCGTAAATGGAAGGTTGTGGGTTTGAATTCTGGCGGAGCACAAAAAAAATACCATTTATATTTTCAAATTTGCTCTTTGCTGGGTTGAAAAATTCATAAACCTTTACCAAAGACCGGTTCACTTTGCCAATGTCACCCCTGTCTCAGGGAAGGACGGCAAGAGTTGCAGCGTGTATGTCCATTGGAGTTTTGGTTTTTATGTTGTAGGTTCACATGAGGCATGTGCAAGCGCGAACTTGTACGTGTCTGGTTGTGAGAATGCATGTAATGTGAATCTCCAATGTAACATATCTTTGCAACTTAGATTAGATTAGATTAGATTAGGTCATTAAAAAGTCCATGGAGCCTTACAGCATCTGGATCTTGCTTGAGAATTGGCACTTTCTACAGCGACAACTAAGCTCGCACAGGGCTCTTGAGGTGTGATACACAAAAAAACAGCGCTCACCAAATAAATCAGCCTAATTTAATTTTTAATTTAATCGTACTATAAAATGGTCGAAAAGAAGACATCCCTTCTGTTGAGCGTTTTAGTTTGTGGTGGAACGCTGTGGTTGAGTCTGGACGTTGCAGTCTTGTACTTGGTGAACTGGCAATGAAAGGCTTCAAGTTGTCATTGTCCCCGCTAATGGATTGGTCGCTGCACCGTTAGCCCGGAGTGTTTATGTCATTGGGATTGTCACGCGCACAAAGAGTTCGCGCTGCTCGCGAGAGAGCCGAAAGGACACCGCCCTGTGATGTATTGTCCTGGATCGATTCCACGTCGTGTACTTACAAATGCACTCGCCAGAGTCGTATCAATCACACGTGCATCGTAAAACTCGAATGTTGTATTGATGGAAATTATGATTTTAGAATGTGTTCTTCACGCAGTTTTTTTTACTACAGTAGGGTAGACCGAGGCGAATCGGATCACAGGGCGAATCGGATCAAAATAAGAAATCTGTTGATAATTCAAATATCGTATTCACATAGAACCCACTAAACGAGCGTTTTGCGTCTGTTATTTCACCCCTCACCTCCCGACATAGGCAGTATTTCGATTGTCCTTGTGAATCAGTGTCGACGCCGCTCGTCAGCGACCCGGTCGCGTGTTTCCCTTCTTACTGTAGGTTCGGCGACAATTCACGCTGAAGTGCTGCCGCGCACATTAAATTAATTATCAAGTTTCAGTTTTTTCATATTATCTCGAAAACTGTTCACATTGCCTAAAATATTTTTCAAACACTCTCTAGACATTGTATCATTCTATAATTATGAAGAAAAAAAATATGTCCAAAATATTAAACAACAAAGTTATAAGAAAAAAATGTGAACAAAAACGTGTTTTTTAAAATATTTTTTTGTAGTGTCAATTTTTAAGTTTTATAAAATATTTTAACTTTAAAATTTAGATAAAAAATCAATCAACACGTGTGATTTTTTCCATTAATGTGACTTCTTTACAAAGGCCATAAAGTGTAAAAAACATTTTTAGTGTGTGTCGTCTGTCGAAACGGGGGGTAGAAAGGAAAGACGCGACCCGGTCGATTGTGTGTGTTGCAATTTTGGCGCTCATCTAAGGTTCGTACTTGCGATTTCTTTGTGCCATTTTACGGATTTGTGTTAAAACCTCAACTACATTGGTTTATATTGTTGGGCAAGGTGTCTATATTAGAGAACCTCTTCGCTTTTCAGTATAATTTTAGAGGTTAACGTGTAAAATATTTATTTCAAAAGTCTTGATTATGGGGCTAATCGGATCATATCGTCAGGGGCGAATTGGATCACACTTTTAAACTGATTTATTACATGTTTGAGGTTATTGATTAATATTTATTTCATTGTAGATGGTTTGCACGTACACAAGGAAGACTGATGCCGCAGAATGGTCTCAAGAAAAAATGAAAGAGGCTGTAAATAAAGTCCAGAACAAAGAGTTGACCTTACGTAAGGCTGCTGAGTCAGTGCAGTGCCTGGGACAAATGATGCCACGAAAAATGTGCTGATATGGGGGGGGGGAAACAACTAAGCTACACATATAGTGTAACTTCTTGTCGCGTTATCCTCGAAGGAGTCGCATGTGGCGAGTTGAACCTATTTTTTTTTACAGGTAAAGGGGCCGGCCTTAAGCCAATCACTTCAGTTGAAGTGGGGGTTTGCCAGCTCTCGAGAGGGCTGGTACTCATTTCTTGTGAAGGCTGAGTAAACATTTCCGGTATTTTATAATGGGGTTTCAAATAAACACCGAAGTGGGAAATCCTTTCTGACACCCTCGGCGGGATTCGAGCCCGAGCTCACGGGGTAGAATGCAAGCACTCTACCAACTAAGAGAGGGAAAAACGGACCATATATATGTATATGTGAATTATGTGCCGATACTTAAAATTAATCTCATTTTTATTTTTTTACTGATTTCAAAGGTAAAGTGTTGAGAAACTTAAATTTTTGTTACATGTTTTGTAGGATCTGATTCGCCCCGAAAATTGGGGCGATTCGGATATTTTTCTTTTTTTAGTTTTTAATAGCTAATTAAGAGAATACATGTATGATTTCAGTTTTGAAATGCTTATTTCATAGCTGAATGTTACTTCTAACGATTTAATCAATAAAAATAGCATTATATAACACTTTAGTATGATTTGCTCAACCTCAAAGAAAAAGTGATCCGATTCGCCTCGGTCTACCCTATATGAAGACTACAAGGGAAAACTAGGAATGTCAGCAAAAATACGTTCGTAAGAAAAAAAGTTAAATCTAGTGGCATTTGTGTGTATCTTAAGTTCTGCAATTTGTAAATTTGTAATGCAATAACAGTCGCTATAAAAACCATAATTTCAAATTTCAAATTTTTATTTACTCATAATTTTCTTGAACTGACATTCCCTGTTCTTCCCCTGTAGACCCTGTAGTCTTCGTATTTGGTCGGCTTGTGAATTGGCATAGATAAAAATTGTACCATCACGCGGCCGGGTTTCCTAGGGGAAAGGACTTTGGTTGCTAAGGACAATAGTCCCATACAAGAGTGACGTATTATCACCGAAAAAAGTTCAAATTTTGAAATTTTGCTTAGTCCATTTTTCTGCATGTGATATGAGGAAGGAAGCAGTATGGTCGTGTTAAAATAACGTAAAATACTATACTCCCATATGTCACACTACAAAATAGGTCTCATGGAACCCTTCCTCGTGTAAAACTTCCTAGAAGATAGACAGACAGAGCCACGAGGACGGTGTTTGGCGATCGAGCCTTTCGCGTTGCTACTCCTATGACTTGGAATTCGCTGCCTGTGACCGTCAGAGAGCTGAAAACTGAGGCACTCTTTCGGAAGGGATCGAAAAACATATTTGTTTAAAGACTGCTACAAAGCGCTTTTGAAATGTCTCAACCCATGAAAAGGTGCTTTACAAATTACTAGTATTATTTAATAGTATTTTTAGGTTAAAAAAATCTGGGAACCCACATTGCAGGAAGATCAACTCTCTGACGGAACATACCGAATAGTGCTGTTTCTATTATAAAGAAAGAAGAAAGATGAGAATGGAGTCTGTACAAAAATATACATACGCGTAGGCATTTACTGATGTGAATACTTAGACACTGAAAAAAATATACAAAAAAAATTCCACTGCTCTGTGCTGTAACTCTTCATGCTTATACCTTTAAATATGCAGCTAAGAATATCATTAATGTCATCTTTCATTCAGGATTGCCTATAGTCTCGTACTGCCCTCATAATAATGCATCTGTGACAGAGTTAATACTTGAAGGCGTCACTGCCGAACGCCCAAGGGACACGCTTTCCGTAGGTACCACAAGTATATTCTTAACAATAATGTACTGTAACTAAAGCAGCACTTATAGTGAGCGTTTTAGTTTTCATATATTTTTGGTAAAATGCTGTGGTTGATCTTAAACGTTAAGGTTTATACTTGGGATTCTGGTGTGATGCACAACTGTGTCACGTTATGATGACCGACTTATCGTGATCTTTAAAAAGTGTCACAGTTTAGTGACATGATATCTTTCAGTTCATTCATTAGCAGTATTTACAGCTGCTTTACATAAGATTCGCAAGAACTAAACACTCGTCATGAGTAAAATGACTTTAAAAACAAAATATTCGTGGAAACCAATCCTTAGTTATCCATACGAGATGATTTGAACTACATTGTTTTTCTCAGTTCTCAATTATTGTTTCTTCTTTTATCTTTTCTTACTGATTTTGAAACAAGGAGAGGTTATTCCTTCACCTATAGATTGGTATGAGGCTGACCACCCATAGTGTAAACAATGATCCACTTTGCCAATGTCACCCTCCGTTGCAAAGAAGGTCGGCAAGAGTTGCAGGGCTTTTCGGTTTTAATTTGTAAGTACACATTCAGCATTTTTAATCGTGAACTTACACGTATTTTTTTGTAGGCGTGCATTTGATATGAGCTTTGAATGTTAATATATCTTTGCAACTTAGATTATAGATTATAGGGGTCAGCCCCATACCAACTTATTAGTCAAGGAACTATATTGGATATATTTCACATAATATAGTTAATCAGGTATGTCATGTGTTTTTTTTTAACAGTGTTCTTAGTCATAGAAATCAATGATGAGAGATAACTGCCCCCATGTTAGAGAATTACTTCGGCGTACTGATCTGACCCCAGTGACCTGGTGTGATTGGAGTCGAATGGAGACTCTGAATAAAGTATTGAGGACTCCTTATCGTCACATGACTTGCATAGATTAAATATTCGTTTAATGATTTGTTTGTAGGTTACAGTGTGTGCAAGTATCACATACCATTACTATCAACTTACAATACAACAATACTCTTAAATGTAGGTATAGTTTTTCTGTGACTAAATGTAACTAATGTGACTGGTTTTTGACATAGCTTTTTTTCAGTTCTGTACGTTATGACACATCTTTTCAATTCACTTAAATGGCAGCTATATTTTTCATTAAAACAACAAATTTTCTACCAATAAAGTTATCGACTGGAAAATGCTCCTAAATATAAGTTATTTTAATATCTCTATTTTAAAACGTCACGTGGTTGAGGTAAGGCCGGCACACTTACCTGTAAAAGTGAATAGGTTCTACTCGCCACATGCGACTCCTTCGTGGAAAACGTGGTATAAAGTTACACTAAATGTGTGGCTTAGTGGCATAGCGTAAATGTCCCACCATCGCGTAAATACAAAAAATATATGGACAATGCAACAGTACCTCAAATGAGTGATTCAGTTATTTTTACATCTAGTTACTCGATGGTGAAAAAATTAGGTGATGTAAAGTGGACTCTCATTTAACGAAGCAAGAAAAAAATGTACCTTTTTGAGGTCACCTAGTGAACAATATCTTCGAGAGCTTTCTACGAGAAGCTTTCTACCTGTCGGATTTTCATTTAGGCACATTACATACGTCATGTTATTAAGTTTATTTCTGTCACTGACCGTCTTGTACACATGTATTATATCCGTACACGTCCATGATCATCAATACCTCAAGTATAGAACTTTTCGTTTAATCCCAATTATTCAGTTTCATAAAAAATTCAAACGCTCTCTAGATATTTTGTGTAAGTTTCTATACACGTCAGTTGAAACGCTTGGGCTTCGTTTAAACGCTTTTTTTTATGCTTGGTGTATTGTTTGGTATTGTGACCAGCCTGTGCCCGGGTCATATCCTACTTTGGCCTCCCAATAACCTGTAGAGAGAGAGTACACCATGACATACAAGAGTATGGGCTTCTATTAATAGAAACTTAAATAATAGAGGGGGTGTGAGACGATCTAGGCAATATATACTGGCTCATTTGAAAAGAATAAAGCATTGATTTGTTTCACGAAATTTCTTGACTTATAGTTTTGTATGACACTGACTCCTTGCACTGTAAAAATTGGTTCACTTTGCCAGTATCACCCCTTTTTCAGGGATAAGCGGCAGGAATTGCTAGATTTATGTACATCAGAATTTGTGTTTTGATTGTATGTAGGTACACATGCAGCGCAAACTAACTATACAAATATCACTGATCAATTTTCACCGTGAACTACTCATTCTGTTGCCCGTTTATGGGACGAGTTACCGGTATGTGAATTCCCACCCCAATGCTTTTCCTGTTTTATTCAAAAATAAAATCAATCGCAACTTTCTGTCAGTGTCTCAAAACATAGGCAACACAACTCACAACACTCCGCAGCCAACAGCCCTTCTACAAAGGATCAGGACATAAAGCCTCCACATCATCAACACTTCTGCGGCCACTCTAAAGTGTCTCAGACATCTAGATTATCTGAAATTTAGGGTATCTTCTACACAGAATTCCTTCAAAAACCTGATGTCGTTGAGAATGAATATAATCCCTTATTGTAGATTTTTATACATGTTTTTACTAAGTAACTTTAACGACACATAAAAAAGATCAAATATACCATAGAGCACCCAAGTTTCCCCTTTTAAATAACAGCAATTAGATAGTCCAATGCTAGTTGGATTCCGCCTCGGACAAGTCTATGAAGAATTTGAAATTGATACCGCCAAATATGGTGAGGAGCTGACGAATGCCTCTCGTGTGATGACACGCCACACAGCCAACAGGTGTGCTCCATCCATTTATATCAAATCGTAAATTCCTGACCATATTCTGCACACAATCAGACACAATAAATAAATTAAATTTATTGTCGAGACAAGTTCCTCTTACACATTCCGCAAATGTTTTCTATAATTAACATCTTCTCAGATATATCTTACAATAACACAGCCACTCATTGAATTATATGAGGTCCGCACGTGAATTGACATGGACAAAATTGTGAAGTCAAACGGCCGGGTTGCTTGGTAAAAAGTGAACAAAAACTTTGTTTATGGTTTACTGATAATCTTAGTCAAATAGATGTATAACGTTGGTGCACCGATTTTTTTTTTTAATTTCTCTACAGTTAAGTGCTAATTTTTGTGTATAATCTATAGTCTAAATTGCAAAGATATATTATAATTAAAATTCATAAAACATGTATCCCATAAGCATACACGT
This sequence comes from Agapetus fuscipes, assembly GCA_951799405.1. NCBI lineage: Eukaryota > Metazoa > Arthropoda > Insecta > Trichoptera > Glossosomatidae > Agapetus > Agapetus fuscipes. Next base: position 7,426,509 of record OX637338.1, read on the forward strand.
TTAAATTCATGCTTACACATGCCGCATGTAGACTAACAACATACAAACCCAATCTTAAATGAACAAAAGCCCTGCAACTCTCACGGACCTTCTTTGAAACAGGATTGGCAAAGTGAACCATTTTTCAGAACACAAGTGGTCAGACTCATACCAACCTAAAAGTAGAGGAACAAAAGCGGTGGTTACAAGAAATCGATACAACTTTACTTTCGAAAGTCATCTAAGTACTTTTATTGTTATTCATCCCTACAGAGGTTTCAGTTGCCATGGTGACGAGGAAACAATGCTCACTACATAAGTCAAGTTAACACTTGTGCCTATATATGTATGTCATCTGTCAACATGCTTACCTGTCATATAACTTTTGTATTTTTAATGTAAATATGTACGTCAATACCTAAATCACCAGCAATATTCTGAAACATTTACCTTGTTGATGAACTATGATTCAATTTTTTTTGGTGTACAAAGTTCACTTTAGTCGTCGGATGATCCGTGGATTGGACATCTCTGGATAGCACCAAAGTTCACAATGTCGCACGATATTTGTCCAGCACCTGTGAGAGCAGTTTAAACACGGAAGTCGGAGCGCCATATTAGTCATGTTTGCCATTGTGCTCGTGGAAACCGTCAAATGTCATAATTACAACAATCAGCTTTGTCGCCTCCTCCAGAGATTATGGTAATTTAGTGGGTATCGTTGTGAAGCATGGCGGCAGGAGACGGCCCTCGAAAATGTTAGCGTAGTCCAACACTCAGCCTTCTTATGTTATGCATAGGCGAGACTGGAATGATCTGACAACGTGGCAGTCTAGTCTAGTCCAAATAAAAACAATGGTATGTTCTGTTTTAGGTATGTGATGTTTTGTCATGTGATATTTTGTCATTTTGATGTACTTTCTTGTGTTGTTTTGTCATGTGATGAATTGTCTTTGTAATGTAATGTCATGTGAGGCTTTGTCATGTGATGTTCTGTCATGTCTTGTTCTGTGCAGTGATTTCATTTGCCATTGTGCCTTTCTATCATGGCAACATTTTTTTCAATCCGACACCGAAACTCTGGCAGTAAGGGGGTTAAAGAGGGAAGCAGCACAAAGCAGAGAGTCCACAAACAGACACGTATATGTTCGCGCTCTCGAATGCTGAATGTGTACTTACAAATTAAAATCCAAACCTCAAATGAAGATACACTCTGCAATTTTTGCCGACCTTCTCTGAAACAGGGGTGACATTGGCGAATTGAAACATTATTTACAGTATGGGTAGTCAGCTTCATACCAACCTATAAGTCAAGAAATTCATCATTGTCAACAAAAAAAAAGACGTGTTATGGCCAATGACGATGTCGGTGTTATGGACGAGGGGGCCAAGTGGACTGATCTTTCTGGCGTGTTTAGAATAGAACAACGTTGGTTCGATCCCCACCTGAGTTATTTGACCATAACTTTGACCCTGGTTCAACAGATGTAATTGGGTAATTATTAATGAATAATTTATTAAAAATAAACAATCATGAATTATTAATTGACTAGCAGTACCCGGCGTGTTTCACTACGCCATTTGGGCATGTGGTATCAATTTTTTTCTACAGATAAAAGAGGAAACAACAGGATCAAAAAAAAAAGTGTGCTAATCGGAATCAAGCTTCACACAATTTATCTCTAGGTTAATCTTCACGTTTTCTAAAAAAAAGGTCTAGGTACAACTGTTAAGCAGCAGAGCCAAGCATAGGGAAAATCGATTGCGGTGCTCCATTTATATTTAAGATAAAAAAATCGGCTATGTAACATCACTCATCTAATCTATTCTAAGTTGCATGGATATAATTGTTACATTTGGAATTCACATTAAGTGCATGCCCACAAGCAGACACGTATAAGTTCACACTTGCACATTCTGCGTGTGAACCTACAACATAAAAACCCAAATCTCAAATGAACATACACCCTGCAACTCTTTGCTGACCTTCCCTGAAACAGGGGTGACATTGGCAGAGTGAACCATTTTCTATTTATAGTTGGTCAGATGCATATTGACCTATACAAGAAAAGAATATAAACAATAAATTAAATTTTATAATCATACAATTAAAGAACTAATCTATAAAATTCACTATACTCTTTGAGCAAAGTGAAGAAATAAATGTATTCCAATCAGGAATATTTTTCAATGTAACCGCACTGTGAAACGTATGCAGTTGGGGAAAATGCTTCATACAATATGATGCACTTAAGTGTTTTTTCAACTATCTCCATAAAAGTGTTTAATTTATGTTGAATTTTTGACTCCCTGTCCTGTCTTTATCCCGGCCAAGTGAATTCACATTTTTTCCCCACATTTAAAATGTGCTCTATCCATTATTTCAATAAGTGAAAGTTTTAGGTAGTGCACACGGAACATTTTCTATTGACAACAAAATTGTAAGTCGCACGGCCGGGTTAGGTAAAAGGCAAACATTTTGTTTATCTTGGTTGCTTTGGACCATTGTCACATAGAAGAAAGACGTTTAACCGCCGAGAAAAAAACGATCTTTAAATTTGTGGTGAGTATATAATTTTACAGAAATGCGTTTTTTGAAAAAACAACTATATTATGTATATTTTAATTAAAAGTATGTTTCAATAAAAGGTTTTAATAACAATAATATATTTCAATATGGTCTTCTAGTTGTGACCTACGAACTTTCGTTTATCGTATTTTTTATAAGTGCGGGATATAAAAGCTTTCTTACATTTCTAAAATTCAACTTGGAATACTTGAATAACATTTTTTAATTTGGAACTTTTGTCTAGGCCAGGGGTCGGCAACCTTTTGAGTCGGAAGAGCCAAAAATTACAATTTACAAATTTCAAAGTTTTTCCTTGACTTATAGGTTGGTATGAGGCTGACCACCCATACTGTAAAATATGGTTCACTTTGCCAATGTCGCCCCTGTTTCAGGGAAGGTCGGCAAGAGTTGCAGGGCTTATGTTCATTTAAGATTGGGTTTTTATATTGCAGTTCCACATGCGGTATGTGTGAGCGCGAAATTATGCGTGTCTGCTTATGGGAATGCATTTGATGTGAATCTCAAATGATACATATCTTATTTTGGATTTGGATTTGTAAAGAGCCACAAATGTTTTTTTGCCAACAATAAATAGCGTCGATGGGGCGGGGGGAGGGTGGGGGGTGAAAAGCGAGTACAAGTAGCGGAGAGATCGTTAATCGATTCAGAACGATTTAGTTTTTTTCGATCAGAAGTATAATTCTGTGTTTTTTTTATATTTGCGTATGAAGCTAAAGAGCCGTAACTTCACACCCAAAGAGCCGCATGTGGCTGGTGAGCCGCAGGTTGCTTACCCCTAACCAAACCGATATCGATCCACCATATTTGTAAAAAGTCCGGTCTATAGCTTAGTTGGTAGAGTAACTGCATTCCATGCCGAGATCTCGAGTTAGAATCCCACTGAAGTTGTCAGAAATTATTTCTCGTTTCAGTGTTTATTTCTTACCCAAAATAATATACCGGCAAGGCTTACTCAGCCTTCATAAGAAATGAGTGTCAAGCCACTCAGGAGCTGAATAACATCCATTTCAAGTTGGCGTAAAGTAAAAGTTACTGGGTTGTTCATTTTAGATTTGGATTTTAAATTATGAGTAGGTACACATGCAGCATTTGTAAGCGTGAACTTACATGTGTCTACTTGTGAGCATGCATTTTATATGAATCTTTAATGTAAATGTATATTTGCAACTAAGATTATGTATTGTAGTTGAATATAATGGTCTTCTTCTATTGGGTGGTTTCAAAATTTACCGACCTCGTTGCTGAAATATTGAGAATTGAGAACCATTGTTTATTTGATCACCATCAAACTTCACAGGATTCATTCTAAAAATATGTTACATGTTTCCTGAAAATTTCGTCAAAATCGGATGAGCGGTTTATGAGTATAGGGAACATACATACATACATACATACATACATACATACATATATACATACATACATACATACATACATACATACATACATACATACATACATACATACATACATACATACATACATACATACATACATACATACATACATACATACATACATACATACATACATACATACATACATACATACACACATCCTTCTTTATAGATATAGATTATATTAATACCTGTTTCTGGCCAGGCAGAATAGGTTGGTGAATTGCATTCCTCTTCACAAATCTATTAAAAAAAAAACGATGTCGAACTACTGCCCTGCAGTGATATCATGGGTCATGGCTTGCAACATTAGAGGGCCTCGGCAAATCGGTATGATTCATAGCGAGCGTGCGTGGGCGGCTGCGATATAAATTACGCTCGTTGTCTACTTACCACCTCTAAGGCAATGCTAATTATAATACTGAGTCAAAGGGAACCACCGCGACCGGGCAAGGCTTTGGTCGCGTGAATGCGGCTCTGCTTTTGAATATTTAAACACTCTGACGGAAAATTTATTTTCAAAATGCAATCACAAAAGCCGAAACTCATAATTTACAATGTTTTGAAAATAGTGCATCGGAAATCCTTTTCCATTTAAAATAACCACGAGCTTTTGTGTTGAAAGTTTTCTTTACTAAATCGTTCGTTCATTGTACTGTTCCAAGCCGAGAGTTCGGGTTCGAATCCCACCGAGGGTGTCAGAAATGATTTCCAGTTTCGGTGTTTATTTCAAACCCTAAATAAAATGCCGACAAGATTTACTCAGCCTTCACAAGAAATGAGAACCAGCTTCTTCGGGAGCTTAGAAACTCTCACGTCAACTGAAGTGGTTGGCATAAGAACGGCCTTCTCATGTGTAAAAATAAAAAGGTTCACTTGCCACATGCGACTCTTTCGGAGAGAACGCGGCAGGAAATTGCACTGCGTGTGTAGTTTAGTTGAATGCGTGCGTACATTCTAATACAAGGAAATATAACATTATGATTTTTTTTTTGGATTAATTGTCTTAGAAATAAAAACATTCAGCTTCGATTCTAGTTGGAAACTATTTATTATGATTTTCATTAAATACATATAAAATTCTAGTACCTGCGATGAAAATTTTAGCCAAATATCAATTGTTTCGTGTTTGTTTATCATCAGACTAAAAAGAAGACTTGAGAATTTTTTTCATTAAGTTGATGTATTTCCTTTTTTTTATCCAATTCACTATTTTTCTTGTCGAAATAATCCATCATATTTTTAAACTGCGTTACTATTCTAATAATTCAATTATTTTGGAAACTGACCACTCATTGATGTCTTGCAGTGAGTCAATCGCCATACACTTGTTTTCTGTTTAACCTACATACATAGATTTCAGACCGCTTAATTGTTTATTTTGTGAACTTTTTTTTCTAATTCACAAACATTTTATTATCTATCATTTTTTATGAATAAATAATTATGTTTGTGATATGAAGTTCTTTATTATAACAGTTGCAAATTTAATTTATAATTGTAAGGATAGCAGCGCAAATACATACAAACTTGCTTTGTTATGAAATTTAGTTCGAGAGGTCTCCGCAAGATGGTGCTGTGTGTCTAAAAATGAATGAAATAATGATACCTCCATCCCAGCAGCAAAATGAGCCCTGAGACACATTTACTCTGGCATTAAACGCAACGCGCAACGCAACTAAGCTACACATGTAGTGTAACTTCTTGCCGCGTTATCCCCGAAGGGGTCGCATGTGGCTAGTTGAACCTATTTATTTTTACAGGTAACGGGGCCGGCCTTACGCCAACCACTTCAGTTGAAGTGGGGGTTTTCCAGCTCCCGAGAGGGCTGGTACTCATTTCTAGTGAAGGCTGAGTAAACCTTGCCGGTATTTTATTCTGGGGTTTGAAATAAATACCGAAACGGGAAATCTTTTCTGACACCCTCGCCTCGGCGGGATTCGAACCCGAGCTCACGACATGGAATGCAAGCACTCTACCAACTGAGCTATCGACCGGACTAACCTATACCTAAACTACGGTCAGCTTTTTGTAGTTTGGTGGTAAAGCCTAAACCTTAGGATCTCCTCATTAGGTCGTAAAGCTTTCCATATGAGAAATCTCCTACACAGAAATGAATGCTCTCGTCTCGCCCCATTTCCAATTCTCACGGTTTATAAATGAATTCAATTTTCAGGCAACGTGAAATTATGATGACATTGCAATTTGAAATCTAAGTCAAAATATGGCAACACATCATCGTATTTATAGCCCGTATCGTGTTTGTAGGGAGTGGACTACTGAACTCCAAGCATAAAAATCTACGTTTAAACTCAATCATAGTGATTTGACTAAAAATATATGAAGACTAAAAAAGCGCTTCTAGTGAGTGTAACAGTTTTCAAATTTTTATGACAATACGCTGTGGTTGAGTATAGACGTAAAGTTTCATAGTTGGAGTCTCGGTATGGAATATTCTGGAGTATGGGAACACTTGAACTTGGGCGCAGGCAGACACAACTCGTGCTGAGCCTTGTAGGGAATGGTCGTGAGATAGGTGGAGAGGAAGGGGGTCCAATACCGGTCGAAGGAATACTGGTGTTTTGGTATTGCGTGAAGGAAAGAAGAATAGTTTTTTTTTAAGATGAAAAGCAGCGTAATTCTAGAATGGTTTTGTTTTCATTAAAATTGAAAAAAAAAACTGTTGCTCTTCATGAGTTGGTTTATAATCTCGAGCGCTTTCGGAGTGTTATCACACCATTATCAAGAAAGCAACATAATTTATTGTATAAACATCTAGATGAGATTTTATAAACTTAATAAGAAATAAACTAAATTAGAAAAGTGAGACAAAATTGTCAAAATGATTCTAGAAAAAAAGTTGAAATGAGGAAGTCTCGTCAAGACTCATCATTTCTAAGTCAATGCGATAAGTTTATTATTTATGTAGGAGACGATACATGAAAGCATTCAGCAACTGATTTTTTTTTATAGTTTTGGTATTTGTTAATTGTAAAATATAATTAATTGTCTATGCTCCTTAACTTATAGCCATAGGTGTTAACTTATAGGTGATGAGGCTGACCATCCATACTTGAAAATTGAACTATATACTTGAAAAATGAACCAAAATGGTTCACTTTGCAAATGTCCCCCTGCTTCAGGGAAGGTCATCAAAAGTTGAAGGGTTCATGTTCATTTGATGTTTGGATTTTTATTTATAAGTAAATATTTAGCATTTGTAAGCGTAAACTTAAACATTTTAAATGTTATCTGATATATCTTTGTTATCTTATATATCTTTGCAACTAAGATTATAGATAAAACCGTTAAACCTTGGGATTCCGGTATGCCACAAAGCGCGAAACTCCCTAATAAGAGTATTGAGGAGCACACCGGTCACTGGGAGTAACTGGCGCTGGGCAACTTGAACTTTTGTGGATTATTGGAGTTGTGCCCTTTATGCCTTTTCAGTGCAACAAGGAAAGGCAATAAATAAAGTGCAGTGTGTAGATGTCAGAGGCAAAGGCTTAAACTCTACCTCCAATGGCCTGTAAGCCAAGTATAATACATTCCGTTCAAACTCACCCATAAAGTTACACTAAAAAATTATCAAAAATGAAACATTCTTTAGAGGCGCTTTTTAAGTTTCAGTATATTTTTTGGTTAACGCTGTACAGTTTTTTACTCTGCTTTTGTGGGCGAGAACTCGTGAAAGTCGGCTTTGGAGATTAGGCAGAGGAAAACAGAAAATCTCTCTACAGATGGTGGTGCGTGCAATAACCATTAAATGGTAAGCTACGCGTTTTTTTTACTGATCCCTTTTCTCTAAAATTTAAATCTCTTCAATGTGAGTCCAACAATGATAGTAAAAAAAAACGTTAAATTGAATGACTTTATTTCGTTACTAATGACAAATTTCATTTACCTAGAAAAATATCTTTGTATAAATAAATATTATTAGTAACTTATGGTGTTGTTCTTAAACAACGTCAGACACGCACTAATTTTGGGGACCGTGCTTTCCGGTTTGCGGTCCCAATGGAGTGAAACAGACTATCACCTAATGTGAGGAAGGCTGAAACTGTTGGTGTCTTTAAAGGAGCACTAAAGACGCATCTTTACAAAAAAAACCTTATCCGTGATTTGAAAGGGCCCTTGAGGTGTGACACACACAAAAACGGCGCTCTTTAATTATGTGTACCTTATAAAAAAATTATCCTTGTATATATATATAACAAATACAAAGCTCAGCCGTCACATTACGTAAATTTTCCATACACAAAAACGATGAGCCATGTATCAGCTATGAATCAAGCGTATTGTGAATAACCCTGTAAGTGGTTAACTTGCGTTTCTGTTAGTTTGTATAGGGATTATTTTTTTTATTTTTCAAGGACTCAAGACTCAAGGTCTCAAGAAAAGAAGAAGGCATGAAAGACATTGTGGCTGTAATTCTGAAATCAGTAGTGTAAAAAAACACAAAATTGTTTTTAAAAGCTTCAACATCTCAAGGAAAAAATGTTGATGATTGCTGATCATGGCACCTTCAGACAAATCGAATAGTTTACAACGTTTTTCTCAAAGATTTCCCTATCAATCAAGGCTTTCCTGTTATGTGAAGGTTGGGTAAACCTTGACGGTTCTAAGATCTAGACTAGAACAAGATACGAGAAAATTAGTTTATGCCACATTCGAATTGAAACCGCCTAGAAGCTCTCCCAAGTGAACTATCGACCAGACCACCCAACCTCGTATTAATTTCCACTAACTCACCATACCTGTACCCCAAGTTAAGTAAGCCCAACCATTCTAAAAATGTACTGGAATTTAAACGCTCACTAAAAGTGCTGCTTAAGTTTTCATAGTTCTTTTGATACAACTTTACCTGTTGAGCATAAACGAAATGCTTTATACTTTGGGGTCATCTTCAGCCACAAGCACCTACGTAGCATGCTCCACAACGGGAATAACTAACATCACCACATTGTTAACGCCAAGTGGGCTTGACTTAATAGATGTATTAGAGTGTAACAGTATGTCATCTATCAGACTTGAGCCACACTTATAATGACTCAATCTTGTTGATTCTGCAAGGAAAACCAACATCAACACATTAAGGTACTGTAACTGTTTTATTTTGTGTGTATTTCAATCTGGGATTTTTTCTGAGAGGAATATTAATAATATTTAATATTTTTAAGGGTTTGGTGGTTTAGACAGCGAAAGTCCATTGTATATTAATTAAATAAAACACAGTTTCAATTCACTTTTATATTCTTTTAACTTTGTCTAACGTTTTCGCCTACATTTGTCCTGATGATGCCTTGTAGGCGAAAACGTTAAAAGAATATAAAAGTGAATTAAAACTGTGTTTTATTTAATTAATAATATTAATTAATAATATTTAGTCACTAGTTAGAACTGTTTTTGTGTGAATCACACCCCAAGAGCCCTCTGCGAGCTTGAACGTCGCTGTGGAAAGGACAATTTTCAAGCAAGACCAAATTGCTGTAAGGTTAGATAGACCTGTGGTAACCGGTCTTGTGTAAAGGCTGATTAATTTTTCAACCCAGAGAAGAGCATATTTTAAAAATAAAATATTTTTTGTGCTCCACCGGTAATAGAACCCGCAACCTTCCAATCACAAGTCTGAAGTATTAAACACTAGACTACAGACAGGTCAGAAGAATTATGCAAATATGTTTTTCCATGCATTTATCTTCATTTCCTAAAAAAAGCTTTGGTTCTATTGATTTAGTAATCTTTTGTTTTACTACTCAATTGTCTAAGTAGATAGATACATACATTAAATTTATCAATTTTTTTAATGCTAAAATCGACTAAATAAATTAAACTTTTCAATTAGGTACCTACTTGCCTTTTTAGTTCAATTTACTGTCTATCTATGTACCAACGTTCTGATAAGAGGTTGGAAGTTTTGAAAAACGTGTAGCTTTTTTCCTTCGAGTATTTGTATAAATATTTGAATCGGCTGTCTCCAATAATGTGAATATTTTTGATGTAAATTTTTTCTGAAAAAAAAAAGAACTTATAATCTATAATATGTAGGACAGTTAAATAAAAATCAGATATCAAGTATGTATTAGTATCAGGTATTTATTCTGTTGAAAACATAAATATAAAAAAATATTTCGATATTTTCACACGTCTCCATAAATTATGTGGAATCAATACAGTCAACGCTTTTAGGAATGAATACAAATACACATGGAAATGTCTTTTAATAATATTTTATATCAATCTAAGTATAACTATAAAAAAATATATTAATTGCTTAATCTGTTAAGGCACTCTGTACATGGCATACATCCTAACTCTAGCAAACACAATATAATCCTCAAAAGAAAACTGCGGAATACTCTCAAAAGGAAACTAAGAATAATTGATATGCAATGTTTCCTGGTCAATCTTCTTTGCTTCATTCGCGAGATCTGTACAAACGTTTTATTCGATATAGAACCTCTGTGACTAGCATACAGCGCAGCGAACCAGCAACGCTAAGTACAAGAAATATAAAAACTAAGTAGAAAACCAGATTGTGGTTTAAAGGTAATGACGATAAATGCATAACATCAGATATCACTCAAAATTATTTACAAGTTGGGCAAAATGATACATTTGAACATGAGAAATGGCAATTAATCGGCAAACAAAAAACGACATAAGATGTGATTGAAAAAAAATATTTGTACTAAATTTGCTGTAGGATTTTATAAACTAGTGTCATTTTATTGAACATAGTATTATTTTTATTGTCATGGTGTCCTCTTCGCAGTTGTGACATCACACTTGGGGACTCTTGATCAGTCTTTCATAAATAAATAAGGCACTGAAGTTGTGCGTGGTTGGTGGTTAATAAGCTGCCATTTCTTCTGGGTGGTAGTCGTACGGTGGCGCTAGGGGTCCACACCCCGGGCAGCCTCCCTCCAGGTGTTTGCTCAGTAACGACATGCGAGAGAATGTTTTACTGCATGAAGCGCAGGAGTACTTCTTGACTTCTGAGTGTGTCTGCAGATGGGCTCGCAGGTTGGAGCGATCAGCGAACGCTCTTCTGCAGTGATGGCAGGAAAACGGCTTCTCTCCAGTGTGTGTTCTGATGTGTCCTTGGAGCAGCCACGGTCTAGAGAATGCCTTCCCGCACAGGTGGCACTTGCAGGGCAGGGTGTGTGTGCGGATGTGCATCTTCAGCGCTCCCAGAGTGGTGTACACCTTGGAGCAGTACTTGCAGCTGAAGGTCTTCTTAGCGAGGTTGCCCTCTGCAGCTGCACAGTGGAACTGGCTGTGTTTGGTGAGGCCAGAGTAGGTTGAGTATGATTTGCCACAGTCTGGGCATTGGTAACGCTGGGCTGTTGTGTCACGGCGGCGTCTCGGTAAAGAGCCAGCTGAGATTCCTGAGTCTGAGCTGACGCTTCCAGGGGATGTGAGGTCTTCTGGTCTGTGTACGTTGGGGGATGCAGATGGGGAGATCAAAGAGGATGAAGGAGAAGCAGGAGAGAGCGCAGATGGTGATCTTATAGGCGGGGAGCACGCAGCTCTAGGGGACAGGCCGCTGTAGGCTTCAGGGTAGGCGTAACTCAAAGTGGGGACAGCAAGGTATGAAGGGTAGGGCGGGGAGGGTCTGGGCCATGGGCAGTACTGCTCGCTGGCTTTGAGCTCCAGGGGCTCCAGCTTGGTCTGTCTGGGCGGGTAGGCGGGGATGTGCGTGGCCAGGTGGGTGGGCAGGTACTGGGAGATGGGCACGGGCAGGTGGTGTGTGGGGTAGTTGGGCAGGTGGGTGGGGAGGTGGTGCGGGTAGGGCGGCAAGCAGGGCGGGGAGGAGGCGGGCTCCGGCCAGCGGCGGGGGGATGGGGTGGCTACGGGAGCAGGGGCGGGGGCGCAGGCTGCAGCAGGGGAGTTGGCCTTGCTGGGGTAGTTCCCGGTGCGGGACAAGTCTTCAGGCTTCGTGCTCAGATTTTCAGGTTCCGAGTTGTCGTCGTACACATCTGTGAACAAACAAAAGACAAATCATTAGACAGCTGCATTTGATAGTAAACTCTGGTCCTTTAAGGGTGAGGCAGATGAGCTATAGCTTTGATGCACGCAGCGCTCTGTCGCGATGAGCGGAGGACCACCAGGCCTCGTATACAGACGTCAGCGTGGCGGGGGCGGGCCGGGTCGTGTCCCCCTAAGGAGCCGCTGACCGCGCGCGTGCACCGCCCAGCCTACTTGCGGTCAGCAGGGAGAGCGCGCGGCGCAATAACGATGTAATTAATTAGCGATCGCCGCCGCGCGCTTATTACTAAGGCAGATCACGAACTGCGGCGGGAATATATGGAAATCACAAAAAATAAACAACTGCCAATATTTTATGATAATTGAATTAATCTTGGTGAAGCTCCAATAGGTAACTAGCATTTCAAATAAAAGTTGGATTTATATCTCGGTAATACATAATGAACTCTACAGACGACAAAATTGTTACGTCAAACAGCTGGCCTGCTAGGAAGAACGTATTAAAAATATATTGCTTAGGACCCTAGTCGGATCGAAGTGTGAAGGCTTCCCGATAAAATATTTTGAATTTTTAAACATCTGCCGTTAAATCTGAGTGCAGTGTGAATTCTGCGAATTCCTAGATTAAATTAAAATTTTACGTTTGCAATACAGAATCATACAAAATTAAAATGAAATGTTCCAGTTAGATTCTTACAGAGTGAACTTACAAATTACGTTTTCAATACTAATAATACCTAACACATTTCGCAAGAAAATTAAGTATTTTATTTTATTCATATCAAAATACACGGCACTAGGTGCCTTTTACATGTTAAGATACAATATTTAGAAAAAATAACAGTGTTGTGGGACTGCTTAATAAGTTGATATGAATTATTTAATTAATTCGCAAATCTATTAGCTATTTTTTCGATAAAATAATATTAATAAAAATCTACTCTGATTTTAATCACTTTGATTTTATGAATGAAAATATAGTAGGAATTTATGTAGCCCATTCGTAAATACTCAAGTAAGCAAGTATAAACATGTAGATAACTAATTTTATTATCTACAATTGACATACAATTATTCTTAAACACCACTTCAGTATCACATTACTGCAAAATACTCAAGTGCTTACTAAGGTATCCTGAAGTAAGCGATTTATAAGTGAAGTGTGATCATTATAATCTGAAGTACGAATGAACTTTAAATTCACTGAAAGAAATTGGTAATTTAGTTAAGGCTTTTTTCGATAAAGTTTGTTTGATAAACTTAATGTTGTCTAAAAGAAAAAAATTAATGAAAATTCAGAGCTTTATTATGTTGATAATTTGAAACAGTCACATATAAAAATAATTCGACAGCTTTTATCGAAATCGAAGTTTCAAAATGAAAACTTGTCTTTAGGAGAGGAAAAATAAATTTAAGAAAATTTGAAGTATAGAAAACTACCATATTTGACTGAAAACAACTGGAAAAGCTGATCTAAGGTTTTCTTGAACAAAACTCATAAAAACGTTAAAATTTTCATAATTGTTTGAAAAATGTTTTACTCCAAATTAGTATCTACAGATAATTTTGTTAATTACTTTGGCGCGTTAAACAAAACTCAAAACCATAAACCACGAAAAATTTCATTATGGTTGAAAAACATATTTTACTTGTGATTCAAATCACTACAGATAGGGGTTGTTTATATTACATTAAAAAAACTCAAAACCCATAAAAACATTAAAAAAAACATAATGTTATGAAAAATATTTTAATTCTGATTTAAATTACTAAAGATAGGGGTTGATTTTTACCTTTGCACGGAAGTGTAGTGGCAACGGGCAGGGTTCGTTCCCCTCTGGCTGACAGGGGAACTGGCCTCTTCTTCAGTGGACAGTGACTGTAGTTTCTCTGCATTATGGATCTGGACATCCTCACTTCTTCCACTAACATTTCACAAAACTTCACACAAAAAAAATCCCAAAACAATTCAACGAAAATCACTGCGAGTATTCACAAAGTCAGAAAAAAGTTTCACACAAAAAAGTTTCACCGATTTCAAAAACACACAAAAAAAAATTATGGCACTGAAATTTTACAAGTCCAAATTTTCTTATTATTGTTGCAACTGTGCGTAAAGCGTTGTTCACGTGTGCGTGGCAACGATGCGGTTAGTTCGGAGTCTCGGCCCGTTATGGTGAGTACGGGGAGAGCCGCTCTGCTTTTATAGTTGCGCCTACTCCGAGCGGCCAGGTGCGCAGGTCCGCAGTCGGCACGTGCGGTGCAGCCAATCAGAGAAAGGTTCTCAGGCTCCTCCAGCCAATGGCAGGGCGGGATTCAGGGGGGCGGGGCCAGGTGCCGGGGTGGGGCGGACAGGTGGCTGTGCGCTACCGTTCTACCGCGACGAGTCTGCACCGGAATTGCTTCGCTTTTAGGGGTTAAACACCTTTTCGGACACCCCATGCTTTTCACAGATGTGCGCTCGGTTATTTTTGTACACAACTAGGGAGGGTGATTTCCATTGAAATTAATCATACCTTCTCTACTGCCGCAACGCTGTAAATGCGTTAATTTAATGATGGCTTGTTTTCAATTATTTTATTAAGATAATATTGTTATTGACTGTTTAAAGTACACTTTATGTTTTTTCACGATAATTTTTTAAAAATTTTAAAGATTATTTTTGTTTTATAGATCAAGATTTTATGTAAGAAATCTTTTAACACCTGCATTTAGAGTATATAGAAATATTTTTCAGAGCTTTTATAATTATTCTTCTCAATTATAGGCAGACATCTAAATTACTTTGAAAATAAGCAAGTAGGTAGCTGTAGGTGTCTATCATTTTTTTTATCAATATAAATCTATCATCTAAGTTGCAAAGTTATATTGACATTTAAGGCTCATATTTGATGCATTCCCACAAGAAGTTACATGTTAGTTAACGCTTACACAAGCTGCATGCGTACCTACATACAAATTTAACCAAACCTCACTTGTTTTTTTTTAAGAAATCCTGTGCGGGAGACTCCCTAGATTCTAGAGACTCTAGGGGACTATGAAACTTGTTGTAGTGCCGCAGAGGTGTACGAGCTTGGTCGTCGCTACAAAGCGCCAATACTCAAGCAAGACCCAGGTGCTGTAAGGCTGGATAGACCTTTTTAGTGACCGGTCTTTGGTAAAGGTTTATAAAAAATTTCAACGCAGCGAAGAGTATATTTGGAAATATAGTTTATATCTTATATATAATACAATAAATAACAAATATCTTTAACATAAACTATAATAAATACACATAAACTTATATTAACTTGACTTGAAATAACATAAACTTGAACATAAACTATGCGACTCCGGCCTCATTTTCCTGAAACCGGGGTGGTATTGGCAAAAGCGAATCACATTTTTGCAGCATGGGAGATCAACCTCATACCAATCTATTAGTCAAGGTACACATTTTAAAAAATATATATTTTCAGTAAGGTATTAAAGTAGGTATATAAATATACAGTCATCAGCTGTCGACGAAAATAAAAATAAATGTTGTGGTATGCAGTTACCTATACATACAAACTCTAGTATACACCCATACACTGTACGTTAGTATTTTTTGTTCCCTATTCAGACAGGGGGAGGTGCAGTGCCTATATTGTTCACTGGTTTTCTTAGCCCGTGGCGCAATCTTAAGGTACCTACAAGATATGGAACTCTGAACCGATATTTACATTTTTTTTTTAATAAAAAATAAGTGTTATACTGCTTCTGAAGTATCTACTAGTAGGTACCCCAAGTAGGTATAAGAATTCTCGCATTTTCATAACCTCTAAAATCTAAATCTAAATCTAAGCTGCAAAGAGAAATATCAGTTAAGATTCATATTAAACGCATTCCCACAAGCAGACATGTATAAGTTCGCGCTAACACATGCCGCATGTGAACCTACAATTTAAAAACCCAATCTCAAATGAGCATAAGCCATGCAACTCTTGCCAACCTTCCATGAAACAGGGGTGACATTGGCAAAGTGAACCATTTGTTACAGTATGGGTGATCAGCCTCATACCGACCTATGAGTCAAGGAAGATCGCATATAAAAAAAAATAATGCATAAAAACTAAATCTCTCACAAGAGGTGCTTTTGTATTTTTCATATTATATAAGGTATCATTTTTGCAATATTTGTTCGTATTTTTTTGTTTTTCACTTTTTTAAGCACTCAACACAATTTCATCAAGATCATCTTAATCATTTTACTTTCACGCTGAAAAAGCCCATCGTAGACATGGGCAAAGCGTCCGAAAGCTCCAGCTTCCATAGACCACGCCAACAGATCCCGGAAAACATCGCTCCAGCGATTTCGATAATGTCATATGTTTTGATCTGTAGTTATGTATTATATATTTCACGCAGTCTTAATTAATTATCATTTTGCAACGCATCTAAAACCGAAATAAAAATTTAAGAAATAAAAAATTCAACCCCTGTTTTCTTTGCACATCGTCATACAAACTTCTCAGCGTTTAAAATCGCATTCTCTGTCCCCTTCCCCTTCTCACGAAATGAAAATTTCAAACGTGCAAAAGAGGGATGGCAGATGTAACGTAAACATAATATCTACTTGTAAGGGAGGGTGGTACGTAGTAGACTGTTGGTAATGTGTGATTTAAGAAGGCATTGATTGTTCCATTGCCCAACATCTGCGTCTCAGAAAGCAAAGTATACAACTCAACTGTCAACTTGGACGCTAAAATGTATGAAAATTAAAACGCTCGCTAAAAGCACTATCTGGGTTTGCAAACATTTTTTTGCAAACGCTATGGATGAGTTTAAACGTGCAGTTTTGTAGTTTGGGTACAGGCCGGCAATTATTAGTGAGCCAGTTCAGACGGTGACAGGTTAGAATGGCACAGTGATAAAACGACACATAACAGAACCATACATGACAGAAAGACACATGACAGAACGACACATGACAGTACACCACATGATAAAAATCACTGACAAAACAACACAGAAAATAAATCATTATGACAAAACAACACAAGGACAAAACATAACATACCGAAAACGGATGACATGACAAAACAACACAGAAAATAAATCATTATGACAAAACAACACAAGGACAAAACATAACATACCGAAAACGGAACATACCATAAACGGCACATGAAGAAGACATCACATGACAGACTTTCGAACGACTTTCTTGTGATGTTTTGTCTTAGTGATGTTTCGTCATGTGATGTTCTGTCATTTTGATGTTCTATCATGTGCTATCCGGTCATTTGCCGTTCTATCATGTGTCGTTTTGTCAGTTGTCGCTCTGTCATAACGTGTCATTCTTTCATGTATCATTTTGTCACTGTGTCGTTCTGTCATGTGTCGTTTTGTCATTGTGCCGTGCTGTCATGTATCGTAGTGTCATGTGTCGTTATGTCATGTATCGTTTTGTCACTGTGTCGTTCTACAATGGAACCAGTTCAGACGTTTGTTTGAGACGGTCGTATTTCTTAGAGCGCGTGCCGCGTGGAAAATCACAAAGGAAACGCCAGCACCTGGAGGTTCTTGCATCAACATAATGGAAGCTCTAATATTGGTACAAGTAGGCATATAGGCAGGCGCAAGTCAGTTATTACAGCTGACTTTTAAGAGAGGTAGGTACATTATTTCATAGAGTAATGTAAAACGAAATTAATCTACCGAAAGTAACGTTTCTTTTGTAATGGTTATCACCTCGGTGACAACAGAATTTAACGATTGGTATGAGGCTGACGACCCAAACTGTATTTTTTTCACTTTACCAATGTCACCCCTGTTTTAGGGAAGGTCAGCAACAGTTATGGTTTCGATTCGAGTTGCAGATGTTCGCTACGCTAACGCTACAAAGCTACAGATATAGTGTAACGTCTCGCCGCATTTTCCCTGAAGGGATCGCACGTGGCGAGTGGAACCTGTTTAAGCCAACCGCTTCAAGTTAAAGTGGGAGTTTTCCAGCTGAGTAAACCCTGCCGGTATTTTATTTTTGGTTTGAAATTTATCGATGGAATTCAACCTCGAGCTCTTGGCATGGAATGCAAGCACTCTACCAACTGAGCTATCGACCGGACTGTCATCAGCTGTATAAGCTCTTATGTAGGTATATACAAACCTTAATATAATATTCTTTGTAAGAATAGCAAATATATGGTTATCAGCTGTTATTATTGTTACAATTTGTTTGCAACCTTTTAGATAATTACTAAGCACTAGGCAGCTGTCTAATAAATTATACTCACTGATACTTATACCTTGTACTAAAATGTATGAAAACACAGAATATAGGATTTTCTTGGTAGAAATATGAAATCCATGATCTAAGTCAAGACTAAGAGAAGAGTAGGTATGTATGATGAAAGTGATGAATGTTGAAGAGATGAAAGATATATGACAGAAGGACAGAAAAAAGTGGAGAAGCATCTGTGGAGGTACCGGCCACCCCTAGTGGAACGGCGGCAAAATACAGTAACATTACAGTAAATTGTTAAGATGTGTTGACATTTAAGGCTTATATTTCATGTATGCCCACAAGCAGACATGTACGTTCGCTCTTACAAATGCTGCATGTGTGCATGCAAATTACACCAAGCCTCACGAGAACATAAACGTTGCAACTCCTGTAGGCTTTCCCTGAAATCGGTGTGGTATTGAAAAAAGTGTACCAAGTTTATACTGCATGGAGGGTCAGCCTCATACCAACTTAGTAGTCAAACAGCACAAAAATTTCGGAAAGATAGGTAAAGAGATTATAAATAAATGTGTTAACCATATTAGGGAAATTTTACTCAAATATTTGGTACACGTGGAAACAAAATATACCTACTCATTCCTGATTCATTCTCGACAACTTATTATAAGCTGCAGATGTGCATTCGTATAATCCTACAGACAAAAAACCCTGTGAACATTTCGTCATATTATATTAAGAAATTAAAAAAAATCATAGATACAAATTAGCAAGGCATAAAGTGTAACTCCGAAGGAGTCGCATGTGCCGATTCAGGACCTATTCATTTTTACGGGTAAGGGGGCCGACCTCTCGCCAATCCCTTCATTTGAAATGGGGATTTCTCAGCTCCCGTGGATGATGGTTCTCATTTCTTGTGAAGGCTGAGTAAACCTTTCGGGTTTTTATTTTTGGGTTTGAAAGAGACACCGAAACGGGAAATCATTTCTGACACCCTCGGTGGGGATCGAAACTTTGCTCTCGAAACGGAATGTGAGCATTCTACCAACTGGAACATCAACCGGACATTTAATGAGATTAGTGGTCGCTTTAAAGCACAAATAGGTACTCAAGCAAGACCCAGTTGCTATAACGCTGCATGGACCTTGGTGCTTTATTTTAGCGAAGATCATGCTGACGGAGAGCTCTTGAAGTGTGATTCACACAATCGTCCTTATATTATTATTATTATGTTAGGCTGCTACCTACTTCCTCACTGCAAGTCGTAATTCATTGAATTTTGGATATTTTTTTTGGGTAAGGTTGGATTTTTGGGTTAAACCTATACCGATAAAACAAAACGCTGCTTTAGGGATTATGGCATTGCAGTACGTGAATAATCCTAAATGTGGTAAACAGGCATAATGTCCTGCCTATTAGAATACCCGCCATCGGTTGGACGGGGAAATATCTCTCCACCTTTTTCTTTGGGTGTAAAAACCCCAATGGGTATTTCACGTACAAAGCTCTTGGTGGTATTGTGGCCCATAGAATTAAAATATTTTTGAATGATGTAAGCGGGTAAGTCAACCTTGCTATTGTTTGTTTAAAATGTGCAAGGTTTGTCCAGCCTTTACAAAAAAAAAATGAAGACATGACCCTTTGAAAAATTGGGGATTTCTCATATCCATGACTGGTAAAAACGTGAGGTCAAAAAATATTATTAAAAATGACAGAAGGTGTACATTTGAATAGGTACCTACCTATCGAAGGGAAAAAAATCTGGCATACTTTGAGGCCATTCTGGATTAATTAACTATCTACGTCATAAACTGTTTGAAGTAAATAGGCACGCCTCTGACCTGGATGGATAATAAATATAAAAGGGAGATTTATTTAATGATTTTCATTTTCTGTGAATCACACCTCAAGAGCCATTTACGAGCTTAGTCGTCGCTATATGAAACGCCAATTCTCAATCAAAACCTAGTTACTGTGTGACTTTTAGTGATGTATCTTAGTTTTGCTTAGCTTTCCAATCAAGCGGAGAACATATTTGATTTTTTGTTGCTCCAGCAGGAATTGAGCCCAAAACCTTCGGATTGTGACTCAGTGGCGTTTACCGCTAAACTATGGATAGGTTATAACGTTTAATAAAAATAAAATCTACAATGTACCATGGTTCAATATTTAATGCTAATCTTCCATTAAGGCGCATCGTCATTTGTTTATTTTACAATAAATGTTATTTTTATGTTCTCCCCATGACTGTTGTGTAGACAGGATCAAACTTGTCTTCCATACTAACCTTTGCTCACTTGTTTTAAATGCTTGTTTTATTTCCATAGGGGCAATAAATCTTTGAACACGTTCATCCATTCAAGAACAAAAGTAAACAATTATTAAAATGCGTACTTACTGAGGCAAAGGGCAGGTCTAGGCAATACTGAATAATAAATAATCAAGTAATCATCAAAATAAAAATAAAAGATTGAAACGAGGTTAAATGGAATTTTAATTCATTTGTTAAAAAATAATCAGTAAAAAATGTTCACACGTATAGGCTCGCGTTTACACTAGCTGAATATGTATAGATGTAAAAAATTAAACAAGGCGTTGAAAACGCACTTTTTCTCCACAATATTAAATTTTCCGTGAGATTTTTCACAATTTAATACATTCTACAGTCTATAATCTATAATCTAAGCTGCAAAGATATGTTAACATTTAAGGCTCATTTTAAATGCATGCCTACTGACAGGCACATGTAGGTTCGCGCCTACACATTCTGCATGTGTGCATACAAATTAACAAAACCTCACACGAACATATGCCTTGCAAATCCTGCCGCCTTTCCCTTAAAATGGGGTGGCATTGGCAAAAGTGAACTAATTTCCTAATCCTTAAAATAACAGGTCCCGAATCGCTATATGTGTGCATACAATATACAAATAAACAAAACCTCACATGAACATAAACCTTGCAACTCCTGCCGCCGTTCCCTGAACCGGGGTGGCATTGGCAAAAGTGAACCGATTTTTATAGCACGGGTGGTCAGCCTAAGGCCCGGTACTTTCAGCGTTAATTTATGTGACTTTGAACTGATACCAAAAACCAGCCCATAATATTGACATAAGTTCGTTCTTTTCATTCTGTATAAAGTCGCTATGCTAACGTTGAAAATACCGAGCCTAAGAATAGATAAATTTTTATTGCATCGTTTAGTGGCACTAGCCACACTGAGGGCGTGGCTTAATTTCATTCACCATTCACCAATCGGACAATAATTAGGTATAGTTTGTTCGTCATTAGAATTACTAAGGCTCAGTATTTTCAACGTTAGCTTACGTGACTTTAAACTGATAAAAAGAAGCTACCCACACGTTTGACATAAGTGCGTCCTTTTTCATTCAGTATAAAGTCGCTATGCTAACGTTGAAAATACTGGGCCTAATTAATTATACTTTGGGAGTTTGACCCTTTATTATAGCCAACTAAAAAAGGACCTTTACACCGAAAAACATAAAAAAAATAGTGACCCATTTCAAGTATTGTTTACAAATTTTTTATTACTATTTAAATTTTATCTATGGTTCTTACATATTGCAATACAAATCTGACTGTTGCTCCCATTAATATTTTTGCTTGAATGATGAGTCAAATTGAATCAAAAATGGCAATCTACGTTTTTTTTTAAATACCGATAAATATATGAATTCAGAGGAAATCATTTTCCTATATTTATCTTTTTTTTGTGGACATCCTAGATTGCCGTCTTTGGTTCGATACGATTTACAAACGCGTTTACATCTCGAGTCAAGTCCTTGCGTTTGTTTTGTGTGTTGGGTTAATTGGTACGCCGACTAGAAAGTATATTTTGATTCTGAGTCACGCAGAGCTTGTTCGAACTTATCCTATTTATCTGGCGATGTTTATTGTATCAGCTTGTGTTGTGTGTTTACATAATGTTACACAACAAGCTTATGATAACAATTTAACTATTGAAAATATTTCGATCGAACAGTATCTACCCTTAGTACGAGTTCCAAAACATGAGAAAAGTAAAGTTTACGGAAAATATTAAAGAGTGATTTCTTCCAAAATCTGCCGTTTTTGTTTCTTACACTTTGTGGTCTTAGCAAAAGAGTTACAGTGATGAAGAAAATCAAGTTCAAACAAACAAAAACGGCAGATTTTGGGGTAAATCACTCTTTAATAATTGCCGTACACTTTACATTACTCAAGTTTTGCAACTCGTACTGAGGGTACAGATTATTTTGAGTTATTTTCAAGAAAAATATTTGGCAAGGGAATATCGCAAAAACACAATACTCTGCATAGTAACTTATTGCCGCGATGTCCTTGAAGAAAACTCATTTAAATGGTAAAACCTATTTTCACAAGTATTACGGCTAGTCTTACACAACGATTTTTCCCTTCAATCAGGGGTTTCCGTCCTCTTGAAATATAAGGCTACCATTTCTTGTGGACAGTATCTACGCTGCCTTCGTTCTTGTTTACCGTATACGCAATTGAGAAAATTTTACATAAGCAATGTTTGCATGTGTACTGGACCAATGTGTCATATAAAACAAGAAATTTATTTAAAAAATATTTAAAAGAACTCTCACATTTTTTTTTTTTTTTTTTTTTAAGAAAATCCTGTGCGGGAGACTCCCTAGATTCTGAAGACTCTAGGGGTCTATGACACTTGTTGTAGTGCCGCAGAGGTGTACGAGCTTGGTCGTCGCTACAAAGCGCCAATACTCAAGCAAGACCCAGTTGCTGTAAGGCTGGATGGACCCTTGGTGACCGGTCATTGGTAAAGGCTTATGAATTCTTCAACCCAGCGAAGAGCACATTCGAAATATTAATGGTATTTTTGTGTGCTCCGCCGGGATCCGAATCCACAACCTTCCAAATATTTACGAGTCCGAAGTGTTGCCACAACGGACTACGGACCGGTCCGAGACATTATCGAGTTTTACGGTTTTTCTTTGCTCAGATTGTGTAGAATTTGATTCATAAGACAACTGCATGAAAAAGTCATATTTGACAAGATTGGCGTTTACGGTAAACAAGAACTGGGGGAGCGAGTAGCCAGTAGGTAAGCCTTGCGGTAGGTATTTTTTCTGTTTGAAGAAAACACCGAAAAGGGAAATATTTCTGGCACACTTTGTTAGAATCCGAATCTAGCCCTCTGATTTTGAACGCAAACGTTTGAGCGAATGAGATATTGACCAGAAACTTGCCTGTGCTAAATAATTTCCCAAAAAAATGTTGTAAATACATATTCATCAATACATAGGCAAGACATAAGCCTAATTCCTAAGCCTATAGGTTAGTATATGGCTGACCACTCATACAGTTTTTATTATCAGTTTATTTTTAATACAATAGGACATTAAGCTCGATTTTTATCAATCCTATATGAAATGTTACAATATTGATAAAAATGTGAGATCAAAAAAATATTTCTTCTTCATAGGGTACGTACTCAATTATGGAGTTATTAATTATTATTTAGTGGAAAGGAACTTCTTCTCTTACATCCTTCCATCCTTTAATGACACCACTTTCATTTCCTCTGCATTCACTACCTACCCTTTCGCTTATTCATCTCCTACATTCAAATCATCAGGTAAGAGGGCATTCTGTATGATTAATAATAATATACAGCGGGTAGGTTTGTGATTCATCTCAATGCGCGCATGTGCAGTGATATTATTATTTTTTCTGAGAGTTTAGATCGGCACAGTGACGAAACGACTTATGACATAACGACACATGACAAAAAGACACATGACAGAACTATACATAATAGAACAACACCGGAATGTTCCGGAATGCACTTAAGACAAGCAAATTATCATTTGCACAAGCGCCCTTGGAGTGACTACATCACGAAACGGTGCTATAAAGAAATCATCAACTTATTATCATCATCACATGACAAAATAACACATGACAAAACAATACATGACAGAACATCACAATGAAAGGACATCACATGACAAAAAATCACAGGAAAGTACATCACAATGACAAAACATCACCAAGCAAAATGTTTGTGATGTTTTGTCATATGATGTTTTTTCATTACTCGTTTATGGTATGTTCTGTTTTACGTTTGTGATTTTTTGTCCGTGTATTGTTTTGTCATAGTGATGTATTTTCTGTATCGTTTTGTCAAGTGTCGTTTTGTCATGTGTCGTTTTATCATGTGTTGTTCTGTCATATTATGTCGTTATGCTTCGTGTCGTTTTGTCATGCGTTATTCTGTCATGTGTCATTATGTCATGTGTCGTTTTGTTATGTGTCGTTATGTTATGTGTCGGTTTGTCACTGCGTCATTATGTCATGTGTCGTTTTGCCATGTGTTGTTATGTCGTATATCGTTTTGTCACTGTGTCGTTCTATTATGAAACCATTACTTTTTTATGAAAGCATATTTCCACGTGCGCCCTTTGGTCGCGAGCCTAGCAGCTGTTCGCCCCATCTGCGCTGACACCCGCCCTTGCAATAGGAAACCTCCCCTCGAAAATAACCCATATTGCAGGGAAGCATATGGCTCAATGTTCTGCGGCAAATCTGCGGCGCTTAAAGTGAAATCACTTGTTGCGTTTGTCAACATCTCTTGTAGTGATTTCATAAAAGCATCCCCAGGTACTTCCCCACAGGGTAGGTGCATCTCGTCACAGGGTGATTATAACAAATCTATCTGAGATTTATTTTTCAAAACCAAATTGTATACAAAGAAAGTGTGAAAGGAAAAAGAGGGAAGGGACGACCGAGAAAAGTATGGAGTGATCAGATTGAGGAGATTGTGAAAGAATGGGATATACAAAGTGAGCGTAAAAGAAGAAAATGCATGAAAAATGTGATGGATATGAATGAATTGAAAGAGGTAGGTATGTAAGGATAGGAAAAAATGGAGGTAGCTCTGCAGAGGCTCTGGCCACCTCTAACGGCATGGCGACAGAGTTACAGTTACAGAAATTGCAAATATGAAAAAAAGACATATTGTATTGTCCGGTCGATAACTCAGTTGGTAGAGTGCTTGCATTCTATGCTGAGAGCACCGAGGATGTCAGAGATGATTTCCCGTTTCGATGTTTAGATCAAACCCAAAATTAGATACATGAAAGGTTTACTCAGCCTTCAGAAGAAATCCCCACTTCAACTGTAGTGGTTGGCATAAGGCCGGCTCCCTTATTTGTACAAATAAATAGGTTAAAAAACTTAATTAAAGTAAATGCGCAGAGATGTTACATACATACATACACGTGTTGCCTCCATTCGTATTAACTCCCGGGCAAAATGATACTCGTATTGGTATTACGTATCTCTTTATGTATAATTTAAGTTGCAAAAATATACAAGCATTCAAAATTCGTATTTAATGCACACAGACAAGCAGACACGTGTTAATTCTCGCCAATGTAATCGCCAATAATTCTCGACATGCTGCATTTGTACATTATAAAATAAAATCCAAACTTCAAATGAACATAAACTATGCAATTCTGAGCGAATTTATTTGTAATAAAGTTGACATTGGCAAAAGTAAACCAATTTTTATAGTAGGTGGTCAGCTTCATATCAATATACCATCCATACCAAAGAACAAGCAAGAATAATAAAAGTAGATAAATTTGTCGATCTATGTAAAGAAAGCTTTGAAAAAATGATGATTACAAAATTATTTCTTTCATTAAAATATGAATATATACTGTCATATGCTAACTAATTAAAAAACAGGTTATCCATATTTTTATTTGGTTTTTTGCTTTAAATACTTGATAAATAAACAATGTCAGATAGCTTAGTAAAACACTATGCAAGAAAACAACAATGAATAAGGGGTTTCCGCTTGCATTTTTTCAAAGAAATCAGGATGGGGAATATTTTTATGAATGAAATATTTTATTATTATTTTGTGATAATCACCCGGTAGAAAGCGTAGGTAAAAACCCATAGCGTAACTTTTAATGCAAACAATCCCTCACTATAATATCACTGGCGATAGATATTGGGGATTTTTTTTGATAGGCATCAAACCTTTTAGCAGATACCTGAATTGCAAATTTTATCAAAGCAACATATCATAATTTTATACTTTTAAAAATGAAGTTATTAAATTAAAATCTTGGACTGCGTGAATGTATAATGGATATGTGAGTGTACTGTGTATAATGGATATGATCCTTTTATGGAGTTTTTCCCGGCGGTTTTACGTCATAGATTGTTTATGCGTATTAATTAGGTGTTACACTGCCAATTATTAGGATCATATCTTTTGCATTGCCGTCCCTCTATTGTGGAATGTCTTACCGCACAAACTGAGGGTGCTAATTATATTACATTAATCAAAAGCTAATTAATCAAAAAGCGCCAATTTCCAAACAAGACCCAGTTGCTGTAAGACTGGATGGATCTTTGGTGACCGGTCTTTGTGAAAGTTATATGAATTTTTCAACCCAACGAAGAGCATATTTGAAAACATAAACCGTATATATTTGATTGTGTTCTGTCGGGATTCTAGCCAACGACCTTCCATTTACCAGTCCGAAACGCTGACCACTAGACTACGGACCGGGGGTGTTGAGTGTAAGCGATGTTTTTTTATACTTTGAGGATTGTCCAACAGCCTTGCTCACTTTTCCATTGGTAGCCGTTCTTTCAGCATCGTTGTAATCCAAGACTTTGTAATTTATTCGAATATCACTCCTGAAGCTCTTTTCTGCTAAATTCCTTACACTTTAGAGTTTAGACATCAATGCAAGTCAGAGCTTGCTAGCGCTTGCGAAAGAACTCCATTCAATAAAAAAATACAGTACACCTTATTTTTAGACATGAATCGCTATCTCGTCGCCTTAAAAGGTCGTAAGGAATATCCCAGAAGCGCTATTCTGCTAAATTCCTTACACTTTAGATATCAATACAAGTCGGAGCTTCCTTTCGAAAGATCTCAATAGATAAAAAAAATCACAGTATACCTTATTTTGGGTATGAATCGCTATCTCGTCACCTTATGGCGTAGGAAACTTAAAGTAAGAAACTTAGCTGAATGGCGCTTCTGGAGTTTTTTTTATGGAGAGCGTGCCTTGCCGTTCATTTCTTCTCCCTTCTCCATTGATCTTCCTCGCCTTGCAACATTGTATTGTGTTCGCCGAAGATTTCTCGGCATTTTTCTCTCGCGTCTTCCGGGATTTTATTAGCCTGACCTGAGAATAAACTTTAAAAAGATGTAAAGAAAATTATGAAGGCATTGTGTTTGGGATTGTCAGGGCGCGCGGATTTATCGAGATATAATTATTCTTGAGCTTGCAGACTTTCAGTTAACCCAAGTATAAAGCTGCACGCTTAAACTCAATCAAAACGTTTACCAAAAAATGTATACGAAACAAAGTGCAGCGCCTCTTAGGAGCGTTTAAATTTTTATACACGTTTGGTTGAGTTTGAAAGTGAAGTATTGTACTTGGGGTGCAGACAATAAATACGAGGCTTTGGTTCGAGCTTAACTTTGTTTACGCGCGATCGCTCATCGAATGTCTCAAATTAAGATAACGCCCTGAGTTATCTTATTTATTGTTTGTCGTCAGTGACGCCCAGTGGGAAGCTGAGGATTTGCAGTGAACGGCGAGACTTGCAGAGGTGTCGGCGGATTGAGAGCTTTTCAAATTATGCGCGCGATGGCCTGGAACGACGATTGTATTCATAGACCCCTAGAGTCTTCAGAATCTAGGGAGTCTCCCGCACAGGATTTTCTTAAAAAAAAAAAAAACGATAAGAATTCGAAAATAAAAACAATAGGTTAGCTCAATCATAAAAATAATAATGTGAATCACCCTTAAACTTTTAGCTCAATTAAATTTTAAGTGAAGCCGTTTAAGAAAATGAATGTGAATCTTTGAAGAAAACGAATGCGAACCGTTGAAGAGAATCAATGTGAACCGTTGAAAAAAAGAGTAAAAAGTTACCTGTCGCACGCTACGCTACTAAGCCACACATTTAGTGTAACTCCTTGCCGCGTTTTTCCTAAAATGGTTGCATGTGGAGAGTGGAACCTATTTATTTTTCAGGTAAGGGGTGGCCTTACGCCAGCCCTATTCAGTTAAAGTGAGTGTTTTCCAGCTCCCGAAGAGGCTGGTACTTATTTCTTATGAAGGCTATAAACCTTGCCGGTATTTTTATTTTGGATTTGGAATAAAGGGAAATCATTTCTGACATTCTCGGTGGAATTAGAATCCGAAGTCTCGGCATGGAATGCAAGCACTCTACCAACTGAGCTATCGATCGGACTAAAATTTAAATATAATATCCATGGCAAACCTGTCTATTGCGCATGTATGAATATATTTGAAAGATATAAACCGATTTCTTGAAATTTGGGATTTACTAGTGTTTTTCCGAAGGGTTCCTGCCAGAAATCGAATCGAATACACGTTGCATTTGGAGAAATAATAAATACCAAGATAAATTACATTTTACTCAAAGCATAAACATCGAAAAATGTATGTAATATACATCAGCATCCCTAGTGAGTGATTTAGTTTTCATGTTCTTTTCTATTTACGTTATTGAGTGGAATTTACGCGATATTTTATACTAGGAGTACTTATCACAATTCACACTATTTACTTTAAAACCATACCAATAGACAGTCAACAAAATATGACATTGTGAGTAAACCCGGTGAATAAGGTTCCGAGAAGCAAATATCAGATATTGATAAAAATAACTTTTGGGGAAATATGCATGTACTCGTACTAACATCTAAAGTTTTTTGACCCTACAAAAATCCAATGTTACAGGGAAATATCCAATACCATAGATATATGTTACAGTACTCAGAAAAAGGAAATGGAAATAATGTTTTTTAAATATAGGAGTGAAGAGGATCTAAGAATTTCAAGTTGATTTCCAATTATAGACTCAAAATTACCGAAGAAAAAAATCCTTTCAGCAACAGTTTCAAACGTATTTTTTCGTAGAATTCAAAGAAGCTATAATAATATTATACCTCTTTTTGTTTTTGTATGAATCACACATCAAGAGCCCTCTGCGAGCTTTTTCGTTGCTTTAGGAAGCGCGTAATTCTCAAGCAACAGCCAGTTGCTGTGAGGCTGGATGGACCTTTTGTGACCGGTCTTTGGTAATGGTTTATGAATTTTTCACCCAGCGAAGAGCATATTTGAAAATAAAAACGATATGTTTTTGGTGCTCCGCTGGGATTCGAACCCACATCCTTCCATTTACGAGTCAGAAGTGTTAACCACTAGACTACGGACGGGTCTGTTACTACCTACTAAAACTACTCACACAATTGACATATTGCTGCCTTAGTTCTTGTTTACCGTATACGCCTTTGAGAAAAAAATTACATGAGCAATGTTTGCATGTGTACTGTACCAATGTGTCTTATAAAAACAAGAAATTTATTTAAAAAATATTTAAAAGAACTCTCACATTATCGAGTTTTACGGGTTTTTTTAGCTCAGATTGTGTAGAATTTGATTCATAAGACACCTGCATGAAAAAGTCATATTTGACAAGATTGGCGTATACGGTAAACAAGAACTGGGGGAGCGATATGTAAGTGCTTCTTTACATTCAGTATAAAGTCGCTACGCTAACGTTGAAAATACCAGGCTTAAGTAGAGACTTTGGTTGAAATTAAACTTATTGTTTTATACTTAGTGTGCTGTACCCTTAGTACGAGTTGCAAAACTTGAGTAAAGTAAAGTTTACGGAAAGTATTAAAGAGTGATTTTCCTCAAAATCTGCCGTTTTTGTTTCTTACACTTTATGGTCTTAGCAAAAGAGTTACAGTGATGAAGAAAATCAAGTTCAAACAAACAAAAACGGCAGAAGTGAATTAAAACTTTGTTTCCATTTGAATTTTTTAAATAATTAAAAACGGCAGATTTTGGGGGAAACCACTCTTTAATACTTTCCGTAAACTTTACTTTACTCAAGTTTTGCAACTCGTACTCAAGGTACTGTACACAAGATTTGCAACATACACAGCGCGTTTCTCCCGCCACATTAATATCGCAGGCTCGGAGGTGGTTGTCTACAGAGCCGAGCAATGCCTCGCCCGTCCCGGAAAGGAATGAAGTCGTACGGAGTCCAATAAAGCACCGGTACCTGATTTATCACATCTCTATCAGGCTCTTTGGTTCGGCTGACCGACAGCAGTCTTCGCCGCTGCGGGCCGTCGAGGAATGCATTACATTTTTCCTTATAAATAATACCAATGATATGAAATGAACGCCGATTCCCGAAGGTGTAGGAGTGAGCTTTGCAGTCTCTTATACATCAACGGTGTTATTCTCAAACAGAAAAGCCATAGCTTATCCGCAAGCTACAGTCAATTTTCCGTACAAAAAAATCGATAATCCGTAGATCAAATGTTTTGTGAATAGTTACTCAAGGCTCAAGGATCAATATTCGGTGTACTCAATGCCACCTCGTAACCATCCAGTTAGAATATTTCAGAACAATTTACAGTACTTGGGACACACATAGGAATAGAATAGAAATACCTGTAAATTTCTAAAAGTTTTTCCGCCGTGTGTTTTTTTTTTTCAAAATGTCATTTCAACCAAGCTCAGTGTTTGTAAAAATGGAAAACAGTTATAGCCTTTTTTATATGAAGGGGCATACATTTACATTTCTTCATCATTTATTACTATTTTCATAAAGACTCTTTTATTTACTCTGTTTTTTTTCAGTTTTAAGTGGTGTGAGGCTTGATTTCCGTATTTCGATATTGTAAGGGAAAGAGACGGATTCAGTGCAAGTAAGCAAGTGGGTGGGAATCAGATAACAAAACTGACCCGTACGAAAGGTTTATAGTTTGACTGCGTACACACTTTGTATTAAAAAAATAATAATGAAGTGACACAGATTCTAGATGGTGCGAGTCAAAAGATGTGTATTCGTATGCCTATTTGTAAAATAATCTATTCACAGTCACTTAAAAACCATCGCCAGAGGTGTTATCAAAATAGTATACACGTGTTTGACGGAAAATTTGATCGACATTAATTTTATATTTACGCAGATTTAAGTGTAAGTAAAAAATATTGCGAGATCATTTTTTTTAAGTATAAAAATGTATTTGTCTATTTCACCTTCCTAGGCATAATAGTATGACCGAAATCGATTGAATTCAATGATTTATGGCATATGCAAAGCAATAGTGATACATGATCCATTCCTAGAAAGATTTCTTGTAGTCTGGACTCTAGAGTCACACAACATGGGTCTCAGTAATGGACATCACTTGGACGCTGGGGCGTTTAAATTATATTGCGTTGTTGGAATATGCGAGACATAGTCGTAAACTTTTCCGTGGAACATCGATCAGTACCACAACTCACAAGTACAACACATTTCCTTTAAACTCAACCATAGCGTTACCAAAAAATATTTAGTAACTGAGTCACTCACTAGATGTACTGTTTCAGTTTTCATGTTTTTTTTGGTAAAAGCTTCAATTGATTTTAAACGTAGTATTGAATTTGCCATCAAAATGTCGCCATGAGTGACTACGTCCACTTAAATCCACCTATAGGTATACTTCGTTAGAGATTATGTACGCCTTGTGTAATCAACATAGTAATTTTATGGTTTCGTGTATCGATAGTTTTAACGATAGTTGCGAAGTTTGATGGCTTTTGTGCCGTGCCGTCTCATTTCGTATTAAAACAAGAAAATGTTCTTCAAGTGAGAGATAGTAATTATTTGTGTTTCTCCACGTTTTCGGTAACTTTGAGTTTGTGGTTGGTAATACTCGTATTATGACTGGATTCGGAGAGACTATTTAAAAGAAGTCTCAAGACTCACCTCTTCGTCCAATTGTATGGATAAGCGCCTTTGTAGTGACACACTGTCATAAAAGGCGCTATCCAAATTTTGTAATTATTAAATTATTAATATGCTTGACCTTCCACGCAATTTCCGGATCTCATGAACCTTTTTATTCCTGCTGTTTTCCTTAAATCAATTGATTCCATGACTCATTTTAGATTGTCTTGATTGCTATTCTAAAACTTCTTATTAAAAATTTACCAGAACATCTGGTGACGGGTGCTATCTACAAAATATAGTCATGATTGCTTCATTATAGTAGACTTGCTAAACTATTTTTCGTATTTTGAAAACAACCTACCTTAAATTTGTTAGTTTTCTTTCCTTGAAGTCAAGTCCAACATCCATGGTTTTCCATATGGACATCAATAGATTATTATTGCTTAATTTATGTTTTTTAAATTAAAAAAAACATAAATCAGTCAACATGAATTTTCCCAGTGTTATACACAAACCATGAAAAATTGTATATATTATTGCAATCATGGATTATTTTTTAATGACTTTTATGTCTTCAATCTTATTTATTTAGCTTTGTTAGCAAAAAACCTGACTTTGTTTGCAAATAACTATACGATCTGTCCGGTCGATAGCTCAGGTGGTAGAGTGCTTGCATTCCATGCCGAAAGCTCGGGTTCGAATCCCACCGAGGGGTTAGAAATGATTTCCCGTTTCGGTGTTTATTTCAAACCACAAAATAAAATATCGGCAAGGTTTACTCAGCCTTCACAAGAAATGAGTACCAGCACTCTCGGGAGCTGGGAAACCTCCACTTCAACTGGTTGGCGTAAGGCCGGCCCCTTACCTGTAAAAATAAATAGGTTCAACTCGCCACATGCTAACCCTTCGGGGATAACGCGGCAAGAAGTTACACTAAATGTGTAGCTTAGTTGCGTTTTTTTTTGCGTTTGCGTTGCATCTGTAACATGATGATGTGATCTAGCTAAATTGTCTGAATCACATTCAGGAAATGAGCCTGAAAAACATTACTGTGATGACGGGCCCAAAGGGGCGCAGGGCAGGGATTAGATTACTTGAGATTACACTTCCTTACTTTTTAGGTATACCTGAACTAAACATGTGACTTATGCGTTCGTTGCTTCGCCTCAGTCCACGGGCAGAGATATCGCCCTCATCGAGCGACTTGCTTTACGATTAAAATGCTTGACTCGACGCATGATTCGTGTCGTCAATCTTACATGTCCGGCTCGCTCCGATGCACACAAATCATCCCTCGGAGATCGGCCGAGGGCTTTACGATGCCCACCGAGAAAAACGACGATTTGCGATCGTAAACCTTCGTAGAGCTCCGCGAGTAGTTTTATACTCTTGTCCGACACCAATTTATACTAGCGCGTATTTTACCCAAATTAAATAGTTTCAAGCGCGTGCAATGCTTTTAAGCAAGAACATTTTTCATAATCTATTATGTAAGTTGCAAGCATTTATCGGCATTTGAGATTAAAATTTAATGCATGTCCACAAGTTGGTACATGTCAGTTCGCGCTTACACATGCTGCATGTGTACATACAAAATAAACCAAACCTCACATTAACATAAACTTTGCAACTCCTGCCGCCTTTCCCTGAAACGGGGTGGCATAGGCAAAAGTGTTTTTTATAGCATGTGGAATCAGCCTCATACAAAATATTTTTAAGTTGAAAAAGCAATTTATTTGAAGTTGAGAAAGACAAAAAAAAACGAAAATAAGGCGTACTACTAAAAATGACAAAATTCAGATTTATTTGTAGGATTTTCATTTAAATGTAAATGTTTTTTTCCAATTGATTTATAGATTTCCCTTAATTGGTTTTATTTGTGCTATCACCCTGCATTTGTATAAGGTGATTATTTAATTTATTATTAAGTTACTAAAGAACTGATTATATTTTCACAACGTAATTTATGCACAACGTAACGTTTAGAAGACAAAAATATTTACTACCTACATCAGTTTGATAATCTCGAAATTTATCTTGGCAAGATATTACTTTTTTTGGAAACATACGTAGGCATGTTTGTACTCAAAGCTAAATCCACTAACGTCAACTAAACTGAAAATTGAAAAATTCCTACAATTCCATTAATCTCCCCTTGGTGTTTTTTTATCTTGTAAATAATGCAATCGGTGGGAGATACGATACCAACATACAATGTCAAGATACACACGAAAGTTATCCTGACGTGAGAAATTTACTAAACGTAAAAAAAAATAATGTGACCCAAAATAACATGTATATTTATTTGATCAGTCAATCAACAAGTATTTATATCAATAATAGTACGTCAATTGCATCAAAGATGATGTGCGTTTTATCAGAAAGGAGATACGAATAAAATTTTAATATTTGTTCATAATTTTTACGTTTATTTGCTTTTTACCTATATATGCACAATATGACTCAATGATGAAAGTTCCCCCATTTATTTTTCAACAAGTTATTTCCTTTCGACTGCGTAGTAAAGTTACTTGTATTCAAATTGTACTGGTATCTACCTTGGTAAATAATTCAATCCCTACGTTAACATTTTTTCGACACGATATGAGCAAGTTGTTTTGGTTAGGTATGTACCTACTTCAGTCAAAGCAATATTTTTTTGAAATCTTTAATATTTGTGAATTGAATTTTAGTAAAAGATTTTTCATTTCTTACGCAGCGGCTCTTAGCTGCACATATAGTGGCATTTCTTAACATGGTGTATCCTTCAGGATTTCATATCGGACTTCATTCGTTCACCTTCAGGAGCCACCTATTTACTTAAAATAACGGATAAAGTCCGATATCGCTGTAGCAGAAAATGTTTTTATCATAAAAAGTTATATTAAATTAATATTTAAAAACACTTCATAAATGTAAGAAAACTTCAAATATTACGAATCTAAGCAATAATCATTTTTGAATTTAAAAGAATGGGTAGGTTGGTTTTAAAGAATTGATAAAACGTAAAATGTGCTCTAAGAATACAAAAACATATATAGTTCCAGCATGAGTTACAGGCTTATAACTCTACTAGGGGCGTTGCCCCTGGCTGCTACGCAGCCCAACCCCTTAACATTTGGTGAATGTGTATATTGCGCATAGTTTCCTCGCGTTAAAATTCGGAAAACATGTAAAAAAAAACATGCAGCCTTTGTAAAAGAAAATCGACCACCCATAGTTTAAAAAATGGTTCACTTTGAAGATTTCAGCTGTGTTTCAGGGAAGATTGGCAAGAGTTGCAGGGCTTATATTAATTTGAGATTGGGTTTTTATGTTGTAAGTCAACATGCATTATGTGTAAGCGCGAACTTATAAATGTCTGCTTGTGGGAATGCATTTAATATGAATCTCGATTGGTATGTATCTTTGCAACTTAGATTATAGAACTTAACAAAATAATTTCCTTGACTTATAGGTTAGTATGTGGCTGACCACCCATACTGTAAGAATGGTTTACCATGAAAATTTTATCTCTGTTTGAGGAAATGTCGGCAAGAGTTGCAGGGCTTATGTTCATTTGAGATAAGTTTTTTATTTTATAAGTCCACATGGGGCATTTGTAAGCGCGAACTTATACCTGTCTGCTTGTGGGAATGCATTTAATATGAATCTCAAATGGTATGTATCTTTGCAACTTAGATTATAGAACTTAATAAAATAATTTCCTTGACTTATAGGTTAGTATGTGGCTGACCACCCATACTGTAAGAATGGTTTACAATGAAAATTTTATCTCTGTTTGAGGAAAAGTCGGCAAGAGTTGCAGGGCTTATGTTCATTTGAGATTAGTTTTTTATTTTATAAGTCCACATGGGGCATTTGTAAGCGCGAACTTATACCTGTCTGCTTGTGGGAATGCATTTTATATGAATCTCAAATGGTATGTATCTTTGCAACTTAGATTAATGAACTAAACAAAATAATTTCCTTGACTTAAAGGTTAGTATGTGGCTGACCACCCATACTGTAAGCAATGGTTCACAATGCAAATTCACCTTTGTTTCAGGGAAGGTTGGCAAGAGTTGCAGGGCTTATGTTCATTTGGAATGGGCTGTTATGTTGTAAGTACACATGCAGCATATGTAAGCGGGAACTTATACATATCTGCTTGTGGGAATGCATTTAATATAAATCTTAAATGATATAATATATCTTTGCAGCTTAGATTAGATTAGATTAGATTAGAACTTATACATGTCTGCTTGTAAGAATGCATGTAATATGAATCTTAAATGTTATATATTGTTACGTTTTACCTGGGTTCTTTTAATTAAAACACAAGTTTAACACAAGTTAGCCATACAGTTTATTTACACAGACTTTCTTACAATAGATTTATTTTTAACAGACTTATTCTAACAGATTTATTTTAACACACTTATTTATTTCGTACAGATTACATTTATTTTACACCTTATTGGTCGCCCTGGCAACTAGATACTCCTCTGTGTGAGTGCTTCGAAGACTGACTCGCTTCAGCCCATTGTCGCCCTTCTTATAGCGGAACCTAGGGGCCATTCCAGCCTGCCCTAGAAACTTCCACTACCACAGTTGTATAGACGATTCTGGACATATTTATTTCATGAAGAGTCCATTTCCTACCTACATACACACCTTACAATTACAATCGTCTGGGCCAGAACATTCTCTCAAAACACACGTACACCAATAAACATCTACCAGTGTATTTCGTTACATTATCCCCCCCTTAGGCTGTTCCGCCCCGGAACAGTCTTTTCTTTAAGAAGGTACGGGCAGTTTGACCCACAGTTGCATCTAGTGGTCAGGAAAAATGACGTTCCACGGAATTTTCCCCTTAGGGTTTTGCCCGTCATTGCTGGCTGGTGTGGGGGGGGGTGCTTTCCTCTTGGCGGCCGGCATGGGCACCTTTCCTTGGTTGGGGGCGCCGCCTTGCGTCCCCGGTCGGCCACCGCTCCTCGGCTCCGCTTGCTCGCCGGCTCCTGCGTCAAAGGATCAGAATCCTTGGTCGTCGGAGCCGCTCTCCTGCTCGGAAACGGAGTTCTCACTCTCGGTCTCGTCATCTGACTCGCTGGGTTGCTTCCTGCCGCGCCATGCTTGGGTCGTCCCTTCTGCTTGCTCTGCTTGGCTGAGCCCCTGCGGGCGGGGGCGCGGCGCCTGCGGGAGGGAGCGCCCCCCTCCCCCACTGACGGGTCAAAGTCAGAGTCCGCCTCCTGTCCGGAGCCACTCGGGTTGAACGAGCCATCTGAATCCCCTAATTCATCCCTGCTGACTTTGGGTCCCCGCACTTTGGTTTCCGGATCTGTTTCATACTCCTCGTTAGAGTAATCTCTCTTGACAATAGCAGCAGCGGACCTTCTGGGCCTGCCTCCCGTGGCCTCGCCGCGGTCAGTCACCGGCCTCTCCTTCATCAGCCCCCTGGCGTGCGAGGAGGCCTGCTTTGGCAGCAACAGGAAGCCCACCACCCTGCTGGCCAGCTCCGTGGGCGCGCCCCTCTTGTCCAAGCCTAGCTTCTCGCACAGCGTCCGCAGCTGCTTGGGCTCCAGCTTCTGCACCTCCTCCAGCTTGGCCTTGTGCTCAGGCGTGTCCTTCTCAAACTCGTAGCCCTTGAACTTCTTTTTGTTGCGCTTGATCTTGATGAGGTTCGTGCGGCACAATTGATTGTACAGGAACTTGAGGTCCTCCATCTTGAACCTGGAGATGGCCACCTCCACGTCGGGGATGTGGTCGATGGGGATGCCCCGGCCCGCGGGCACGGGCACCGGCGGCTCCACGGCCTTCTTCTTCTTGGGCGCCTCCTCCACGGCCTCCTCCGCCTTCTTCTTGGGCGCGGGCTTCTTCTTCACACTGTTGGCCTTCTTGGCCTTCTTCTTCTTGGGAGCCTCCTCCATGGCCTCCTCCGCCTTCTTCTTGGGCGCGGGCTTCTTCTTCACACTGTTGGCCTTCTTGGCCTTCTTCTTGTCCTTGGCGTCCTCATCCTCCTCCTTGGCGTCCGTCTCCTCCTTCGCATCCTTGTCAGCCTTCACCTCGGCCGAGTCACTCTTGCCGTTTTCAGCCGACTTGACATCATCTTTGTCATCTTTGCTGTCAGCTGCGTCCTCAGCCTTGAGCTGGCCGTTGTTTTTGGCCTTCAGGTCTCCCTTCCCCAACTTCTGAGACGACTCATCCTCAGTTGACATATCGGCCTTTTTGTCATCCTGATTATCACTTAATTTTACACTATCAGTGTCCACCGACATTCTTAAGGCTAGGTTTTTAGCCCTCTCCTCCTTCCAACCAGCTAGGTCTTCCCTCAAGCTCTTGAAGTTGGCAGCCATCTTTGTTTTAAACTCTTCCACGGCTCGCTCGCGGTCCCCTCCAGACGCCATGACAAAATATGCCGGGTCTTCGCCTGACTGTTCCAAGGCCTCCATGAGGCGTGCTTGTAAGGCCGCCTTCCCTCCTGAGGTCTCCAGGTCCCTCTCCAGAAGCTCATTTTTAAGCTCCGAGACTTTGAGGTCCTTGATGTTCACCTTAGCCATTTTTTTTATTTTAACAAAAATTTAAATTTACTTCAAAACAAATTATTTTACAAAAAAAATATTTTTAAATTTCAAATAATGATATTAGATAATGATTATTTACTTTGCTTCGTCATCGGCTAATGAGTATTTACTAACACTAACACAATATTATTAACACGTTATCTATCCACACTTCAATCAAATTTTTAGCGGGTAACCACACGATCGTTTTTAATTCACGTTTAATCAGTTTTATTTAAAACTTTTTTTTTATTCATTAGTTTTTATTATGTTGCCCAGATATATTTTTCAATACTCTCAAGCACAGTTTTTACTTGGTACTTGGTTTTAAACTTCACACCGGACACCACTGTTACGTTTTACCTGGGTTCTTTTAATTAAAACACAAGTTTAACACAAGTTAGCCATACAGTTTATTTACACAGACTTTCTTACAATAGATTTATTTTTAACAGACTTATTCTAACAGATTTATTTTAACACACTTATTTATTTCGTACAGATTACATTTATTTTACACCTTATTGGTCGCCCTGGCAACTAGATACTCCTCTGTGTGAGTGCTTCGAAGACTGACTCGCTTCAGCCCATTGTCGCCCTTCTTATAGCGGAACCTAGGGGCCATTCCAGCCTGCCCTAGAAACTTCCACTACCACAGTTGTATAGACGATTCTGGACATATTTATTTCATGAAGAGTCCATTTCCTACCTACATACACACCTTACAATTACAATCGTCTGGGCCAGAACATTCTCTCAAAACACACGTACACCAATAAACATCTACCAGTGTATTTCGTTACAATATGTTTGCAACTTAGATTACAGATTGAAATCCATTTTTATTTGGCTTTTTTTTTTTTTTTAATTTGCATGAAATAAAAAAAAATGTAAAAAAAACTTTCACGTTTTGCCGCTAGATGTCAATATTGTTCCATACATTTTCAGTATGAACAAACAGATATTTTGCTAAAAGTTTTCATACATTTGTAAACACACACGCGAAAGCTCGCAGCATTGCAGCATATATACAAAAATTAATTTGCCATAGGTCATGAATGTGTTTCATCTGCTGTGATGGCATTGGTTTGGAAAATCGAAACTTGACGACGAAAGACGACGACGAAGGGCAATATAATAAAGGATGGTTACAGGTTACTCAACAGCGTGAATGTAGAAGAAAAAGCTCAATATTAGAGTTCTGAGATCCTGTTTTCGCTGTAGGTACATTTAAATTGTTGTATGTTTATGCTGTTGGGCCTGTTATTCGAGTATTTCCAAAGAAAGCATTTAAATGTAAAGCAACCCCAAGTTGTTGCCTTCACAAATGAAGCGAAATGAGGTGCACCTGCCTCCATATTACTATAACGTGAGCCCAAATCTAAAGGAACCACTTCTATGCGCGAGCTGTATGACGTGTTCATATTCGTCAGCTTCCTAAACCAGAGGTCTGTAACATGCGGTCTGCGGACTTTTCCAATCAACCTTCGGCCACGTTTCGAAAAAGTCACACTATCCTCATTTTGTGTGTCTGTAAAAATATGTTCAAAACTCTGGACCAGAAACAATGTACGAGTAAGTGCGTAGAATGCATATCTACGATAGAATGACTATACGTCTCGTACGGAGTAACAGGAAGAGTACTTGCAGGCCTAGATTGATGGTGGTTTCAACGGTGTGAAAGCACCAGGGCCCTTACTATCCAAGGGTCCCCAAAAACTTTTCAACGTACTCCTACAGCGAATTGAAGCATTTTTATGACAATTGAATTTTCGCTACTGAATAGTAGATGGTTTAGAAAATGTAAAACTTCTCTTAAAACGCCTGTTCTGTACTGTTACTGTATCCTACCGCCCGCGACGTTCCACTAAGGTCGGTAATAATAATAATAATAAATTGACAATATTTTTAGTGCCGTTTTGTGAATTCACTGCAAGGGCACTGCAGAGCCATAGCCCCTCCTGAACAAGCATGTCTTTAATCCTGCATTTAAATGCATTTGTACTCTCCACAGCTCTCAGCTCGTGTGTTAAGGCATTCCATAGCTCTGCAGATGCGTCTCCACTTTTTCACCTCTGTCTGCACTTAGAGGATATTGTTTTTTTTTTGTTAACGTGATGTTAGAATATTTACGCAATGTTGTATAATCAGGTAAAGGTTCGTTTTGATTCTCAATTAGTAAAAAAGGTCTCTCCTTGCACCAAGATCCCCGGATGGCTTAATCTGAGCTTGACTATTCGTGTCCCGTTATTCTCAAGTTGGAAACAAACTGAAGGTCAAATGCTCTGCGGAAATATGCTTCGGGAAGTGGATGGGTGCAAAACGGGGTTTTCAAAGTTCACCCGCTATGTTATTTGCAGAAAATTTCTGACCCAGCCCGTCGTGTTTAACTGTTTGTGACCCCTGTTCTAAACTAACAAGTAGGAAGATGAGAGCCGGTTCTGTGAAGGAAGGGTTGGAGCTTGTTTGAATCATTACGGACAATGGAAGCATGTAAAGTTTAACGTTTTATGTATTTGGTATATCAGGTGTTTTATATGTTGAGGCGTAACTTACAAAATCATTGAAACAGGGAGTTACTCATATGATCTTAGTGTGTGCTTGCCATTATTTATGACGTGGTTAAAATAAAGGCTTTGGTTTCTGATGTCACGAGCTCCATCCTCTATTTATCATGTTGTTCCTTGACTTATAGGTTGGTATGAGTCTGACCACCCAAACTGTAAAAAATGGTTCACTTTACCAATGTCAACCCTGTTTCAGGGAAAGTCGGCAAGAGTAGCAGGGCTTATGTTCATTCGAGATTGGGTTTTTATAATGTAGGTCCATATGAGGCACGTGTTTGCGCGAAATTATACATGTCTGCTTGTGGGAATGCGTTTAATATGAATCTTAAATGATATGTCTTTGTAGCTTAGATTTAGATTTAGATTTATTTTGTCCATCTTTGACCAGCTTTCTACAATGCTGAACCGGTACATCGTATTTGTGTTTTTCACTAACTCTTTAAGACTATATCTCTTCCTGGTAAGTATTCATGACAATTTTATCATTATTTAAAATCGAGATCTGCAAAAGTGGTTAAGTCATCACAGCTTTATAAAGATCATCTTCATCATTTCACTTTAACTCTGAAGATGCCCATCATCGACATGGGTGAAACTTCCGAAAGCTCCAGCTCACACAGACCTCAGCAACAGATCCCGGAAAGCAGCACTCCAGCATCATCAGCCGGCGGTGTAAGCCTTAAACTCCTATTTAGTGGTTGAGTGTACACATTACATACATAGACAAAATAAAACTTGTGTTCTTATTGAAAAAAAAATGTAGAAGTGAGTAAAATATTAAATACAAAATTTTATTCAAGAAAACGCAATAATATGATCATTTTGGAGCTTCCCATATTTATTACACTTGCAGAATGTGACAGTCTAATTACAAATTGATTAGTTTTTTAAAAATCGAATTTTCTCAAGCAAAATAATTTGCTTGATAATTATGTGATTTATTTGCTCTGAAACAGTTTTAGTGATCGAAAAACTTAAGGTTTCAAATAGATTAACTTATTCTTTTCATTAATTGTCATTTCATTCTTGACCTGTCCGTAGCTCAGTGGTAACACTGCGGACTCTGAATGAGAAGGTTGTGGGTTCGAATCCCGGCGGAGCACAAAAAATATACCATTTATATTTTCAAATTTGCTCTTCGCTGGGTTGAAAAATTCATAAACCTTTACCAATGACCGGTCACCAAAGGTCCATACAGCCTCACAGCAACTGGGTCTTGCTTGAGTGTTGGCGC
This sequence comes from Agapetus fuscipes, assembly GCA_951799405.1. Taxonomy (NCBI): domain Eukaryota; kingdom Metazoa; phylum Arthropoda; class Insecta; order Trichoptera; family Glossosomatidae; genus Agapetus; species Agapetus fuscipes. Next base: position 7,468,821 of record OX637338.1, read on the forward strand.
TTTGTAGCGACGACCAAGCTCGTACACCTCTGCGGCACTACAACAAGTGTCATAGACCGCTAGAGTCTCTAGAATCTAGGGAGTCTCCCGCAAAGGATTTCTTAAAAAAAAATTTTTTTTTCTTAAGTATAATACCGGATTCGGTAATTCATCTGGATTTTCCTTTTGGAATAACCACCAGTTTTTTTTTGTATTTGGTATTCAAAACCTACTTGTAAAATTCCATTTTTTTTATTGTTGTTTTCGGGGTTTTCATACACTTTCTAAATAGTATGTACCTAGTAGGTGCATTGTTAAAGTAAACATTTAATCCATCTTAGGATTAACCGAAAAATATTTTGAGTGTTTTTTGGCGTTATCGATAAAGGTCATTTACCTGTCGATAAGCACGAATATTTCATTTCACACCATTGATAATATTTTTTTTCTTAAAGTAAGTCTTATAATAATAATAATAATATTAGGATGATTTATTTGGTGAGCGCTGTTTTTGTGTGTATCACACCTCAAGAGCCCTCTGCGAGCTTGGTCGTCGCTGTAGAAAGCGCCAATTCTCAAGCAAGACCCAGTTGTTGTAAGGTTGGATGGACCTTTCAGTGACCGGTCTTTGGTAAAGGTTTATGAATTTTTCAACTCGACGTAGAGCACATTCGAAATATAAATGGTATATTTTTGTTTTTCGCCGGGATCCGAATCCACAACCTTCCATTTACGAGTCCGAAGTGTTGCCACTACGGACTACGGACCGGTCCAAGTCTTCATCTATTTCAAATGAATTTATTTATTTATTCTGCATTTTATTATTGATTGTTGATTTTATTATTGATTTTATTATTGCGGTTGACCTTGACTTATGGGTTGGTATGAGGCTGACCACCCATAGTCCCATACTGTAAAAAATAGTGCATTTTGTCAATGTCACCCCTGTTTCAGGGAAGGTCGGCAAGAGTTGCTGGGCTTATGTTCATTTGAGATTGGGTTTTTATATTGAAGGTCCACATGCGGCATGTGTGAGCGCGAAATAATGCGTGGCTGCTTGTGGGAATGCATTTAATATGAATCTCAAATGATACATATCTTTGCAACTTAGATTTAGATTAAGACCACATATATTGTAAAATTGGTATATTTTTGACAATGTCACCCCTGTTTCAGGGAAGGTCGCCCTGAGTTGCAGAGGTCATGTTTATTCTTTTAAGTAGACATGATGTTTGTGGCCGTGCATTCAATAAGAATCTTAAATAATAATAATAATATATCCATCAAACTTAGATTAAGATCTAATCTAATCTAATCTAAGTTGCAAAGATATGTTACATTGAAGATTCACATTACATGCATTTTCACAAGCAGACACGTACAAGATCGCGCTTGCACATGCCGCATGTGAACCTACAACATGAAAACCAAATCTCAAATGGACATACACCCTGCAACTCTTGCCGTCCTTCCCTGTAACAGGGGTGACATCGGCAAAGTGAACCATTTTTACTGCATGGGTGGTCAACCGCATACCAACCTATAAGTCAAGGAACTAGATAATAGATTTTTTCTCAAAATGGAAAATATTCTATCTAAGTTGTTGATGCATGGCAGGTCTCTTACTTGTGTAAAGAAATAGGTTCCACATGCCAAGACTACCGGAATCTAACGGAAATAAATTGCACACAAATACACAGCTTAGATCCGTATTTTTAGCCGGTAATAAGATAAATCTCTTAATGCGTTCTCGGTCTCTTTTAACAAAATATAAAACAAATGAATGAGTCATTTTGTTCATAAAGCCGGCGGGGTGCCCTCGTTAATATTCACAATTCAGGTTTTGTATCGACTATAAGTGTGATACCGGTACTTAGAATACCATTCAAATTTTGCTGTACCCCAAGTACTAAATTTAACGTTTAAAGTCAACAAAAGCGTTGAGCAAAAATATATGAAAACTAAAACGCTCAGCAGGGGCGCTGTTTTTGTTTCACGTATTTTTTTTTGCTTTACGCTAAAGCTGAGTTTTAGTGTCGAATTTTATACTCGGGAAACGGATCTGAATGTGCAAGTAAAATTATTTCTGGTGCATTGGAAGCTTATACCAGTTTATTTTATTGTCTCAAGTGGAGGTCCAGAGCCCCAAGTATAATAACTTACGTATTAACTCAACCATAGCGTTTACCAAACTATGTGAGGAAGCTAAGATGTTACATCTATTGAGCGTTTTAGTTACCCTACATTTGTTTGTAAAACGTTTTTTACGTAAAGTTTTATGGTTGGGGTAGTGATGTACAAATGTATGGAGAACTGGTTGTTGGGCTACTATAACTGGTACTCTGAGTGTGATTGGGTAAGCTCCCATACAAGTTATTGTCACAGTTATTAACGAGTATAAGTTACTCGATATCGGGCTACGAAAATATTTCAGGAAGACAAAGTAAAAGCTTGATTTAAAAAAAAAAAATTTGATCTCTGAAACTAAAATACCGTTATTAAATGACTACCCTTTCTACAATTCAAAGTTTTAGTTGCAAAGGTATATGAACATTTAAAATTCATATTAAATGCATGTCCTCAAGCAGACAATTTTAAATTCGCGTTCACAAATTAAAATCCAAAACTCAAATGAATACAAGCCCTTCAACTTTTGCCGACCTTCCCTGAAACACGGGTGACATTACCAAAGTGAAGTATTTTTACAGTATAGGTGGTCAGCCTCATACCAACTTATAAGTCAAGGAATTGATCTCATGACGCTGATGATCATAAAAATATTGTGTGGGAGGTTCAGATAGGCTACTAAAATAATTCAACAAATTTATGTTCAACACAAAACAAAGCCAACGCAACACGCACCACAACACTATGCATCTAACAGCCCTGCAACGAAGGATCGAGGCATAAACTGCCACATCACCAACACCTCTGCGGCACTACAACAAGTGTCATAGCATCCTCTGAAGAGAATCTGAAGTCTCTTCAGAGTCTCTGAAATCTAGGGAGTCTCCCGCACAGGATTTCTTTAAAAAAAAAGGTTTTTACGAGGAATAAAATAATGACTCAATTACCCATAAAATATTTTCTCGTAGTTATTCCAATTTGTCCTCACAGACCGTGAAAACATTAACGACCAACACACCTTAATACTAATCACGAACTTTGATTGATGCGCGGATAACAAACAGCTAGCCATCTCAGTCATTCCTCGAAGACTAGGGTATCGTGAAAGAGAGACAGACTACTTGATGATGGGCTCCTTGTCAATTGAGATGGTCCCTTAGCTTTATAATTATAATATGTATTAATGTCCGTCAACATGTGATACTTACCTTCCTACTTGTAAGATTTGTAAGGTACATAATTTCAAAGGGTTCACAGAAGAAACATATTAATTTTGAAACGACGAAGGATCCGATTTCTGTCTCAGAAATCTCCCGTATCACGAAGTATGTACATACGTGCGAGAAGATTTTTTCTATGAAATGGAATGGCTATTTTTTCCCTGCCGATAAGTGGTTGGTATAAAACTTACCTGTAAAAACAAAAAAAAGGCTTAAAACTTTAAGTTAAGCAGTATATCAATTACAAACTGATTTGTTCATCGAACATAAAGTAAGATTATTGAACTTTTCTTAAAAAGAAATCATGTTAACGAATCACAACTAAAAACGCAACTAAGCTAAATATAAAGTGTGACTTCTTGCCGCGCTATCCCCGAAGGGGTCGCATGTGGCGAGTTGAACCTATTTATTTTTACAGGTAAGGGGGCCGGCCTTATTTTCTTGTTTAAAACTTGTAAAAACCATAACCAAGTTATGATACTATTACACTGTAGAGCAACTTGCTTTGAACATCTAAGGTGCAGTGAATGCGCGATCAAGTTTCCTGTGAATCATCACCCATTCACCTTAACACAAGACTCGTCCTCGTTCTGCCAAGAAAACAGGGAGCAGTCCCTCCTCGGAGAGCCTCTTCCATTGAAATCCTTTCCACGCTTGGCTTCCGCCACTCCTTACTCCTATCATTCCCATACTGTGACCACTTGAGCATGTAAATCAACACTCAAAGCATAAATCTTAACGTCCAAACTCAATCAAAGCGCTTAACAAAAAACATACTAAAACCAAAACAGCGCATCTAGCTAGCGTTTTAGTTTCAAACCATTGTGATTGAATTCAGGCGTTAAGTTGCATACTTGGGGCTCTCTGTGCTAGATTAAGCATGAATTCAATGTGTAATAAAAATCAAATGAGCGACTTATAATTGCGGCTAATGTCGAGTGAGTGAACTTTGATTCTTTGTTGGAAATGATGGAAAGACAATGCCAAGGAAGGGTGCTGCGTGGTAATCAAAGGATGTAGGAGTGTCAGGTTGGAGATTGCTTTTATGAAATGTGGATTCAAATCATGTTGTAAATTAAACAGAAAAATGAAGCAATCATAATTTTTAATTGACTTTTGTAAATTTTAACCCACTTGTCTTGTCTTGTCTTGTATCCTGCCGCCATTCCTCTAGGGGTGGCCGGTACCTCCACACAAGTGCCTCCACTTGACTCTGTCCCTGCATACTTCTTTCATCTCATCTAATTTCATCACTCTTTTCATGCATGCTCTTCTCTTGTTTCCACTCTGTAAATTCCATTCATTCGCAATCTCACTTATCTGATCAATCCATTCTTTTCTAGGTCTTTCCCTTCCACGCTTACCTATTACCTTCCTTTTATACACTCTTAAAAAATAATAATTGTAGCTAATACCATGATATGGTTTGAGTCAGTTTACACATTTTTAATTTTTGACTTACTCTTTCTCCTTACGATTCCTTGACTCAATAGCAAAAAAGGCTGCTTAGCTATGATACACAGAAATCTGAAATATTACCTATCTTTGTACGATAGGAAAAGATTATTCCAGATGTGTCGGTGTGCAATAGACTTCTTCAGTTTTTTCAACATCACATCATCATCGTGCTAAAGAGATCCATCGTCAATATGGGTGAATCCTCCAGAAGCTCCACTTCTGTAGCCTAGTGTGTCTGTAGTCCACGGCAACAGATACCGGAAACCAATTCTCCAAATTGTCGATGTTTTAGCCACAGCTATGTTAACAGATTATACAAACTCCAATATTATATGAATCAATTTAGATTTCAATGAGGTCATCGCATTGGTAGCATCTCTACAAACGCACAAAAGACATTTGAACCCTTTACCTGCTCCTTTCAAGCAACTTACAATAAAAAGATACTGCACCTTCGAGTAGGCAGGCACTGCCCATTGAAGCGTTCATAAGATATTCATATGAGCTTGTGCTGTACCGGTGGATGGAGACAAAGAGCCAAGTATGCACGTAACACCGGATGCACGGGCTGAATGAGCCCACTCGTGCAGAGTCCAGTACCCCAAGTAGGTCTAAACTCAACCAAAGCGTTTTATCCAAAAGAGCTAAGAAACAAAAACGCTCACTTGAAGGGCTTATTTAGTTTGCATAATTTTTCTAAACGTGAAGTTGTATTCTTGAAGCCCAGGAGATCCGTCCGCACGCATAATTTTATTTCTCGGGTCTAAGGTCTAAGTTCAACCTATTTCGTTTGTTGTTCAATAAAAGACGTTTCTTATGATGGTCATCGTGTTTTATTTATTTTTTAAATCATATCCTGTATCCATTGAACATACTAATAAATAAATAAACACTCAATTCTGAAATTTATAAGTAGGTATGCGTTTTAATGTAAGTCTAATCTAAGTTGCAAAGATATGTATCATTTGAGGTTCATATAAAATGCATTCTCATAAGCAGACACGCATAATTTTGCGCTCACACATGCCGCATGTGGACCTTCAATATAAAAACCCAATCTCCAAAGCCCTGCAACTCTTGCCGACCTTCCCTGAAACAAGGGTGAAGTGAACCATTTTTTACAGTATGGGTGGTCACCCTCATACCAACCTTTAAGTCAAGGAATATAATAATATAAGTACTTGTAATACAATGATAAAAGTATGTAAATTTAAAACGTATGATGACATACTTTTTTGTGATAAATACCCATATTTATCAAGTGGTATAGAACAGACTTATTTATTTTATAATATTTTTTACGAGGTTTGAAAAAATACGCATTTTTCTTGAATAGAGTGGCTTAAATATGGTGTACCCAAGTTTTTTTAACGTAAATTGCCAGTTAACCTATGACAGTGCAGTGCCTATCATCTACCTAATAAAATCTACCTCGTAAATGCACTGAGGCTCGAAACTAATTGAAGTCAAAACTAATTTCCCCTGTCTTCCAGGTCAAAAAACAATATTTTTTTGAAGTTACAAATCATAAACGAACCTGGGTCACATTCCGATGAGACCTTCTCAATGATCCTTGATATTCTTCTCTTTTAGAATCAAGGTAGAAAAAAAAATGGAGAAAGAATTGTTAAACCTGTATACAAAATCTTTCCATTCAATTTACTTCAGAATAAATAATATAATAGAAATAAGTAAAAGTGACCTTCACGAGCGTGAGAAACTATTTTCAAAAGAAATTTATCCAAATTGATGGATAAGCCACCAGCTGATGTCTACCTAACATTTGTTATTATTTTGGAAAAAGTAGTAGGTAGAATTTTAAGTTTTCAATTTGGTCCCTATGCAGGTGCTTAATATGCAACAATATTGAAAACATCTTTCTTGTTATTGGTTTTGATTCAAGCTGAGGCTTTCGGGTATTATGGAAATTCAATAGCCTGTGGGAAGAAATCATCGACAAACAACAGGTGAAACTCCGAAGAAATCTTTCTTTTCGATTCTCAATTCAGACCATTGCGCATTTCGTATGGGAACAATTTTGTTTACTTACCTATGTTTTATATTCCAAAATGGATGTCTACCTAAAAACATGTACGTTATCTATCTTAATCTTGTGTTTTTTTTTTGTGACTGGTTGATTAATTATATTAGTAATCCCTGTGAGGCTATTTTAAGAATCTAATAAAATTATTGTAAATTTTCAGTATTTTGTTTTTAACAGTATTTTGTTATGATTCATTTTAAAATAGGAAAATAATATGAAAGGCCTTGAATATTTATCTTATTCCTTGATTTATGTGTGGTATGAGGCTGACTATCCATATTGTAAAAAATAGATAACATAAACTCATGTTACACAAGTTTAAGGGAAATACGGCAACAATTGCACTGTTTATGCTCATTTGATGTATGGGATTTATTTTGTATGAACACATACAGAATGTGCAATAAATAGAAATTTTAGATGGAAATATATCTTTACAATTCCGATTTCGACAAAAACTTCGACAAAGGTAAGCTGGTACGGCGAATGATTTTTTTGAAATATGGAGTTTGTTCAAGTTTTAACAAGTCAATTTTTCAGCAATTTCAAATTGATTCATAAATCTGCACACGCCGACTGGCACAAGATCTCATTTTAAATTGATTTTTAAAAATGTCTAAAATTCATGCCGATGTAAACATCATACGAATGATGTCCTTGAAAGAAAGTAGAATGGATTATTTACTCTCACATGCACTTGGTACAAACTGATACCAAACATTGCTTGAACAAACAGTAAAACTTGATGATACGAGTAGGTACGGTCACATAATGACTGTAAACATGCACCATCAAGAACAAACACTCAGAGATATGACAGCATTTCTACTTGTTTTTGATGAAATTTTGGAAGTTTTATTACTTTATGAATCCATCGATAACACATCATATTTGTATCTTTATTTTGATACGAAGTGGTTGGTAAAATATTTTTTGGTGTATGACGTTGAGCCATCAATAAATTGTAAACAAGTTCTTATGTTCAATTCTTATTTCTTAACACGTGTTTTGTTTTTTAACGAAAAACAAAAAAAAAACTAGATAACAGTCCGGTTTTCGCTGAAACACGGGTGACATTGGCAAAGTGAACCATTTTTTACTGATTGTTCAGACTCGTACCAAACTATAAGTCAAGAAATCTTATAAGGAATCTGTCTGTAGTCAAATATTTAGTTTTTTTGTGAATGACTTGCGTCGGATTCGGAACTTACCTAAGCAACCAATCGCGAGTGCCAACTCGACTAAAGGCTAATTCGGACCCGGCGACTAATTTAGACGAGTAGCGAGTAATTTAGTGGCTAAACATGTGCGAACCACAAAAAAATAGTCGAGTAGTTTAGTCAATGATTTAATCGAGTCGATACATTTAACTCTATTTTAACGGGCGAGTAACGCCCCGCCCACCACTAAATTAATCGCTACTCGAATAAAATATTCGCCTTGTCCGAACTAGGCTAAAGCGACCCGACGACGTGACGTCACCTTTTTTTATCCCCCATCAAATGTGCGGACTCCACTATTCAGTTCTATCATTGTTCGAGACTTGTAGTCAAGTGCAAACATCACATGTAATAGAGATGTCAACGATCTTGTCATACTTGTGTAACGAACTTGATAAATAATTTCATCGCTACTATCACTATTTGTATTATCAATCAGAAGTTGTTAAACAAAAATAGTGACGAATGTTTTTATCATGTAAGCTTTGTCTTGCTATCGGAACCGAACTTTGTACCTTATTGCTAGCCAACACAAGTGCCTCGTGTGTAATGACCAATTTTCAAGGTAGGTAAAAGTAATGATAAAATAACTTATCCGCCTACATCAAGTGTTTTATTTAAGTACTTAAACTATTTGTTTACATTTAAGAAATTAGAAACACGAGATAATAATAAAGCACCCACAAATTTCTTATTTTCTGTGAGTCATGCGTGCTTCCAGTATCAGCCTATGGCTTGGAAACAAAAGGGCTCACTCAGTATAGCAACAACAGACTAAGATCGTGCCAAATAACGATTGAAAGGAGGATGCTAGGAATCAGCCCCAGAGACAAGGTTCCAAACCAGGATAACCGTAGACTCATGAGTGGTACGCTTAGAAGGGCGTTGGGCAGGTCACGTTGCAAGGCAGGACCATGAGAGGTGGCCGAAAAGGATCGTCCAGTGGCAGTGAGGAGTGGGGAGATCTTAAATGAGGTGTCTGGGAGACATAAGAACTGCAGGCAGAGGCTGGCTGAACACAGCAGCCGATAGACAAACATAGAGCAGATTGGAGGAGGCCTACGTCCAGAAGTGACTTAGAAAGGCTGAAGAAGGAAGAAAGGGGTGACTAGTGGCACTAAACAGCGCTGTATAAAATCGACCAATTAATATCATATTTATTTTACAGCAAAATCATGCATGAAGCATGTTTTTCTAATGTAATAATTGGATTTTGAAGAAAAAGTGAGATTAGATTTTTTTTCGTGAATTGATTAGAATTAGTCCTTGACTGTGTTATTCGTTCTCGGCGGAACTGAAAAAAAAATATGCTAAAAAACTGCAACGAAAATATTCGCAGCCGAAAAAAAACAGTCTACCCGACGGTCATATGCGATAATGGTATTCCGTTATGGTAATGCAACAGCAGTCGAACATTTCAGTCTGCTGCAGTATTGGCACACTATTCGATTTGATAAACAGCTGAAACAGATGAGAAGTTCGAGGTTTTACAATGCCATTGGCAGGTAGTATGCAATTTTCTGAAAAAAAGATATAGAAACATTTCATTCTTGAAGTAGTACTTGTTAGTGATGTTTTGTCATGTGACTTTTTGTCCTGGTGTTGTTTTGTCATTGTGATGTTTAGTCATGTGTCGTTCTTTTATGTGTCGTTATGTCATGTTTTTTTAAGGAATCCTATTCGGGAGATTCCCTAGATTGTAGTAGTAGTGTGGGTGATGTGGCGCTTGATGTCCTGATTATTTGTAGCAGGGCTGTTAGCTGCGTAGTGTTGTGTTGTGTGTTGCGTTGGCTTTGTTTTGAGACACTGAAAGAATGTGGCGATTGATATTAGTGTTTAATAGGACAAGGTTTTATTGGTGTGGGAACACAGATGTCGGTTCCTTGGTCGATGAACGATGTGATCAGAATGGACTAAATACAATATTTGATTTTTGTCTCTCGGCAATCAAACGTAACACATCTACGTGGTATTTGTCCTTGGCAACCAATAACAACATGTAATTGCCTGTCCTCTAGTACGGATGTGCATTGAATGACGTCACAATATTTCTGTGTTTGAAATTTGTGCCACGTGCATTCATAGTGCTTGTTACTGAATTCGGAATTTCGTAGATGAAGTGATTGGAAGGTGGCAGATTTTGAAAAGTCATAAGAAAATGTTATTTTTGTAATGTTTTTGGATACGTATTTTATCAAAAACAATATTTTTCCTTAACAACTATTTACAATGAGGTCGGAACGTTTTTGAATTTGACAGTTTTTTCTCGGCAAGCAAACGTTCCAGTCTTGCATAGGACTGTTGTCCTTAGGAAACAGTAACAAACTAAGAGTTTTAGGCTTATACAATATTTGTATGCCTTTTCCCTAGGAACCCGGTAGGGTGACGACACAATATTGTATATGTCAATCCACGTGCGGACCTCTTTGTTACCAGATCAATGTTGTGTCTTTGAAAATAGTAAAGTTAACTAATGATGTTTTCTTATTTGAAAATTTCTTTTTTAGTGCTGTACTGTAAAACTCCCTTCAACGGCGCTGTCAATCCTCCATTGTTTTTTTTACAAAAATAAAATTGATATTAAGAAATATAAAATTACAACTGATTAAAAGGCCTGCTAAAATTCACATTGTGATTCATATTCTTCGATGATGATGATGATGATGATGATGGATAATTTCTTTCCTGTGGCGCCATTTAATGGTCCAGGACCATCTCAAGGGCGCCATGGCTTCTGGAGAAAAGTAGTGTCTTCAGTTCCTTTATTTTCCTTTATATTCCTTCAGTTCCGATATTGTTTATTGACGTAAAAGTAATCTGGATTACTAGTAATGTCAGCACATTTTTAACTGTTCATATACGTCATTACTCATTAAATGAGTTGGTTCTTTTTTCCCACCTTAGATGGACAATTGCAGCTGTGGATTTGTTTTGTTATTTTCATTAGTCAGTGAAACTCTTTTGCAAGATATGACTAAGCAAATCATCAATTTGCGTGTTCAATTGTATTTTTACTCGATTCAATATGTAATCAAAGTTGCAAATAAATATAAACATTTAAAATTCGTATTAAATTCATATCCACAAACAGACACGTGTAAGTTAATAATAACTTACAAACAAAAACTATGCAAATTTCGCCTACCTTTCCTGAAACATAGGTTATATTGGCAACATGTCAACCTATAAGTCAAGGTACTTATATCATAATTGGTATTTTTATTTATTTATTCATTAATTCTCAATTAAAATGAGTTTGTGCCACAAATAAGGACTGACATTCTTGTACATAATGCAGAAAAAATAAAAACAAAGTATTAGTTATAATTCCCAAGGCTCTCACTATCTAGGTTATTTTTATAAAAAATACATAATTAAAACAGTATTAAATTTATAAAAATAATTAAAAAATAAATTTTCCAACAAAGACTAATTTGTGATATTTTTTTGTACGTGGAAATGATAGCAGGGCTCGTAAAAAGTGAATCAATGATTTGGTTACGTTCTGAAGTAAATCCAACACAAATTCATTATTTCCGCACGCTTATGTGCGGTGATTAAAGCAGAGACTTGCATTAAACAAAATCGGGTTCCAAATATCACCACCGTCTGGGTCAAAAAGTTAATAATTCAAATTTATTCCCATTCTGTGTCTGGCTGGTTTATTTTCCGCCATTTTCAATACTGATCAATGACACTGCATTTCGAATGCACAACGCGAAAAAAATGTAAAAAATCGCATTCAATTGGCACCGACGAAATTTACTATTCCACGGTCAAAAGCAAGACAAATAGACCTGTCTAGCACATGTCGTATACTAAAAATATACACAGCTTCACTCTAACAAATGTGACAATGAGTTTACTTTAGTCTGTTTATCTATAGTCTAATTTACAAATGTATTATACTAAATGCGTTCTCATACACAGGCACGTGAGAGTTCACTCTTACACATGCTGCATGCATACTAGAAAAAAAATCTCAAATGAACGAAAGTCCGGTAAATTTTGGCACCCATTACTGAAGCAGAAGTGGCATCATATCAACCTATTAGGCAAGAAATAGGAAACTAATGAATTTTCTATGAGACAAAAACAAATTACATATATCATTAAACACTATTCAAATATAAGGAAATGTAAAAAAATATAATGACTGACCATCTTTTAATCATTATGTCTATTGGTGTTGTGAATTCGTGATTTTGCATTTTTATAATAATCGCCTTTTACGGATAGAAAATGCTGCTTACATGAAAAAAACAAACCATTACTAATATTCATACTTTATCACATAATAAAAAAAAGCAAATAGTTCAATTATCAAGTTAAAGAATTCTAGCACATTTGATGATGTTTTAATGATGTCCATGTCTTCAAAGAGGTATCAGTTTAAATCTCCTCCGAAACTTAAGTCGCACTCAGGACTTTTGCTAGCGCGAGGACCATATCGCTTATAAATGAGGATAATAAACTAAAACTTTATTACACACTTTTATTTTATTCACCATCATAATGTTTACAGAACACAACAATATGTATAAACAAAATTTACACAAACCTGTGGCTGCAAGCCAGGCGAGCTGATCTCTTTTTCTTGTATGTCATCTTTTGTTTTTCTATTCCATATTCTCTATTTTCCCAACATTCCTATAAATTCCTTTGGTTACACACATTACTTCAATTAAAGCATCTCGTAGCAGGTACTTTAAAATACTTCAGTACCAAAATAAATGCAATTCAGCACGTTGGGTATTTTGGGCGTTGCAAAACATGATCCAGGTTTCAAGGCCGACCCCGTACACCGTCTGAATGCACCTCGCGGGCACAATGGACGGACTGGATGAATGGAGCAGCCACATACCTCTTCCCATTGATTCACATGCTCTCATGTGATCTGTGATCGGCAGGTAGAACTGGGTTTTGGCGCAGTGGTTGAATCGACAGTAGATGCAAAGTTTGTCAAAGCAAAACTTCTTACACATACAAGTATTTTTTTTAGCAATTTAATTTTTTTTTGAGAGTTTTATATAGGTAGTTTTTTTGCTCTAGTTTTAAGCAAAATGCGTCACTGGTACTACCTGTAAATAGTCAAGGGGATACAGTGTCGGCACTCAGATTTGAGTTATTGAGACAATTGCAAGTTCGAACCTTGCCTGTGTCGTGTCTTATTAACCCTGGTTTAACAAATGTCATTGGGAATGTTTTAATTCATAATTCATTAAAATCTGAAAATCATCATTTATTAATTTGATAATTTTTTAGACCTGTTTCCGGCCAGACAAAATAGGTAGGTGAATTAAATTCTTCTAAATCTTTATGAAATTGATTCTTTCAGAAATTCAACACGGTACTGGGGACAGCATTAATTTTTTTTATTTATGAAATTGACAATTGAAATAGTTTTGTATTTTTTAAATATCCAAATTGAAACAAAACAAAACAATCATCTGACTATTGTTAATATTATACATATAATAAAGGCAGTTTTAATATAAGCAATCTTTGAAATGGTAAAATGGCGTAAATATGTTTTGAAGATTTCGCCGCTACGTTCAAAGAGAGTCCTGCTGGCCTGAGCTACTTGGGTTTCACTTGTTGGTGTTTCTGTCCAACGGCACAATACTGAAAACTGAACAACAAGGTCCCGGGTTTGAGGCCTCGGTAAGGCTTTATGTAGTCCCTGAGTGTACGCACCAAATAGCAGACTTCTCGGAATATTGTGTACCTTCCTCAAAGTTAAAACTCAACTAAAGCGTTTCTTGAAAATCTATGAAAACAAAAAACACTCATAAGAGGCGCTGTTTTAGTGTGCGTACATTTTTTCGGAAAAAGTTGTCGTAAAGTTTACTAAAAACATTGGGTATACGAGCCGGTGTTTGCAGAAAAATATGTTTACTCGATGTCAAGGAATATAATATGTTAATCAAATAAGCGATGAATTTTAAAGCTCAAATAAACAGGAGTTGTAAAAAATATTATATGTTGAAGTGGTATATCATTGGTTTTGTTTAACGAGAGTTCTGCATTCATGCAAAAAAGAAAAATGACTACCTATAAGCCAAACTCATATGAATCGTTAACAAAGTTTAATAATAAACATAATGATAAGATAATCCGAATTTTAAGAATAATACTTTTGACAAAGAAGCGATTCTTCTATACAGAAAAACGAGCCTACTGTAATGATCTTAGTAGGTACAAGTTGGCCTTGAATAAGTACTTCATTGATAAGATCGATTGGATTTTACCTATTTATTAACAATACCTATTTATAATATAGTTTGCTTTTACTTTTCATAACTTCCCATCGTATTAATTTTTAAAAGTGAATATTTTTTTATGCAGATATTTTGTACTTAGAACGTAGCTTGTCTCATACGTTAAAAATATTTTATATTTGTATTATGTAAAAAGCTAATGCCGTATAATAAATGAACAAAAAAAGTTCATCGATTCAATTGAGATTCAATGAAGTACCTAATACAGATTTTTTCCTTTATTATTTTACTCTTGCATGATCATATGAACGGCAGTTCTGCATAGATAACAATATAGAACCGTCCCAGACTTACAGGTTACTGAAAAGTGAAAAGGAAGAAGAAAACATTCCGTGTGAGATTTATCATGGTAAAATAAATCCATACAAACCAGAGCATCATTTACGTATACAGTATAGTTCCATTGAGAGTGTGAACAGGTACCAAAGTTGAAAATAAATACTTCTAATCTCAGCCGTAGCGTTTTACTAAAAAAATAATAGAAACTAAAACGCTCAATAAAGATGCTGTTTTAGTTTAGGTGTTTTTTTTTGTTAAACTGAAAATTGAAAGGTTTATACTTGGAGCAGAAAGGTATCGGCCATGCAAAACACAAGAACTGCCTGCGGACCTCGAGTGGACAAAAACATTCCTTCGTAAAATTATTTGAATTCACCTGTCCATAACTCTTGTTTTTTTTTTTTTTTTTTTTTTTTTTTTTTTTTTTTTTTTTTTTTTTTTTTTTTTTTAAAAATAGATTTGTGAAGAGGAATGCAATTCACCAACCTATTCTGCCTGGCCAGAAACAGGTATTAATATCATAATTTAATAATTCATTCTTGTTAATTATTAATGAATTATTAAATAATAATTACCCAATAACATCTGTTGAACCAGGGTCAAAGTTAAAGTCAAGTGACCCAAGCGGGGATCGAACCAACGTTGTTCCATTCGAAACACGCTAGAAAGATCAGCCCTCTTGGCCCCCGCGGCTATAACCCCGACTGACTTGTGTGTAGTAGGTAGGCAAAAAAAGAATCACGCTCACAAAGTAAATGCGGGCGGATTTTTGCCGGCCGATCCATGGGAAGGAGCGCCCGCCGCGTGAAAGCAACATTGTTGGTACCTACTCGTTAAATTTCGACTTAAATTATTTAGCATAAATCTTCTTCGAGGCATTTAAAAACGTGAAGTGTTTGGGCTGCTTCAATATTGGACGGACGGAAAAAAAAAACATATTCAAGAAGCGTGGTACTTGTAAGTGATGAGAGTTCGTCCTCTATGTGCTTGTTTGTCTTATATTATTATTATTATTATTGGTCATTTTTTTCTGCGCCTTTTTATGACCGTTGGTCATCCCAAAGGCGCTGAAGATTGTATGAATAAATGAGTTTTCAGGGCCCTTCTGAAAGCTGCCTCTTTTTCTGTTGTCCGCAGTCCTGCTGGCAATAAGTTCCAGGCCATGGGCGCAGCAACACGGAAAGCACGATCACCAAATCCCCCATCAGAGGTCATTTCGCATGAGCAATGTTTGTATGTGTACTGGACGAATGTGTCTTATGAAAACTAGATATTGATATTAAAAATATTCAAAACAACTCTCACATTATCTTGTTTTACGTTTTTTTCTGAGCTCAGATTTTGTAGAATGTGATTCTTAAGACAATTTCATTGAAAGGTCATCTTTGAATCACATGGTAGTTAAGCCAAACAAGCACTGAGTGGACGAGTTGCATCCAGTACCGCGAGTATATAACTTTACATTGAAAGTTTACCATCGTGTTAATAAAAAAAAATAATGGAAATTAAAATAACGCCGGCATTCAGCGTTTTATTTTTCACATATTTTTTGAAAACGCTATGGTTGAGTTGCAACGTACAATTTTAAACTTACAGGAGAATTTCAGAGTTTTTTTAAACAATGTGAGTATTCGGTGGGACCTACATGGTGGTATCGATGTTTGGAGAAGAAATTCCTGTAGGTCAATCAACTTGTTGGTTTCAAATCAAAATAAGGTGATCTGGTGTGCCTGCTACTGTCAATACTTTTTGGTTACGTGATCTTCGGTATAAACACTTATCTAGGCAAGTATGTGCTTACAAATATTGTGATTCGGAGTAATCATTAGTAACACTTGTAATAAATAATTGAGTTGAAAAAGTGAGGTTTATTCCGGACTATTCCGTACCTATTCCGTACTGTCATTTAAATCTAAAATCTAAATCTAAATCTAAGCTGCAAAGATATGTATCATTTGAGATTGATATTAAATGCATTCCCACAAGCAGACACGCATAATTTCGCGCTTACACATGCCGCATGTGGACCTACAATATAAAAAACCTAATCTCAAATGAACATAAGCCCTGCAACTCCTGCCGACCTTCCCTAAAGCAGGGGTGACATTGGCAAAGTGAACCATTTTTTACAGTATGGGTGGTCAGCCGCATACCAACCAATCAGTCAAGGAATTAATAAATCATATAATTATAACGTAAAACAATTGCTCAAGATATAATTAAATTGAAGTCTTATTGCTAATGCAAGGATTGAACTAATAAAATCTCACCTATAAGTACTGTCAAACGAATGTCTGCGCAGTTGTATTTATTGGTAATCGTAATTGATAATATCTAATGCTAAGGCAAGAACCTTATTTTTTCTTCCTTAGCCTTTCTCAGTACAATTATAGACGTAGGCCTCCTCCAATCTTCTTCGTGTTAGTCCATCGGCTGCTGTTTTCAGCCATCATTTCTCTTGGTGTCGTCCAGCCACCTCGGTTGGGGTCTCTCTAGAGCTCTCTGGGGGCATCCTGAGCTACCACTGGACGATTTTTTTCAGCCACATGTCATGGTCCTGCTTTGCGACGTAACCTGCCACTTTAAATAGACAATTCACTGTTATGGGGCATCCACACGCTTGCCAACCTAGCACAAGTCAAGCGCACAGTGTGTCGTCTAGAACATGCTAGCTGGACAAAATTTTGTCTAATGGACTAATTTTGTCCAGCTAGCATGTTCTAGACGACACACTGCACACTTGGCTTGTAGCTAAGCGCACAGTGTGTCGTCTAGAACATGCTAGCTGGACAAAATTAGTCAATTAGACAAAATTTTGTCCAGCTAGCATGTTCTAGACGACACACTGTGCGCTTGACTTGTGCTAGGTTGGCAAGCGTGTGGATGCCCCATTATACATTACAGCAGTGACACCATTGAAACTACGGATCTCCTGGTTTGAAAACCTGTCTCTGAGGCTGATTCTTAGCTTCCTCCTTTGAATGGCTTTTTAGCGCGTCTTCAGTCTGTTGGCGCTATACTGAGTGAGCTCTTTTTTTCCAAGCCATAGGTGGATATTGTAAGCTAAGCACACATGACTCATAGACCTTGCGTTTCAGATTTATAGGTATTTTCGTGTCTTTGTCGATGTAGCCTAGATTTCCCAAGTCAGTTAATACCTCACGTAGATGAAATTAACTAATCAAGAATTGGCTGATAAATGTGTGTTTGACTTGTAAATAATACACAAAATCTAAACACTTACATACTGCCATTAGGGTCCGATATTTTCAACGTAAGCATGTATGACTTTAAACTGATGAAAAAAAACTACCCACACGATTGACATAAGCGCGTCCATTTCATTCAGTATAAAGTCGTATGCTTACGTTGAAAATACCGGGCCTAAGGCTTCCAAAGCAAAACGGTGAAGAATTTTGAAAAACGTTGAGGTAGGAATCAAGTGAATTACCTGAATTCCTCAGAACCATGAGGTGCGCTCATTGTTTGCATCAATAAGAGAACTCTATCCTACCTGCTATTCAGAATTACACATAAGACACCGACAGCCTTTGTGCGTTGTGCAGGTGTACAAGCATTCAACCTGTTCCAGAGATGATCCGAGCCATTCCAAACAGACAGCTAGATCATCCCAGGTTGATCTCGGTTGCAATGGTCATGGTGCGTACACGCCACAATGCTCACATGACGTGGATTTCATCATTTTTTTTTCGTTTTGAAGGACGATATATATAGAAATGTACGTTTTTTCACCTGAAGACATTTCTCTTCTTGCCAACAAAGGATTCGAGTAAACACTACAGTGCCCATGGTTTTAACGTTACGTTAAAACTCAACCATTGAGTTTTACCGAAGAAGTGTGGAAAGTATAACGCTCAGTGGAGGCGCTGTTTTTGTTTCTTTTTTAATTTTTATGATTTAGTTTAATGATAAAGCTTAATACTCAGAGAACAGATCTGATGCTGTGGTTTGGAGATTGCACGATTCGATCTAAGAAGGATGTTATCTTTTTAAGAAGATCAAAAAATGATGTGTTTTTGTGGCAGAGCGAGGATGTTTGATGACAAAGAAGTAAAGACAGAAAATACGACTTGGATTCTTTTTATAAACCTGCTCGCATATTGTTGTACATTGTTTGCATTTCGCTGAAGAAATAAATTCTATCAAGATCTTCAAAATCTTAGAAAAATGTCTTAAGATAACAAACTAACTATATATTTAAAGGTATGTATGTACCTATGGTATATTTAAAGGTATGTACCTACTCATTTTTTTAAGACTATACTGTTTACATATTTACTATGATTGATAGATATATTTTTGTCCATAGTTCGCGCCACTGTAATCTGTAAAAATATCTAAGTTGTAAAGATAAATAAACCTTTAAGATTCATATTGAATGCATGCCCACAAACAGACGTGTGTAAGTTCTCGCTTTCAAATGCTGCATGTGTACTTGAAAATTCAAATCCACACCTCAAATAAACATAAACCCTGCATCTTTCACCAATCTTCGCTAAAACAGGAGTGACATTGGCAAAGTGAACCATTTTTACAGAATGGTAGGTCAGCCTCACACCAATCTATAAGTCAAGGAATTTAATGATACCTTACCTATATAGGTATATTGAATAATGAAAACAATATCCTGCTTAAAAAATAAATTTTTCACTGCCAAATACGGAAATCATAGAATATGACTCGATTTGCATATTTCAGATTTAGGTTAGTAAACACAAATTGAACGAATGCAGCTGATTCTTGAAATTTGTAACAAAATATTGACATGAGCTCTTATTTGTCACCAGTCGGTTCCTTTAATGCGGAAGCACGTGCACTTTAAATAAGGTAATCAGATAGTACTCGTATTGATTCCGACACTTGTTTACATATTGGCACGTGCTGATTGCTAACTGTGTTTTTACAATACATTTAAACTGCATTATTCACGAACAAAAAACATGACCTTTGACTTGTGTGCAATATTTTTTCTTTGTACTTACTTGTGTTAGATCATTCTCATTGTACAAGGTGTAACATTATTTTTTAACCCTGCGATGTTCGGGCAATCCTGCACAGACCTTTGGCAACTAAAAAAACGTATTTTTTTCTTAAATAACAAGGACAGCGTAAGCAATTCGGATAGGACAGAAAAACTTAGGGGCTGTCCATATATTACGTCATTCGCATTAAGGGGGGGGGGAGTCTGGTTTGCGGATGATGGCAAATGATGTACGAGTAGGTACCAAAAGTGACGTCGTTCTTGTAAATACCAATTTCTACAAAATATACAAAATATTATGTAAGTAATATAACATTATTAATTATTAAGCTCATCCATTATTACAGCAAGAGGGGTAGAGGGGGTCATTAGATAATGACTATGGGATGATTGTAAGGGGGGGGGGGGGGGGGTCGAAAATCGGCCAAAATCGATGACGTAATTTATGGACGGCCCCTTATGTGATTTGGTTTATGAGTATTTATGCGTTTTATAGGAGTTTGATGAACAATGACCCTACAACGGTCTCCAGGTCTTCCCAGACCTATAAGCGCTATACTTATTGTAGAAAAAAAATTATAACATCAGTAAGAGAGATATTCAAAACAATTAGAGTTTAATTATAAATAAAGATATTATAATTTTTAATATCTTTATTTGGTTCACACCATAAAAGATTATTGAATAATTGTATGTTAATTATGTTAATTTACCGAAAACATTTCTTCCAGTCATTGCAATCATGGTTTATCTATTCTCATTATTAAATTTCCATGCTATCCTAACCAAAAAAAAAACATTAACTTTGTGCTTTCATAATTTCACACTATAAATTTTAAAGTATGTACAGATCTAGTTTATATCTCCCAACATGAAACTGATCTATGTTTGCAATTGAAAAACACCTGAACACTATAGAGTTAAATAAAGTGAAAAAAACTGATATCTGTCAGAAATTGACGTATCAAAAATAATTTATCTTTATTGCAAGCATCATTATTGATTGTGCTTTTTTTGATTGATGTTTTTTTCCACGTTGTACACATCAACCATAATAATAACTGTAATTTACATAAACACATTAACTGCATGTACTTGAACATTTATAAATTGTATCATTGGTAAAATTATAACAATTCAATAGTTGAGTGCATAAAAATTGCAAGAATTGTTAAAAGTAGACCTTAAAAACTTGTTCAAGCGCCCTTGGAGTGACTACATTACGAAACGACGCTATAAAGACATAATTAACTTAAAAGAAATCATTAAATCAATCCGATCGATAGCTCATTTGGTAGAGTGCTTGCATTCCATGCCGTGAGCTCGGGTTCGAATCCCGTCGAGGGTGTCAGAAATGGTTTCCCATTTCGGTGTTTGTTTCAAACCTTAAAATAAAATACCGGCAAGGTTTACTCAGCCTTTACAATAAATAAGTGTACCAGTCATCTCGGGAGCTGGGAAACTCCCACTTCAACTGAAGTGGTTGGCGTAAGGCCTGCCCCCTTACCTGTAAAAATAAATAGGTTTATCTCGCCACATGCGACCCCTTCGGGGATAACGTTGCAAGAAGTTACACCCTATGTGAAGCTTAGTTGCGTTTTTGTTTTTAGTAACTCATCATCCTAATGAAAAGGTATGACACATGAAATTCAATAGAACTTGGTGCCATCTAATGAAAAAAAGAAACCTTTTGTATAATTTTAATTGTTTAAAATATTATTTTATTTATATTATCCACATAGTTGATACAAGACAAAGAAACTGGTGACGTGATTCTTTGACACAAGATTTCTTAACTTCATAGATATATTACTGCTTATATTAGATCAACAACTTAGTGAAATTTAAGTGCTGATAAAACTGAAAAGTAAATAAAGTTAAAATTTCCCAAGGTATTAAATTCTTCTAGTATTTCAAAAAAAACCCAAACAACATGGGAAATAACATCCACGTGTTAGAAAAACCAAACAACTGCTGTAATCCATTGTTTACTAAAACGAAAGATTAAACTTTCCAAAAAAAAAATCCACAGCTGCTCCATTGGAATCATCAAATAAAAATACAGTTACTGCTTCTAACAATATGATCCTTTTAATCTGTATTGCAAAAATAAATACCTTTTGAATTTTGTCGTTAAGGTACCTACCTACCTACGAAACCAAGCATCTGTGAAAAGCGGGTAGTTTATAAAATGTGTGCACATGTCCACCCTCACTTTTGAAAGTGATATATTTTTTTGCAATCCCTAGTATACAAAAGTGCTATGACATTTAACCGTAAATGCAGGGGAAATAAAACGCTCAATAGAGGCTCTGTTTTAATTTCCATTTTTTTTTTTTTGAAAACGTAATTATTGAGTTTGAACGTAAAGTTGTAAATTTAGGTTACTGGCTGTGAGCATATGAACTTTGGATCATCTGCGACCCGTGTTTTTGTATTTGGCCCGTGCCGTTTCACCCTCACATTTTGTAGGTACATAGGTGCAAGGTAACATACCCGTGTTTGGCGGACGCACCCCCGACCCTAAATTATGTTTGAAGCGTGTCTATAATGGAACATCCCTCGCGAATTTCTAAATTCCTTTGCTCAACAGTGTATACTTGTATTTTATTGCAGCTTGGATGCCGACTTAGTTAGAAAATCTTAGAGAAAATAACTATTGTGAATAATGAATGTTTTTTTTTCTTCTTCTTCGATGGCTCTACAGTTCATATCATATGGAGGCTTGGCTTCAATCTCCTCCGAATCTTCCCGTCTGCGTCAAAACGCTATTGTGAAATTGGAAAATGATGATGATGATTTCTTTATCAGCGCCATTTCGCAACTCAATGTCACTCCAAGGGCGCTTAGTATTTTACTGGGCGAAAAAAAATGTCTTCATCCTCCTCTTTAGGTCTTCAATCGTCTTAGACCTCCGGATTTCTGGTGGTAGTTGATTCCAGGTCGCAGGGCCGGCCACTGCAAAAGCACGGTCTCCGAAAACAGTGGCAATTTTTCTTCTAGGTTCATTTAGCAGGGTTTCCGCTCCGTTGTCTGCTGATCTTAGTGTTTGCTCCCTTGAGCCTAGGACTTTTGAGACAATCAGCTCTTGGATGTAGAAAGGAGCTGCATCATGGAGAGCTTTGTATGTGATAAGGCCAAGTTTAAATTTGACGCGTTGAGGAAACCTCAGCCAGTGGAGTCGCTCTAAAAGCGGAGTTATGTGACAGTGTTTGGTTTGGTTGAATATAAGCCGCGCGCCTGCATTCATTACTGACTGCAACCGACTTAATTCACACTGTGGTTGGGCTGCATAGATGCCATTACAGTAGTCCACTTTAGATACTACAAAAGCGTTCATATTAGATTTTTTTTTAAATTGAATGGAATCTTCAAGAATCATTGAACCAAAACATTAAGCTTGTAAAAAAAACCTTGCATTGGAATTTAAAATACCTAAAACTGCAGTTTTGGTTTTTAAGTCATAGTTTATCTTTCAACCCATAAAGATAGCTAATTTTTAATGTTTAGCTTTATGATTTTTCTTTAATACAATGGACGATATATAATGAATGAGAATATGTGTCAATTTACTAAACAAAATAAAATAAACTACGAGTTGGTTTGAAAATGATGGCATTTAGTTGATAGACAGGTGACCAACAACTGTCCCTTGAAAAACATAACACATTGAGATAGTTACGCTTCTATAAGCAAACGATCACATTCAGATGTCGACCAGATGAATATCGTTTACTGCATTCCATCATTAATAACAGTTTTTACACACACGACAGTAGACTTAGTATAAAAATTAACGTTTAAACGCAACTACAGCGCTTAACTAAAAATACACAGAAACTAAAACTCTTACTATAAGCGCTGTTTTAGCTACGTTACATTTTTTGTAAACCTCCATAGTTGAGTTAACACTGTATTTTTTATACTGGGGTCAATGTATAGCCTGACAAGACTCTAGGGTCACAGTCTACAGACACCCTATAATATTAATTTGTGAATGTTTTTGCAAATAACCAAAGGTTATCGGGCGTGTCGTTCAACGAGCAGCCATTAATCAAAGGTTCGTTCATCTATTTTGTCAAAATATAACAGTTGTATGAATTTGCAAAATAAACAAGAACCTAACGGTATTTTTTTTAATTACTGGGTTTCAACACAAATCATTATTATACTAACGTTTTTTTTAATGAATGTACTTCTTTACAATTTTTGTTTTTTTTCTTCACAAATACACTCGAAGCAAAATAAGAATTTTCATTATTTGTCGTGGTATAAAGTTACAGGTTTATTTAATTAGGGTTCTTAGCCACCAACTACATAATATTAATTCAAATACTTACAAATACTTTCCAAGTAACGTCAGTCACCATTTTATTATCTATGAAATATGTGCTGAGACTAATAAAGTACTATAGAATCAAAAGCGGCGCTATTTTTTTTGCAAAAAGAAGAGTATACTTGTGGACGTACATTAAATGTACCTTTGCAACTTAAGTTATACAAAATTGTTATGTTTCCATACATCTGTTTGAGGAAAGTGCATTGAGGAAAAAGTATGAATGAAAAAAAAGTTTGCCAATGAAAAGGTAGGTATGTATAAGTCTTCATGTAAATAATATTGATGTAAGTTTTTATGCATAAATTAAAGTTGTCTATTAATCATGTACCTGTCTCTGACACGCTTAAATATTGTATGAAAAAATCAATCAATGAACATTTGAATGAATGAAAATATTGATTATTTATGAATACCAACAAATTTGGTTTGATTCATCTACATATGGCGGAACGTGCTGAAATAAGGTTAATGGTGATTCTCAAACTGTAACCAAACAATTTAAAACATCATTGAAGTATTGAAAAAATAAAAAACTTAAAAGATATCGAAATGGGAAAAGTGAGAAAAAATTTCGAATGAAGAAAAAGAACGCGTAGGTAAGACAAAAACTTGTTCTTATGTCGTGCAACTCTTCCCGAAAGCGCAGCATGTGGAGTGTGGAACCTATTTATATTCACAGGTAAGGGGGCCTTACGCCACCCACTTCAAAAAAGGGCTAACGTACTCTCGAAAGAAGTGGCGGGCAAAATTCATTGGGAGGCATTAGACATTGCCGGTTGTATGATTTTTGAATTCGAAAAGAAACAGTGAAATGTGAAATCGTTTTTGACACCCTTAGTGGAGATCAAACCATGTAAGTACATTGCTTTATAGAGTGTATTAAAGTTAAGGAGTGCTGCCGTGAACTTTGTCCTTCAATGCCACTGCTAACACGAATTTTCAAAAAAGCTAAAATAAAGGTAAGATTTGTGCATCGCAAATGGACAATTATCAAAGTCTTGGTTTCCTTGACTCTGACGACCATATAGGCCCCAGAAAAACGTATTGTTTCGATTTACGAGCTCAACGTAATAAAAACATCGTTTTGTTTATTTCACACAACTTATTTTAAGATTCCGTTCACATTTGGTTCGATTACCAAGCGGCTTTTTAACTCTTCAGCTCAGCGTCTCTTATACAAGTCCGCGCTACAGACGGCTTCAGCCCTTTATATAGTATGATATAAGGACAGTTTTCAAATCATTGCGAACTGGATCATGTGAGATTTTACCTGAGTTTCGAGCAAACACAAGTGATGGTAGAAATCTGGACGGGGATTGGGAATCAGGAATAAAAGAGAAACACCGAAGAGGACTACAACTCGCAGAAATAAAATATTCAGAGCCCCTATAATCGTCAAAATTTACACGCGCCACAACCCAACCTTCTTGGTCGGAAGTCGATACAACAGAGAGAGAGAGAGCTTACATGCGAAAATGACAGTTGACACAGAAATGTCTTTTTTTTCTTTTTTCTTTTTATACCTATTAGAGCTATAGTCTTTTCAGTTTGACAAGCTGTCAGACTAAATTCAGACCAAGTACAATTATTATCCAAACACCTACATCTAGAGACACGCTCACAAGTAAAAAAAAAATAAACACACATTTGTAACAGAATGTAATCATCTGAACTGTACTGAAATTTAAAGCCACTCATAGGTGCCAGGTGTAAGATGATGTGAGCACTTGTCTTCCCTGAGATGACGTCTGGATGTTTCACATGTTGAAGTCTACTCCATGGATCGACTGAGGCCGCTTGAAGCACTTTATTATGCTTGCTTCGACGATCGCCCTCTCCGTCATCCATCATTGAGGTGCTTTCAAAAAGCACTTAAAAAATCAGGCACAAGTCCGCCAGCAGGTCGCGACCTCTGATCGCTGGTGATTATATCAGAGCACATTGTCTTGTTGTTCATATTCACTCATAACAAAGTCAACGTGATGATAGTTCTAGCCATTTCGCTTCTTCTTCTTCATGTAGTCCCACTTCTTTCGACGATAAGTTCATTTTCATTTCATATTCCCGTTACGACTTTCTAGGACTTTTTAAAAATCTTTTAATACGTACGGTCGATAGATCAGTCGGTAAAATGATTGCTTTCTATGTCAGAAGGCTTTTGTTCGATACCACCCAAAGGTGCCAGAAATGATAGGTTGGTATGAGGCTGACCACCCATACTGTAAAAAAATGATTCACTTCACCAATGTTACCCCTGTTTCAGGGAAGGTCAGCAAGAGTTGCAGGGCTTATGTTCATTTGAGGTTGGGTTTTTATATTGTAAGTCCACATGCCTCATGTGTAAGCGCGAACTCATGCGTCTCTGCTTGTGTTAATGAATTTAATATGAGTCTCAAAGATAATGTATCTTTGCAACTTAGATTATAAATCATTGTATAGACTCCTGTTTTGCAAGTATATCGTTTGCATCGGCATATGATTCACGATTTCAGTGCTTTGGTGGAATGGAATCTACGGAAACAGGAGAAGAGCGTGCATGAACAGAGTGATGAAACAAGATGAGATGAAAGAAGTTTGCAAGGACAGAGTCAAGTGGAGGTACCGGCCACCCCTAGAGGAATGGCGGCAGGATACAAGACAAGACAAGGTGGTTATTTCAAACTCCAAATCAAAATACCGAAAAGTTGATGAGAGCCAGGCTTTCAAGAGCTGCCTCCCTAATCTGTGAAAATAAAGGAATTCCATCCCTCACATGCACCTTCTTCATTGAGATCGCGGTGAGAAGTTGCACTGTATACACAGATTACTTGACTTAATCAGGTGGTGTTTCGTGACCTTCCTGATTTTATACCGATGAACATGTTGTGGATTAATTCAATTGACTTTGAATTTATAAATGGTTACTTGTTTATCCCGACAACTGTTCGGTTATTGCATTATTTGCTGAACGAGTCAAACATTCACAATTATTACAATACAAGCTAAAATCAAAGTTTATTGTTAAACTGTAGGTGCAAAGTATCAACACATGAAAATGCATGCATTAGTTATCACTGGCATTAGTCAGATATTGTGTTTACAATGCTTTGTTATCTCTTCTGAATTTTGACCGCAATGAGGCACCAGTATTAGTAACATAGATGAATAATAAAAATACAGCTATGTGAGCAAATAGATATTAGTAAGGCTTTTGGTTTATGTACATAGGTACAATGAATATTTTGTGAAGAGTGAAGGTCATTTTGTCTGTAATCCGATGATGTCAGTTGAATTCATTTTAGTATTTTATGCTGACTACAAAAATACAATTGGTAATGAAATGACTAACGGGTAATAATAATAATAATATGCAACAGTGTACCTTTAGATGAAAATGCACATTTGGCAACAATAAAAAAATATTCACTTTGCCGATGTCACCCCTGTTTTTCAAAATATTTTCTTTTGATTTTTTACTACAGAAATTTCTATTTTGATCAACTTTGACTATTATGAAACCTTCCTTATAAATAAGCTACATTGAGAATGGGTGGTCAGTACCATGGTGGTATGAATTCAAAGAGACATTACATGAAAGGCCTAAAGTTGTACTAGCATTCTTTAGCATTCTCAATTGGTTCAGTATTCACAAAGAATCAAAATTAAAAAAGTAAAAAACTAAAGAATATCTCAGTAGACAGAATGGAAGCACGGAGGCTTTTATACAGATTCTAATTAAAATTTGAAAATCATTCCCAAGGCATAAAATACTGCGCACCGATTAGTATTTGAATAATATTCCATTCATCCAATAAATAGAAATACCAGAGGTCTAAGCTTTGTCGCGGGTCCTTCTTTACACAAATTATTTCATTCTTTATCCATTGACCAACACAATATCCTTCGGGACATTTTTTTTCTGACCAAGATCTCACGTCATCAAATTTTATAAATTTTAATCCCGAGTTCAACCCTAGACTATTCCAGAACATTTTAAGAACTTTGTAGATAATTTAGGTGTGATCTCTTCTTTTCTTGAATTTCGGCTTCAAGTAAAGGTTTACCCTGGTTTATAGTGCGTGCCTTCACTAAAGACGCAAAGTCTTAAAATATGAATGCTACTTGACTCAAAAATGTTAATCTCATTTTATTTTTACAATGTATCAAAAGCAAGTCTATCTCTGACACTAAAAAGGTGTATTCAATGACTTTCGATACAACGCTGAATGCGTTTGATGGTCTAGTCGTAAATGATTCTTTGTATAATGAAACAAGTAAAATTGTTATCTTCTTTTCTTCTTTATCGTGATGGCGATGGAACTGGGGCGCCAGGATGAGAAGTGGAAAAGATGGGTGTGAAAACTAGTACATAGCGCGATGGTGATCGTTGATATCCTGCGTGTCCCATGATCATAGTTTGTCATCTACCGCCGTCTGAGCAAAATGGGAAAAACAGCTGATGTTTGTTATTATGGCGTAGACCAATGGACGTACGCAATATTTTGGCAGCGAATAAGCTTGCTCGATCGCTGTCCTATAAATAGACGCTTAAGTAGGTACCTGATAATAATTTGTATTTGTTCGAGATTAATTAAGTGTTGATTCGAATGTTCTGGTGAAGTCTAGGAAGGTGGTATGGAACAATTCTCCATGTTTCAAGAATTATATTTATTTTTAGTATAAATAAGAGGCCGAAATTCCGTGTAGCTTCAGAAATCAATCAATCGTCGAACTATACTGTGCAAATGTTACTATGAACCGAAAGTGATAAAATAAATTGCGTACAATTAATACACCCCAGTTTTTATTGAATAAAATTCGCTTATAAGCATAAAAATATATTTTCTAAGATAAACTTTCGAAAATCTAAATTGCTGGTGACAATAAAAAATTGAGACCAAAAATTTAATTTCTCGTTTTTATTCCATTTTTCTTTTTTTAAATCAAATAGACACACTGGTTGTTTGCTTAGAGGACATGTGGTCGGTCGTGGCAGTCGTTCTCAAATCAAACAAAAGCAGCTGATCTTTAGAAAGAAAGAACCACACCAAATATATGAATATCCATCCAGGAGCATGCACACTGTTGACTTTATTAATTGACGATGCGTTATTTGATGCACAACCAATATGACCTAATTAATTTAATGCACTTACACAAACAGGGTTAATTATGTCAAGTTAAGCTTTTTAAAGTTCTTGTGATAAGTTCTAAAAGTATAGTTCCTTGATGTTCCTTGATGACCTATGAGGAGCAAGAGAAAGTGTGAAAGTGAAGATTAAGAGAAGTTTGTTAAGATGGTTTGGGCATATGGAGAGAATGAATGAGGAAAGACTGACGAAGAAAGTATATGTTGGTAGAATAGATGGATGTCGTGGTAGAGGAAGACCGAGAAAGGTATGGATGGACCAAATATCCGAAATTGCGAATGAATGGAATATCCATAATAGTCATAATAAAATAAGAGCTTGATTGAAGAAGGTTATGACTCTGGAGGAAATGAAAGAAGTATGTAAGGATAGAAAGAAATGGCGGTTGATCTGTAATGTTGGCGGCTAGGGTTTGTCAAGTGAATTTGGTTTTATGTTTTAGTTTTTTTTATGTCCATGTTTATATTATTATTTATTGATTTAAAAAATGTAATTTGTCATGTATGTTCCTTGACTTATAGGTTGGTATGCGGCTGACCACCCATACTGTAAAAAATGGTTCACTTTGCCAATGTCACCCCTGTCTCAAGGAAGAACGGCAAGAGTTGCAGGGCTTATGTTCATTTGAGATTGGGTTTTTATAATGTAGGTCCACATGCGGCATGTGTTAGCGTGAAATTATACATGTCTGCTTGTGGGAATGCATTTAATATAAATCTTAAATGATATATATCCTTGCAGCTTAGATTAGATTAGATAAGGAGCAATGCGATTCAACAACCTATTTATTGGCCAATATTACTTAGTCACAAATTTTATGAAATAAATAATTATATAGTACATAACTGCCCAATAAAATTTATTAACTCAGGATCAACGCTATCGTAAAAAAGACGAGATTCAAACTTGCGCTTTCCTGCGCCATCAAAGGATCGCCATAAAATAGTTATACGTAATAAAGGTGGACATATAGTGGAACTTTTGGTCGCGTTATGCATGTGGCGATTCGGACCTATTTATTTTTACAGGTCTTACACCAACCATTTCAGTTGAAGGGGAGGAGGGATTCCCATCTCTCGAAAGGGCTGATTATCATTTCTTGTAACGGCTGAGTAATCCTTACCGGTGGGTGTGAAATAAACACCGAAACGGGAAATCATTTCTGACACCCTAATATGCAAGCATTCTACCAATTGAGCTATCGGCCGGAATTTTTACGAGCTTGATTTTTATCACAAAGCGCCAATTAGCAAACAAGACCCAATTGATGTAAGGCTGAATGGACCTTTTGTGACCGGTCTTTGGTAAAGGCAATTAATTTTTCAACCCATTGAAGTGCATTTTTGAAAATCTAAATATTTTTTGTGATCCGCCAGGAATCTAACTCACGACCTTCCGATTTGGAGTCCGAAGCGTTACCACTAGATTATGGACCGGTATTTTTATATAAAATATAGCTAATGAGATTAAATAAACCAAATCATATTGTGGGTATTCTTTAAAGCTTAAAGTGCTTCTAATGTAAAAATAAAGATGATGTAGCTGTGTATAAAAATATAATTGGTAGGTACGGATGACGTTCAATCTAGATTTTGGTTATGTTGTAACACGGTCACCGGATACGGGTGTTTGATGGATTTGCATATGAAATGCTAAAAAGTGAAGGATATCCGTTCTGGCATATTCAATGCAACCATGTCTATAACGTCTACGAATGAAAGTAAGAATCAAATGGCAACAGTGTGTATTGTTGATCATGTGCGTCATCCCCGTACTTGATATTCGGTGATGAAATACATGAAATATAGATGATTTCGTGAAGAAAAAATATTTAAATATAATTATAAATTTAAGTTGTATATTGGCATAGAGCAGCCATATTTAAAGGCATTTTATGCATCGATATATCGGATAAAGAAAATAATCACAAAAATGAAAAAAGTTCCTACTTACACAAGATTTTAGTAGGTATATGATATTGGTAGGCTTTGAATCAGTGGCGTGAATTATGAAGGTGCTATAGCTAAAACCCTTCCATACTGACTATAGGTACCTACGTAAATCAATGTATTATCTTTTAAATAATTAACAACGTTGGTCTCTTTATGTCCAAATATTGCTAACTATGGATAATGGGGAAAAAAAACGGAAAATAAAGATAGTGAAGGAACCATGATTTTGCAATTTTCTAAGCATACCACTAAAGATAAAGCATATTCTATCAATTAACGGATAAGATTATAAAATATACTATTCATAATCGATCGAGTATCAAGGTGTGATTAAGGTTCATTAATTAATCTAGAATGTTACTCTGATTATAGTTCCTTGTTGAGGATAACATGTTAATTGAAAATCGTCTTTGAATCCGTGATCGCAGGATAAGCGTTACTCGGACTATCAAAGCATCACTTGCATCTCAGTACAGACGTCACAAGATACAATTTTACGTTTAGACTCGAGCATATCGTTTCCCAAAAATTGTTCGGAAATTAAAACAGTGCTTTTGGTGAGCGTTTTAGTTTATTCATAATGTTGAGGTTGAGTTTAAAGTTGAGGCTTTTATACTTGGGGTACAGACGTCACAAGTGTAGATGGTATCTGAGGGTGAGCGATGACTGTGCCGAGCGCAACAAGTGCCGTGTGTGGCAATCAAATAATTTCATACAGAAATATGGCTGAACAAATACTATCAAAGCGAAGCACCAGCTAATGGTGGCTGTGCCTGGACAGGTCTAAAGACGAACAGGGAAGGAACCTGTATTGCAGCGATTATGCCAACGCAATGGAATGATCTCGTGAAATGTTATGTTTAAAAGGCCGTAATGAAACGTGGTCCGAATACTTGTAATGCGTACGAATCGTATTGGTTGGTATAATAATATTATGTTGATCAGATGATGCTGTTGATGGGATATATACAAAGTGAGCGTAAAAGAAGAAAATGCATGAAAAAGGTGATGGATATGAAGGAATTGAAAGAGATATGTCAGGATAGGAAAAAATGGAGGCAGCTCTGCAGAGGCTCTGGCCACCCCTAGCGGAATGGTGACAGAGTTAAAGTTACAGATTTAAGAGGCACTAATCATAGTGATAGGGGAAACGTTCCGAATGCAAGCTATCTACGACAGCACGGCTCCCCAGTCCGAAAGTTAATCATTTCTATGTTTTTATTCATCCAGAAAAACTGATGTGTTTTTGATAAATGAGATTGACTTGAATAACTTTAGATATAGCCAAACCTTCCACAGGGAAACAATTGAAGTTGGGACGCAAATAATTTCAACTTATCCCTACATCTTACTTGATGTTCAATCATACAATGAGAGCTACGTGTTAGTCGAATTTCATGATTTCTACCGGACCTTAAAAGTTAACTAAAAAAGTGACCTATTAAGCTACCATGGGTTTCTCAGATTAATGCACCTTATTTACTATTTTGTACTAGAGAAAATACTACAAACGTGTGATAATCCTGTAGTTAAGAAGTTGGTCAAAAGCACTTGCTAATTATTAGTTACTTTCTATGATAAGTAACACCCAATGGAATGTTTTATCTACGATTTCTCAAATATTTAGTCTTAATTTTAAGGTTTTCAGAAAGAATAATATTGTTTTGTAAATAGGTAATGTAAATATTAAAATATGTATAAGTATTAGTTATAGGAATTCTTTATTGTATTTGTGGGTAGGATTGATAATCGTGTGTAAATAGAGAAGTCACTAGATTACTTTAATTATGTATGTGCTTCGAGAACAGTCTAGCAAAAATGTGTTCTCAACAGTTCCATCTTCTTAGTATAAAAAGGGTGCAAGTTGCTTGCACTAGTCAGTCAGTCATCTGCGAGCTTCACCAATACATCGAACAAATTCGACCAGTGAACTAAAACCAGTGTAATGAAATAATTGAGAAGTGTCTTTGTAAAAATAAATATAAACGTGTAAAATAAATAAGTAAAAAGAAGAGTATTGTTTTATTTGAGAAGTATCTGAACCGAAAAATCGTAACAATATTTCAAATTAAGAATTAACTCGAAACGTAGTCAGACAAATGAGCTTTCTGTATGTATTTTTTTGTACTACAACTGATAAGTTTTATTAAAAATGTACTTGAGATAAAACGCATGTTCACATGGTTACGGCATTGGTAGGATCCACTTGTAGCCCGACATTGATCTTTCTCCGTTCGTTACATGTTGGAACAGCTCATGAGCGATGTCCTAGAACTTCGTTATTCCTTAACGAATCTCTGCCGAGATAAATCTCTAAAATATCCTAATAATTCATAATGATACATTTACAGCGCTCGATAGAACGTTCGAGAACACTCTATCGACTCAACTGTTCGGCCGATGAGATATTTTGATTCGATAGTCGATACACTATTCGATAGACGGAACACTCGAATCGCGAATTTGAGACATGCGAGGCCACCCGGGAATTAGAAAACGATTCGGATAAAAAAAATAATAGACGCAAAAAACTGTTTTATTTGTTACATAAAACAGAGAATAAAATACAATGATGTATAGCCTCTATAAAAATCATAATGTCTCACCTAGCAGATATAATAATTTTACGAAATATCATGTATCCTAACATTTTACCTTTTATGCAGAACAGTCTATTAATTTTATTTGAATTTCATTTAGGTAACTTATTTTTATTTTTATTTAATTTTTTTTTTTTAATTACTTGACTTTCATAAATTTTTTATAAAGCTGATGCCCCATGCTGTAAAAAATGGTTCAATTGTGTTCACAATGTCCACACTAGGAAAGGTGGCAGAAGAAAATTTATTTTCATGTGAGGTGTGGTTTATTTTTTATGTACACATGCGGCGTGTGTAAGCGCGAACTTACATGCGTCTTCTTGTGGGAATGCATTTAATATGAGCCTTACATGTCAATATATCTTTCCAACTTAGATTATATATTATAGAAGATATGAAGAAAAGGCGATTTCAGGACAACAAAAAAGTAAACATTTGAAGGCATACAGATCTCTTTTGGCAAGTGGAATATTATTTCACAGGTAAGGGGGTCAACCTTACGTTAGACACATACTAAAGTAGGGAGCTCCCTGTTCCTAGCTCCCAAATTGAAAAATATACAGAAAATGCAAGAATAAGCAGAAAAACAAAATCTTAAATGAACATAAGTCCTTCAATTCTTGCCTGAAAAACGTGTGACATTGGCAAAATGAACATTTTTTAGATTATGGGGGATCAGTCTCATATTAACCTATAAGTTATTATTGACCGGTCCGTAGTCCAGTGGTAACACTTCGGACTCGTAAATTGAAGGTTGTCGGTTCGAATACCGGCGGAGCACAAAAAAAAATACCATTTATTTTTTAAAATTTGCTCTTCGCTGGGTTGAAAAATTCATAAACCTTTACCAAAGACCGTTCATCAAAGGTCCATCCAGCCTTACAGCAGCTGGGTCTTGCTTGAGAATTGGCGCTTTCTACAGCAACGATCAAGCTCGCAGAGAGCTCTTGAGGTGTGATACACACAAAAACAGCGCTCACCAAATAAATCTGCCTAATTATTTTAATTTTTTTAATTTTTAGTCAAAACAATTAGTAGGTACTCATTTTGCAATTTTCTGAACATGGATTTTCTCTAAATACTTACATAAAATAAATTTAAAAAATACACACAGCAAAGTTAAAACGACCACCCATCTAGCAGCATTTCCTACATTTCGGCAAAATTATTGTATCATGTAGCCGTGACGTAGTTGTTTACGCAGCAACACGGCAGATATTTAGTGGCGGCACTTTGGCTCTCCGCGAGGGGCAACACCGGCGCTATAACTCACTCGCTCCACCATTATTTATTAATTTCGCATTGTGTCTCACTACTTTGTGGCCGGCCAGCGTTATTATTGCACAACCTGTTAGGCGTGTACGGTAATAATTGAAAAATCCAACATGTTAAAGTGGATGAAAGGTAGTTGCTAATTGAAAGAAGATTTTTTTGCATTTACCTTTCTTAATCTCTTGTTTAAAATGCAACTAATGTGCCAGTTTATATGAATACTTGTAAAATAAATAAATGTTAAAAGTAAGGTTTCTGCGACATGTGTGAGATTGCAAAAGAATGGAACCTGCAAAGTGAGAATAACAGAAGAGTATGTATGAGGAAAGTGATGAATGTTGAAGAGATGAAAGATGTGTGCAAGGACAGAAAAAAGTGGAGATGCATCTAGAATAGTGCGGTAGGATAAAGTAACAGTAAAAGAGTATTCGTTTACTTGTTTGTATGATTTGTATGAGGCTGATCAAGCATACTGTAAAAAAAGGCTCATTTTGCCGATTTCACTTCTGTACCCTGAGTACGAGTTGCAAAACTTGAGTAAAATAAATTTTACGGAAAGTATTAAAGAGTGGTTTTCTCCAAAATCTGCCGTTTTTGTTTGTTTGAAATAGATTTTCTTCATCACTGTAACTCTTCTATTAAGACCATAAAGTGTAAGAAACAAAAACGGCAGATTTTGGGGAAAATCACTCTTCAATACTTTCCATAAACTTCACTTTACTCAAGTTTTGCAACTCGTACTAAGGGTACTGTTCCATGAAAGGTCGGTAAAAGTTGCAGGGCGTAGTATAGTGGTTAAAACTTCTTACTCGTAAATGGAAGGTTGTGGGTTCGAATCCCAGCAGAGCACAACAAATTTACCATTTATATTTTCAAATATGCTCTTCGCTGGGTGAAAAATGAATATACCTTTACCAAAGACCGGTCACTAAAGGTCCATCCAGCCTTACAGCAACTGATTCTCGCTTGAAAATTGGCGCTTTCTATAGCGACGACAAAGCTTGCAGAGGGCTCTTGAGGTGGAAAACACAAAAACAGCGCTCACCAAATAAATCATCCTAATATTGTTATTGTTACAACTGCTGCATGAGGTTACTTACAAATTAAAATCCAAATTTGTAATGATTCACACAAAAACAGCGCTCACCAAACAAATCATCCTAATATTATTAGTAAAATGTATAATTTGCTCACTTGCCATAATATCACGTAAGGCTGTCAGTCTACTCGTATCTCGTGTAATTTTATGTACAGGTGATTTGAAGCAATTAAGCTGTCACTGGACCACCTGGGACTCCTGTTACTAATATTGATGTAGCGAAATCAAATAAGTCTTTCATGCGTTATTAATTAATCTCACTGCGGCAAAAAGATCATAATATACTCAAGCCCGGATTAAGACCACTAGGGGCCCTGGTGCGGGGAAAGCCAGGGGGTCACCTAGCTTCCTCACCTAACACCCCTCCTCCCCTTTCGCCAGCGCCAACCGATAAATATACTTATTGCAAACCAAAATGATGACTGACGGATTTTAAAGTTTATTTTTAGGAAACCTTTCCCAAGGGTCTATGCCATTTATTAGAGGGAATGTTGTCTTGTCTTTTTGGTAAAAAGAATATGTTGATATGTTTTTCTATACAATTTCATACAAGTCACCATGGGCGCCATTGATTTAAATAAAATATATCGATGATGGGCGCCTTTATTCCTGTAGGCCCTTTTTGATATGATCCAAAAAAATGGAGTAAATACCATCTGTAACTATTTTTTAACGTCTTCGGGAGCCTTTTGGTCGTAGATGCCTTAAAAACCTGGGCCCGCGAATAAATTTATGTCGAAAAATTATTTGAATTCTTACCTATCAAATATCGGTAATATTTGTATGAAGACTAATCAGCTGTTCATGTGCGACCATCTTGGATTGACAGATCTCCATACAATTAATATTACCGATATATATATATATCGATGATTTATTTGGTGAGCGCTGTTTTTGTGTGTATCACATCTCAAGAGCCCTCTGCGAGCTTGGTCGTCGCTGTAGAAAGCGCCAATTCTCAAGCAAGACCCAGTTGTAAGGTTGGATGGACCTTTCAGTGACCGGTCTTTGGTAAAGGTTTATGAATTTTCAACTCAGCGAAGAGCACATTCGAAATATAAATGGTATATTTTTGTGCTCCGCCGGGATCCAAATCCACAACCTTCCATTTACGAGTCCGAAGTGTTACCACTTCGGACTACGGACCGGTCCAAGATGCCAACGACCCGCGGTGTACCTGAGCGGTAACCCATCCAAGTACTGTCCGCGCCCAATGTAGCTTAACTTCGGTGATCTATGGGAACCGGTGCTTTCAACATGGTTACGTCGTTGACAAAAAAAAAGTTGACGATAATCGGTAGGTAAGAATTACTGCGCTGATGAGACTTCCAGCCCTGGTTCAGTCGTACCGCTCGAACCGCCCTTAATCTGGGCCTGCATATACTACAAAGAATGTGGATGCTCAATTATCAAGTCTGCAGATAACTAGACATAACTAATTTTAATTTGCGGTTATGGGTATGAGTCTGAAAGGAAAGGTTGGTATGTGATGAAGAATGCTGCACCAGACTAAAGTTAGTGGCGGTCTGTAATTGAGAAAGGGTGCCCCCCGTGGTAGGCGACCGGTGGCCAAGCAAATCAAACTTTACTCAATAATATTTCATTCTTGTTGATTGTATTGCATCGAATTTGTGACTTTTAATAAATTGATTTTGAGTTGATGTTTTCATTATTTACTCAAAAATTAAACAAAATCTTTTACTCTCATATGAAATGAACCAGTTTTTTTGAATTCTGTTTTCTTAAATTTAATATCTCAATCTCTTTGCCACCATTTTCAAGAGGACAACTGCCAAAAAACATAATGAAAATTGTGTGTGAACACACCGAAAGTGCTCGAGATATTAAACTCAACTTGTGAACAAAAACTGTATTTTTATATTTCCTTTGTTAATTTCATATATTATAGCGCCAATACGCTGGTACACAATAAAGTTAAGAACTCAATAAAGAAAAATAGATTTCAAAATTTTGATGTACTTCGTAGACTCTTAAAAAAATGAGAGTGATCAAAATTGTTTATCTTTGTCTTTGTAATCGGTTACTTTGTACTGTTGGTATTTAAAAAAAAACAAAACAATTAAAAGTGATTTCATAATAGAATTGTTGCAGCCAATCATTCAACACAAAAGTAAAGTTCATAGGTTGATAGAAAATCATTAATACCAGCCAATTAATTAACATGACAATATCATTTATTACCTAAAGATATTATAAAAAAACTAATGTAATAATTGCTTGCAGTATTTTTGGTGCCTTTTAGTTTTGTTGTGATTTGTTCTGAATGAAGTCCTATTAGCCAATAAAACAATATTTTGTCCCTGGCATTCTCAAATTATGATTGAAAAGACACGAAAATTATGATTTATCCTAACCAATGTGGAACAGTTTAATCTTATTTTCATCCAGTTATACTCGATATAAATGTACAATTTTTAGAAGTACGTCCTATTGTCTCAAGATTTTTTCGTTGATGTTTCTTTTAAATATAAAATATAATAAAACATTGCACCCATGAATATATTATACATATTACATAATATAAACAAATCTTCCACCTGATTGAGAATCAGCTTAGAAAGTGGCTTTACAAAGAGGTTTTTGCTAGGCTGATTTTAGTTACATATTTTAATTTTATTTTTTTGATATGTTTTTTAATTGTTAAACGTATTAACTTTACTTAATTTAATTTAATCTAAGTTGCAAAGACATACTACCATTAAAGCTCATATTAAATGCATGCCCACAAACAGACACG
The DNA here is from genome assembly GCA_951799405.1 of Agapetus fuscipes. Taxonomy (NCBI): domain Eukaryota; kingdom Metazoa; phylum Arthropoda; class Insecta; order Trichoptera; family Glossosomatidae; genus Agapetus; species Agapetus fuscipes. Next base: position 7,507,580 of record OX637338.1, read on the forward strand.
TGTAATTTCTCACTTGGAAATGCTGCATGTGTACTTACAACTCAAAACCATACATTCCTCAAATGAACATAAGTCCAACAAATCTTGTCGTCTTTCCCTGCAACAGGGGTGACATTGGCATACCAACCTATAAGTCAAGGGGCCTGTAATGTCTAGTATTTTATTTCAATAAATCTATCTAGTATCTACCTATCTATAAACTACGTACGTATTATTTTTACTCTCGCTTATTTATATAACGATTTAGTCAATTTGAATGCTATTTTCTTTCACAATACAATATCTGCATTTGTTTTAGACGTCGCGGCCGCCAAACACTCCGCCATCCATTACTTACTTTAATTTCCCACAATCTCTGAAAGCCCATCGGGTATAATTACCTTGATTTACGTCTCTCGGGGTCGTAATTCGTTATAGATCGGCTGTTACGCAGTACCACCCGCGAATCCAAACGCCGAACATCATCTATCATTTGGGGAAATGTCGATCGTATCAGAAGTAGAGACAACACGACTTCCATAGAACTGTACCTCAAGTATAAAAACTTTAGGCTTAGACTCAACTATTGCGTATATCAAGAAATGAATGGAAACTAAAAAAGTGCCTCTTATGACGGTTTTAATATCTATATATTTTTTTGGTAATACGCTTTGGTTGAGTATTTATTCTCGGGGTACTTTAGTTACGTCAATTGACGTTTCTCATGCAGACAGTGCGCGTGCCAATAGTGTTATGACGTATGTGCAACAAGAAATCAAGAAAATAAACAACTGCAGTCATCTACAATCAAAAACGGCAGTCTAGCATAAATCATATAAATACATGGAAACACAGAAAATGTCATTTTCTATAATTCCACATACCTACATATTTTCCTCATTTTTAAAATACAACCTAGATTGCCGTTTTAGATTCGATATCACTCATATATTAGATATGGAAAAAGAATCTCATTTGGTTAGTGAAATAAAAGACAAACATTATAATTAAACTATACCCATGTATGGTGCAACTTATTCTTTGAAGAAGTAGAACATATTTTTTCACAGGTAAGAGAATCAGCCTTTCAACTACCACTTTACTTATAGTGGGTTCTTTGTAACTCCTGACAAAGTTTGTGCTCATTTTGCGCAGAGTCTGAATAAACCTTGCCGGTACAATTATTCAGTTTAAAAGAAATCACCAACACGGGAAATTCTCTGTGATATTCTCTGTGTGTAACAAAAGTTAGCTGTCTGGCTTTGAGTGTTAGAGTTAGTCTTCTTCTATTGACCAAATAGCATGAAAATATTTTATGAAATTTCGTCCAAAAAACTCCTCTTATATATTATAATCTAGCAATGACGATTTTCACAGAATCCCTACCTTTAGGTACTACAAACAACTGAGGGATTTAATTTCAGATGAGAAATACACACATATTTTTTCATTATTTTTACTTGCATGTAACAAAATAACTGATAAGCTCCATATTAAATCTGCAAATTACAAGACGCCAGTTATTAAAAAATATTTATCGTCTGCATCAGCCGCATGATTGTTAACCCAGCCAGGTTTGTAAAGTAATATCGAACAAGTGTTTTGCTCTCCTTCGTCCAATAAATACTCAAACATCGCAGCGTCTAATTGAAAAAGCCTCATTCTCTTTTAAGCTTTCTGCCAACAACCTGCTCGAAAGCTCCGCGGTAGGCTTTCAGCACAGTATTTAAGGCTTGTTTTGCGTTATTAATGATCACTTATTAATTGACTCTGTTGCTTTATTCTTTGGCGAGGCCTTTATTTAATCTTTGCGTTTAATGGTAGCTAACTTGAGCTTTCAGTTAAATTCACTTTATGGTTTTACGTATTAATTTACTAAAGCCTGTGGTTAACTTTATGAAATTGTTTACCAAGCTTATGAACGTAAAGAATAGTTTTAACGATAAACAATATACAACATGATACTTTTTTCTACTAAAAATTGAATCTTATTTTTTAAAGTGTGTGTATTTCTCTTCTTCTTAATCTTGTTCCTCATTGCTGAGGGTTGTGACCCTTGTGGAAGCAACTGCTCTTCTCCAGTTCTCTCTTGACTGCACTTACCGCAGCACTCCAATCATCGAGGTGCCTGCTGCAGTCTTCCCTTGATCGTCCGTCGTATGGGGGATCTTCATCTTTCGCTCTTCCCCTCCAAGCCACCGATCACAAACAGTCTTTTCAGGCTATCCTCCTTGCCACGAACAACGTGTCCGAAGAACTGAAGAATACGGAGTGTACATGTATTGGCCAGAGTCAAGCCATCCAAACGAAGCTCCCAACAACGTGTGTGAAAATATTGTTTTTATGAGAGAGTATATATTTTTAATAAAAAACACAAATAAAACAATAACACAAAACAGTGCCATATTGACAATGAAAGTGGTTGAAAGTACTGAGGAAATAATAAATACTCAATTGTAAAAATAAAAAAATGTGTTTTTTTTTCATAAAAAGTATACTTTCTAAAAGAATCAGCAATACTCCAGATGCTCTGGCCACATCTGATATAATAGTAACAGACTGAAAGAAGTAAGCATTATACGGGCCGAAAGAGATTTTTAAGGATAGAAACCACTATTTTTTATTACTCCAGATATTATTTTTTAATACTCCTAAATTAAGATAATGAGAAAATTGATTGAAAAACAGTTTTTTTAATGTTAGCGACATAGCACCTCTACAAATATTTCGGTAGGTACATGAAGCTTCTCATTTATTCAAATAATGCTCAAGTAATTTTGTAGTATGGGAAAGCAAATATGGGAATTGGGGGTTTGGTAGAACCTAATATAATGGCAACAAAGGTACAGTTTTTAGTCAAAAGGGCATTGACTCATAGAGCAGAAAAATGAATGGGCGATCGCCAATCTTCAATAGAGCAGAGTTCAAGAAGAAGAATGGCACATAATAAATAATGTCGGTCGTATTTGTGAGATTGACCTCGGTAAATCAATAAAAGAGAGAGATGAGCAGATTAGTGTGTGGGCCAGTATCCCAAGTATTAAGTTTTACATTCAAACTTAACAGAAACGTGTACCAAAAATATATACAAACTTTAACAGCGCCTCTTAGGAGGTATAAGTTTTTAAAGATTTTTGGTTGAAAGGTGGTTTTTTCTCGGGTATAGGTCGCCCACATTAACAGGCACTCACCTGTGACCACGTGTGATAAGTAAGAACGACACAGTGACAAAACAATACATGATAAAATGACACATGACAGAACGACACATAAAAGAACGACAATGACAGACCATCACATGACATAACATCACAATGACAGTAAATCACACGAAAAAACATCACTGTGACAGAACAATCTAATCTAATCTAAGTTGCAAAGATATGTTACATTGGAGATTCACATTACATGCATTTTCACAACCAGATACGTACAAGTTCGCGCTTGCACATGCCGCATGTGAACCTAGGACATAAAAATCAAACCTCAAATGGACATACACCCTGCAATTCTTGCCGTCCTTCCCTTAGACAGGGGTGACATTGGCAAAGTGAACCATTTTTACAACATGGGTGGTCAGCTGCACACCAACCTATAAGTCAAGGAACATACCTACACGACAAATTACAACACAAGGACAAATATCACATGACAAAACATCAAATACCTTCACAGATATCCCATAAAAATCAAACATTTATGCAAAAACAACACATGACAAAACAAATAACATCACATAATATTTTTTCGTAAGATGTTTTGTCACTGTGTCGTTCTACCGCGCAACCTTGACCACGGCATGGACACAATAATCGAACATCGACCTTGTACCGGATGTGAATATCATCAATGAAGCACAGTTAATCAGATGACGATTATAGGTAACATTATTTTTTTTAAATAACAAACGATTTTCTCCAAAGTATGTTTGGTTGTTCGAATTAATATGAATGTGGGTGCAGGCTGTAAATGAATAAATTTAGTTGATAGTTTTAATTTATTTAAAGCCTTGTTCAAATACATACTCGTACCTCGTAAATGTTAAGGCGGAATAAAAAGAGCAAAATAATTTGCTTTATGAAAGCTTTCAGGTTTTCCTTGCAATTTTATTTCAGCACGTTTGCGATTTATTTAATACATTTCTTTTTAACTTTTTCTAAGAGACTTTATGTAAAAACTAAATGCGATCTTCCACCTTCTCTATCTTGATTTTTTTTTCTCGGATTGAGAAAGGTAAACAAAATTCAAAGGATAAAATATGTGCCAGTCATTGTTTATCATTAGAACATTTCAAATGTGTATTAGTGTAGAAAAACAAATGAGTTTTAATCTCAAATGAAGATATTTTTATTTTAAATCGCGATCAAAAATATCACCATACATTTGATCAACAGCATCTAATCTAAATCTAAATCTAAGTTGCAAAGATATGTGTCATTTGAGATTCATATTTAATGCATTCCCACAAACAGACACGCATAATTTCGCGCTTACACACGCCGCATGAGGACCTACAATATAAAAAAAACCCAATCTCAAATGAACATGAAACAGGGGTGACATTGGCTAAGTGAACCATTTTTTACAGTATGGGGGTCAGCCTCATACCAACAATTATTCAAATTAGACGCCTGATAATAAAGTGGCGAACAGAAGTATTTTCAGGTTTGGTTTTTCAAGCTTTTGGTAAAGTATCGTAGTATTTTCGTTACCAATCATATGTAAGTCAGATAGTATCTGTGAATTGAGAGTGGTGTCCGTTAGCATCTTCCCACTGCACCCACATCTGATTGATATTATCCATAAATCATGTCCGTGGAACATTGGAACGCTCAATGGAGATGAGAAAAATGCAATGTGTTCGCCCACCACAGCCTTTGTGTTGGGAATTCAATAATTAGTGAAAAGTGTGCTGAAGTATGCAAGAGGCACCTCCTATTCGCAGTACATGGAAACGTTTTTAATTGGTTAGAAATTTTGTATGTAATTAATGAAGTAAGTAGAACTGCCTGGAAAAAAAGTCTAGCTGAAAATGTCCATGAAAGTTGGAATTATCTTATTTTGACTTGTACGATGATGTGTAGAAAGCCACCAATATTAGACATAAAGCGTTGTTTATTTATGGTTTGGATTGTGTTGATCAAATAAAATCAAGAAGACTCCAGTAGGCCGGGCATATAGCACGTGCAGAAACACTTCAGGATCATCAGAACTGTCTTGGATGGTGCCGCCTCAGGTGTTAGACCACTCGGACTTCCCAGGATACGGGGGGCAGGCAACGTTGAAGCCGACGCCAAAGTTCTGGGAGTGAAGAGACCATGGAGGGAAGGTGGTGCAGGAGGCCTTGAGCCTTCAAGGCTTATGAGCCGAAGAAAGTAAGTAAGTAAAGTAAAGTATTGCGTTGATCAGTAGAATTGTGACATCCCTAAATGAGTACGAGATCAGACATTGATTCATTCATACGATAAGTCCTTAAGATTTTTTATAAGGTTTTTGTGTCTTCAGTGTTTTACATATTTACATATCGATTACATATTATATGTAGTTAAGAAAGCTAATTTAGAAAGTTAATATAGATAATATGTTATGGGATGTTTTGAAAGCATACGGAGTGAATGGGGCTCTCCTAGGTGCGGTGCATGCAAACTATGAAAATAGTAAGGCATGTGTTCGTATTGATGGTGAGTATAGTGAGTGGTTTGAAGTTTATAAGGGTGTGAGGCAAGGATGTGTGATGAGTCCATGGCTATTTAACATAGTCATGGACAAGTGTGTCAGAGATGCTCGACTTAATGATTGTGGATTGACGATAGGAGAGAGCAAAGTGAGTGTTTTACTGTATGCAGATGATGCAGTTCTTGTTTCTGATTCAGCAGTAGAATTGCAAACAATGCTCTCTAGATTGAATGAAGCTTTGTTAGGTAACCATCTGAAGTTGAATGCAAGTAAGACGAAAGTATTGATTTTTGAAAGAGATGATGAAAGTATGAATTATGAATTTAAAATTAATGGAATGAATGTTGATGTCGTAAATGAGTTTGTATACCTGGGAAGTATGTTTGAAAAAGATGGAAGAATGACCGGTGAATTTGAAAGAAGAGTAATGAAGGGCAGGTGTGTACTGGGTGCCACAGCTTGTATCGCCAAAAATCAAAACATATCTAAAAATGCTCGATTGGCGGTACGCAGTGGCATACTTTTACCCACCTTGATGTATGGAAGCGAGGCCTGGACGCGAATGAAAGTGAAATTAGTAAAGTCCATACTGTTGAAATGGACTTTCTAAGAAGTATGATTGGGAAAAAACGGAGTGACAGGGTGAGGAATGATTTTGTAAGAGAAGAATGTGGTGCAAGAGAAAGTGTGAAAGTGAAGATTAAAAGAAGTTTGTTAAGATGGTTTGGGCATATGGAGAGAATGAATGAGGAAAGACTGACGAAGAAAGTATATGTTGGTAGAATAGATGGATGTCGTGGTAGAGGAAGACCGAGAAAGGTATGGATGGACCAAATATCCGAAATTGCGAATGAATGGAATATCCAGAGTCATAATAAAAGAAGAGCTTGTATGAAGAAGGTTATGACTCTGGAGGAAATGAAAGAAGTATGTAAGGATAGAAAGAAATGGCGGTTGATCTGTGATGTTGGCGGCTGGGGTTTGTTAAAGTAAAATTGGTTTTGTGATTTAGTTTTTTATGTCAATGTATATATTGTTATTTTATTGATTTTAAAAATGTAATTTGTCATGTATGTTCCTTGACTTATAGGTTGTTATGCGGCTGACCACCCATACTGTAAAAAAATTGGTTCACTTTGCCAATGTCACCCCTGTTTCAGGGAAGGACGGCAAGAGTTGCAAGGCTTATGTTCATTTGAGATTGGGTTTTTATATTGTAGGTCCACATGCGGCATGTGTTAGCGCGAAATTATACATATCTGCTTGTGGGAATGCATTTAATATAAATCTTAAATGATATATATCTTTGCAGCTTAGATTAGATTAGATTAGAATATAGTATATTTTCATCTCTTAGGTGGTATTATTTATAATGCCAGAAAGGTCTTGTTCCTTGACTTATAGGTTGGTATGCGGCTGACCACCCATGCTGTAAAAATGGTTCACTTTGCCAATGTCACCCCTGTTACAGGGAAGGACGGCAAGAGTTGCAGGGTGTATGTCCATTTGAGATTGGTTTTTATGTTGTAGGCTCACATGAGGCACGTGCAAGCGCGAACTTGTACGTGTCTTGGTTGTGGGAATGCATGTAATGTGAATCTCCAATGTAACATATCTTTGCAACTTAGATTAGATTAGATTAGATTAGAAGGTCTCGTCCGTGATCTGTGGTCTCATGCATACCATAATTGAGGTGATGTTCCAGGGAACGCTCAAGGACGACCACGCTGAATTGTTCCTGCAGGATATATTGGCTTGTGATGTTCGTCCAACGAAGGTTACCTTAGATAGGAAGAAAAGGCAAAAAGAACGCTGAAAATTGCTAAAAAGTAACCCTGATATTAGAATGAAAGGAAAAGATACTTCATGGACGAGTTTTTTGTACTGATGCGAAATACAGAAAGAAATTTGTAAAATATGAAAAGAAAGTACAGAAAAAACTCTCGGGATAGAGTTCTTTGTCCAATTTGCAAGATATTTTATCTATACACGTGTAAACTTCAGTATTTATGTTAAAATCCTTACACTACAATGTTTATTATTGTATGTATTAAGATTATCCATAGTATCCGGTAAATTACAGGCTAATAGCTCACATAAACTGCGTGTTTTCTTGTATGGAATGAGTTCGATACGTTTGCTAGCTCCCGGCGGATCAGTCAGGTGCCATTATAAAACAACAGATATCGACGGCGCTTACTAAAAATGTATGGAAACTAAATCAGCACTTCTAGTGAACGTTTCAGTTCATTGGCATTTTTTGTTAGACGTTATATCTGCAATTAAGCGAAGAGTTGTATACTTGGGTGCGGGTCATTACTGCCCACATAATGTGACCGATTTTCACACACTAATCTCATCTAATCTAATCTAATCTAAGGTGCAAGGATATGTTACATTGGAGATTCACATTACATGCATTCTCACAACCAGACACGTACAAGTTCGCGCTTGCACATGCCTCATGTGAACCTACAACATAAAAACCAAATCTCAAATGGACATACACCCTGCAACTCTTGCCGTCCTTCCCTGAGACAGGGGTGACACTGGCAAAGTGAACCATTTTTACAGCATGGGTGGTCAGCCGCATACCAACCTATAAGTCAAGGAACACACACACACGACAAATTACATTTTATACATCACTAAATAAATAATATCCAAAATTCCAATTTAATAAATTCCAATTTAATAAACCCTAGCCGCCAACATTACAGATCAACCGCCATTTCTTTCTGTCCTTACATACTTCTTTCATTTCCTCCAGAGTCATAACCTTCTTCATACAAGCTCTATGGTAGCATTATAAATATTACAAACATTATTATCATAATCGTTTGTAGTCTAGTGATGAACGCTTTGTAATTGGAAGTAAGAGAGTTCGATTCCCAATTGAGCACAATACAAAGTGATTAAAATTTATAAATTTTGTTTTTATTTGTGACCGGTCCATGGTCTAGTAGAAGCAAGCTCGCATAAGCCTCTTGAGGTGTAAATTTCAGAAAAACAGCGCTCACTAAATAAATCATCCTCACAATAATAATAAAAATTATTGGACTCATTTTGTAATGTGTAATCGAGAATTCGCTGGTGAATCTTTAATGTTAATATATCTTTGCATCTTAGATTATAGATGCTAGAATTTCATAATGAGAGCATTGTAAACATTGTGTGGAAATATATATTTTCAGAGATGATAGGTTTATATGGTGGACGAGCAGTTGAGGCTTAAGGCCGACGAATAACAAATAAATAATTACTAAATTAGGCAAGAGTTGCTCGCACGGTGAACAAACACTAATAACTTACTATGTTTTACGATGATATGGAACAAATAAAATTATAATCATTTGTTGTTGAACCTTGAAAATTTTTATGTATTTTTTTTAACCTCTTCGGAATAACTTTTTAATTTTAGAAATATACTCTAATAAATATTTCTTAAACCAGTGGTTCTTAACCTTTTTGGACCAAGGACCTATTTCGTTGTATTTACCATCATGGCTAAAATGTCTTTAAAATTAAAATTGTCCACAAGCGGGGCGGGGGGGGGGGAGCATTTTTGAGAATGTCAATTTTAAGAATGACACACAAAAAAAAGACAACAACAAAAATCTTCCTGATCTTCCCGCGGACCAAGTATAAGGGTTTTTTGGACTACAAGAGGTCCGTATAACCATTTAAGAGCCACTGTTTAATCAGACAACAAAATTACTTGGAATTTTTAGCTTGCAAAGTAAGACAGGTCCGTAGTCTTGGTTAAATTACTGTTAATGCCTATGACTCGTAATCTGAAGGTACTGGTTTCGTTTCATGGCAGAGCACAAAAAAGGAGATTTAAATTTAAAAAAAACGCTAGGTTACAGACGTCATAATATGCGGATTAGATTATGGAGAATAATAATAGTATTTTTATGTTTACCTGTTGACATTATGCAAAAATTATATTTTATTTACTCATTCTTACATTCTCTTTTTGTGTGAACAAATCTGATATTGACAAAGACATAGAAACAGGTTTAGTAAAGAGGATGAACCAAATTAATATCACTAGAACAGTTGACGCGTGATCAATAGTTCGCAGCGGGAAACCTCTAAAAACAAATTCTCGAGAAAATGATAAACATGCGATGTGCGAGATTCACTTGTTCCGTCCATGTTTTTGAGTTTCGCCTCGCAAGAAAGTTTGGTCGGTGTGAGGTCATCATTGTGCCTGAATAATAATTACTAATGTGTATCTCCCTGACATTAGAAACATGTCGATAAACAAAACACACTCACGAAGAAATCTTTATGGGTGTTGAAAAGGAAGTACTGAAGGTTCACAGTAAATTGTATTGAAACTACGCAACGCAACAAAAGTGCACGTATGGTGCGAATTTTTACCGTGTTATATAAATTAGGAGGATTTATTTGATAAGCGCTGTGAATCACGCCTCAAAAGCCCTGTGCGAGCTTGTTTGCCGCTATGGAAAGTGCCAATTCTCGAGCAAGACACAGTTGCTGTAAGGATCTATGGACATTTGGTGACCGGTCTTTGGTACAGGTATACATCAATTTCTTCAACCCAGCGAACAGCATATTTGAAAATAGAAGTGAAAACTTCCATTTACGAGTCCGAAGCGCTAATCACGAGAATACGAACCAGTCCATGTTGTCCCCAAAAGAGTCGCATGTGGCCAATCACTTTACTTGAAGTAGGGATTTCCTAGCTCCCGCAGAGCTTGGTCTGATTTTTTGTGAAGACTGAACAAATCGTTCCAGTATTTTGATTTTGGGTTTGAAATAAACACCAAAATTCTCTGGCATGCAACGCAAGAATTTTATCAAATGAGCTATCGAACGGTTATTAGTTAAAAATATCTCATACTCCTACCGCTCGGCATTCAATAGTTCGTCCACTCCATCCAACTATCTTAGTCGAGGACTCGAGGTCTTCCTACTGCCCTGCGCTACTCTGGGTCCGTTACTACGACTTTATTTTATTGATGATCGAAATTTAAAATAATAGCTGTTAATAAGTTCCCATCTGAAGGAGTTTTATTTTACCTTTACAAACATTTCGGAGCCTGGAGAAGACGATTGTGATGACGAACCCAGAAGGACGCAGGACAGAGGGAAGACCACGAGTAATATGGCTGGATCGAGTGGTGGTGGATTTCTGTGCAGTGGGAATATGGGACTGGAGAAGGAAGACGTTGGATAGACAGCGCTGGCAGCGGGTTGATGAGGGAGGCCAAGACCCACTCCGGGTTGTCGTGCCAATGATGATTATATACAAATATTGAACATAACGGTTGATTTAATTTTTAATTAAATTTCCTGTTTAACTAATTTCCCATATCAGTAACTTGTTGACTTGATTGCACACAATTTGACAGTTAAGTGGATATAAAAGTCACCACACAACCAGATGAAAAGCTGGTCCACAAACTTACATAACGTCTTAATTTGTGCCTGCATCCAGCAACAAGCATGGAAGTTAATGGTCCCGCGCTCCGAGCCAGATGAAAGCTTTTAATTATGATATTAAGTGCGCCACTCGAAGCGTAGGAGTTTTCCAGTTTTCATTAATACGATAATGAAAACAATATCAAAATCCAGAGTGTGAATTGGTAGAGCAATAATTATGTTGTTGGCACGATTCGCAGTTTCGCCATTGCCTTTGTGTACTCACTTGTAAGCACGCCCGTATTAACCACTCTGGGGGCCCTGGTTCGGGAAAAGCTCGGGCCCCCCTATATGTCTCATTTTTCCTGAAAATCACCTACATCTTTCCTACTACTTCTTTCACAACGCCAAAGATGCATATATTTTCCGAAAAGAAAAAAAGATTGAAATGTTATCTATAAAATATTTATCAACCCTTAGGAGGCCCTTTGGACTTGAGCCTATAAGATATTTTTAGTGTGATGCATTTATACTAATTTCTATAAAGTCTGTCATCAGAAACCCTCGATCGCAAATTCCCACAAAAACCTGGGCACTGAAAAAATTAATGAAAACTTTTCTTAGCTTTCGGGGCCCCTCTGGGAGTGAGAGTCCTGGTTCGATCGCACCGCTCGAACCGCCCTTAATCCGGGCCTGCTTGTAAGCTGTACCATGAGTATAAAACATTACGTAAATACTTATCCGAAAAACTTCATTAAACTGAAACACTCACTAAAGGCACTATTGTGTTTTTATACGTTTTGCTGTGTACGTAATTCTTAAGTGTTTGCTGAATGTTTTGTACTCGGAGTAGTGCACAGTTGCTTATCATAGCTCTACTGGAATTAATACTGGTGAGCCGAAACTGTCAACTCTAAAATTATCGTAGCCATTAAAGTGCCGGCTTTTTCCTATGATTTCCAAATAGAAACAATTCGTTGTATATTACCAAAGAACTGAATAATAGGAGCGGGTGTCCCCGGCCTGATAAGCTGTGACTCAAACGACAACAACTTTCCTATAAGCAGTTATGGATTTATAATAAACTATGAACTTACAAGTTGCTAGTGTTCTGAGCGGTTTACTACTGGTTGTAAGATAGATTAATGGGAAATTTTACACAATGTACAAGAATTGTTTGATCTGTAATCAATTCCTTTATATTTCACCATCAGGCATAATGAAATAAGCTCTACGATAAGAAAGAGAAATACAGAGTAACTAAGTAACTATATTTTAGAGAAACACGTCTTAGATTGACAAGTAAGAGTGTTATTAATTATTGACATTAATAAACTTGATCTAGGAAAAACAATGAAAAAATTAATATTACGTTTGTTTTAAGAAATTTCCAAATTTTCGTAGATATTTTCTTACAATACATAAATAAGATACGTTTTCACAAATGCAAATAAAATTAATTTCGCACAAAAAGATAAAACGTGGAAAAAGTTTACGATCTTTAAAATCTGTAAATTTATTGCACATGGTCGATGCATTTTCTTCATACACCTACTTTCATGTTGGCATCTACATATGAATGAGATACTAAATAAG